>ML780622.1:388435-424531 GCA_009831015.1 Picea engelmannii | reverse complement strand
TATATATATATATATATATATATATATATATATATATATATATATATATATATATATATATATATATTTATTTATTTATTTTTTAATTAAATCTGCCTATGAGTTTTCTAATCCTATCTCCAAATGTACCTCCCCGGCAACGGCGCCAAAATGTTAGGCTCCAATCTACTGATGTAAATTAGAGTGCAAATGATTGTCAATCCGATGTTTGTAAGACTTAGAGGCACATCCAAAATATATGGACTTAGAGATAACTTTTATTCTTTCAATAGGAATAAACCAAAACCTATTCTAAGAGCTGAGTATGGAGGAGATGCTAAGATTTTGTTCAGAAGTCCTTTTCATAGATCTCACGACAGTAATCAACAATTGTTTCCTAAAGGGAATTTGATCAACAGTAAACATTCAAAGAGACATTCAAAAATTAGCTCAGAGGCTTATCAATGCTAGAAAGTCAAAACTCTTATTCAAGAAATGCATTCATTGTTTTCTTTCATTCATTAGAAATCTTCACCAATTCTTGTTAAATAAAAAGTACTGAAAGCATAAATAACTCAAAAAGCATTTATGATCATCCTAATGCTTGAAAGAAAACCACACATTGAATTCTTATTCAAGAAATCATTCACAACATGAGTAAGGCTTTGAAACATTAAGAATATTACTTAACTATGGAATTCATCTAACTACAACAAAGATATGAATAAAACTCATCTACAACAAGGTCTGATCTAAAACATGTATCAAAGATTACTTGAAAAGAACATAAAGGAAGAGTGTACTAGTAAGGCAAAGGGGGCCCTCCAATGCTTCACTTGTACACTTGAGTCGTCTCAGCTAAAAAGGAACTTCCAGTAGCATTCACATCATCATATCACAGACATTATCCAGAACAAAAATGCATAACTAATCTCAGGATTGCAAATTCCAAAGTTTCTTCATTCACATCAAGGGTGTCATACTAGTCTATGTCTTAGAGTATTTATACAATAGTTTTGAAACTAATAATGTTAATAAATATCCTAAAGATCATGATTAGATCCATAAAATATGCTAGGAAGGTCGAATACCCCCTTCATATCCATAAAATATGAACAAGTCCCAAGAAAATCTAAAACTGTCCATGATTTTATGCTAAAACAAGGTATTTTCTGCTAAAGTGGCCATGTTTGACCAGCGTTGACCAGACACCTGGAAAGATAAGATCTCAAAGATGATAGGTAATCATCCATCCTTGTACATCAAGGATCATGACCCAAGTCTCAAATTTCGCCCAACTGTCCTGGAAGTGCACAAACCTAGGAGCAATTACGAGATTTAGTCAAATCCTGTAATTTCTGATAAATTTTTAATTTTAATACCAAAAATTCAAAAATTCAATTCTTAAGCTAAAGAATGATAAATGTACCTTGCATAAGCTGTTTTTATGGAAAATATGGAATGATATGGAGGCAAAATGGATGGTTTTGGAGGAAAAAGTATAGTTTATAGAGTGAAAAGAAGCATAAAAATGTACTCAACATTCCATATATATTACATTACACTAATGTCTAGTCATAACATCACGCATGTACATACCCATCAACTTATATAGGGTAATAATATAAGTATATATTATTATTATAATTATATATAGGGTAATAATATAAGTATATATTATTATTATTATTATATTAGCTTATATCAATTCATATGATATTAGTCTCCCATGACTACCAATCCTTTTACACGACTTTATTAATCTTCTAGTGAAAAAAAAAACACTAGAATCCTCTAGTGAAAAAAAAAACACTTATCAATAATCCTTTAGTGAAGATGCACCATCAACCACAAGCAAATCATAGGAATAAAATACAAGGGACACAATATCTTATCAATATTCATCTAATTTTCTATGAACATTCACCATTAACTTAAACAAATGAAAAGAAGAAAACACAGGAAAGAAGAGCACCGAGATTTTTAGTGGTAGAACCCTTGTTATACATAGGAAAAAACATTTATTGTAAAATATGAACCACTTCATTCATCTTTAAACATGTTACAATAAACCTCCAATACTTCTCAAACATAAAGCTCTCTATGAACCTCTATAGTGAGAAGGCCACTTCACATGATGGATGAGGAATAAATGAAATCTCACCTACCAAATAACTTAGGCACCTATATTGAAGAACCATTTAGCTGTCTATTTTAAGTGAAAAAAATAGTTATCAGTATTCCTTTAGTATTCTATGAAGAGGCACCATTAACATAAGAAAATCATACGAAGAAAATACAACGGAAACAATCATTTATCAATATTCATCTTATTTTCTATGAACATTTACCATTAGCTTTTAGCATAAACAAGTGAAAATAAGAAAAAAGAAGAAAAAAGAGCACCAAGATTTATTGTGGTAGAACACTTATTATATATACCGAAAAATTTTAATTTCAAAGAAAAACCACTTCATTAAGCTTTAAACATGTGATAATAAACCTCCAATACTTCTCAAGCATAGATCTCTCTATGAACCTTTAGTTGCCTATTTTAAGTAAAAGGCAGCACATAAGAGATCCCATTAATTCTAATTACACTCTTTAGATATACATAAATGCCCCACTGATAATAATCACCAATAGTAATGTCATCTTACTAACACTAAATACATCACCAAAATGAGAGATTGAATAACATTACAACAAATTTAACATGATATCTTAAAACAATTTACAACCAGAAATCCCATCTTACTGACACTAAATACATCACCAAAAGGAGAGATTGAATAACATTACAACATATTTAACGTGATATCTTAAAAAAATTTACAACTGTCAATGAAGTACCATCCCAATTTGGGATGGAATCCAAAATGGCATTCTTTATAGAAATAAGGTTTGGCTGAAGAAAGAAACTCAGAGTTCTATGTATGAAAAATATTTATGAGTGGATATAGCTCTTTCATTAAAAGGACATATGTTCAATTGGTCTTGTATCAGGTTGTCATGAATATAAATGGAACAATTCTATGCCAATTCTTGTACACCACTTCCCAACAGTTCTGTGCATGCCACAACAAGCCTAAGGAAAAGCATATGACATGTTAACTCAAATGGCATTGGATATTCATAATGAATACACTAGTAATGAATCAAATAGGGTAAGATTTTTTGTTCAATATGGAGTTACTAACACATGATCTCCTATGCATAACATGAATCCAATCACTGCTTAGTAATGAATGCTTTCCATATATAAATTACATTACACTAATGTCTAGTCATAACATCATGCTTGTACATACCCATCAACTTATATAGGGTAATAATATAAGTATATATTATTATTATTATTATTAGCTTATATCAGTTCATATGATATTAGTCTTCCATGACTACCAATCCTTTTAAACTACTTCCCAATAGTTATGTGCATACCCCAACAGTTATGTGCATACCAAATTGACATGCACAACAGCCATAGGGCTTATGTGCATGCCAAATTGGCATGCAAAACTACCCTATGGCTGTTGTTCATGCCAATTTGGCATGCACGGAAGCCCCAAGGAAAATCATATGACATGTTAACTCAAATGGCATTGGATATTCATAATGAATACACTATATTAGTAATGAATCAAATAAGGTAAGTTTTTGTGTTCAATATGGAGTTACTAACCCATGATCTCTTATGCATAAGATGAATCCATTGACTTCTTAGTAATGAGTTATTTCCATATATAAATTACATTACACTAATGTCTAGTCATAACATCATGCCTGTACATACCCATCAGCTTATATAGGGTAATAATATAATTATAATTAGCTTATATCAGTTCATATGATATTAGTCTCCCATGACTACCAATCCTTTTAAACCACTTCCCAACAGTTTTGTGCATGCCAAATTGGCATGCACAACAACTCTATGGTTGTTTTCCATGCCAATTTGGAATGCACAGAAGCCCCAAGGAAAATCATATGACATGTTAACTCAAATGGCATTGGATATTCATAATGAATACTCTATACTAGTATTGAATCAAATAATGTAAGCTTTTGTGTTCAATATGGAGTTACTAACCCATGATCTGTTATGCATAACATGAATCCAATCACTTCTTAGTAATGAGTGCTTTCCATATATAAATTACATTACAATAATGTAATGTCATAACATCATGTCTGTACATACCCATAAGCTTATATAGGGTAATAATACAATCTAAGTATGATCAATCTTCATGTCAATATCTAAATATGATATCACCATTAAGTGGTGTTGGTCTCAAAATTAAAAAAAAAACTGATAAAAACTAAGAAGAAATTAACATTTATCTCCAAACTTCAACTCTAAACCATCACTGAGATATATCTCTTCATACCTGGAAAAAAAAAAAACATTTTTCAAATTTAAAATTTAAAATTTTTAAATAAAATATATCTATAAATTTCAAATAAAATGTACACATACCATTTTAGATAAATAAAACAAATTGTGATTAAATAAAAATTGACATACAAAAATTGTTGAAGTTTCATCTTCCAAAATCCATGTGCTCCTTTTCTACCAATAATTTAAGCATCATTGTAACAATAAAAAGAAAAACCAATAACACATATTAGCATATGCTTTATTAGAAAATATTTTAAAGATATTTAACTTTATTAAATAACAATGAGAAATAATAACATACCCAAGCATATCATCAAGATTAACATAACCATGTGAGAAAGAATAACGTACCCAAGCATATCATCAAGATTAACATAACCATGTGAGAAAGAATAACATACTCAACTGGAGTTCCACAGATCTAAGGTTCAACAGTTTCATCTTCCAAAATCCATGTGCTCATTTTCTACCAAAAATTTAAACATCACTATAACAAAAAAAAGAAAAAACCAATAACACATATTAGCATATACTTTATTAGAATATATTTTAAAGATAATTAACTTTATTAAATAACAATGAGAAATAATAACATACCCAAGCACATCATCAAGATTAACATAACCATATGAGCAAGAATAACATACCCAACCAGAGTTCCATAGATCTAAGATTCAACAGTTTCATCTTCCAAAATCCATGTGCTCATTTTCTACCAATAATTTAAACATCATTGTAAAAATAAAAAGAAAAACCAATAACACATACTAGCATATACTTTATTAGCAAATATTTTAAAGATATTTAACTTTATTAAATAAAAATGAGAGAGAATAACATACCCAAGCAAATCATCAAGATTAACATAACCATGTGTACAAGAATAACATACCCAACTAGAGTTCCACAAATCTAAGATTATTGCTCTCTCTAAATATTATACTTTTTAGCATTTTTTTAAAACCAACCTTGCATCACTTCCAAAATAGTTACTCTCCATATTAAGCCATTCTTTGCATAAATCTTTAATTTTCTTTTATAACCAAATGCTTTTTCAACATTGGCTACATGATCTAAACAAAGTGATATCATATCTAGCAAATTTTTAAAGAGAAAAATTGTGTGCTTGTAAATTCTCTTTTGTACATGAAGAAAGTTCACAAATATCCATATTAAGCCATTCTTCAAGGAAAATACTTATCCATTCTTCAAGGGAAATACTTAACTCCTCTTCTATAGTGGAATAGATGGAATAGTGGAATTCACTTCGTTGTATGCAGAAAACACATCTCCATATTACACCATTCTTGGACAAGAAGGCAAGGAATGCAATCGAAGACAATTTGGAATCTTCCCCTTTTTTGATGTGGGATAGAGTTTGTTCTCAAATAATCAAGTGCTCAAGTTCAAAATTGTCTGCATCATGATTTAAAGTTTAAACATATATAAATAAGATCATGTGATCATATTTTTAAATCTAGAACAGTTTGGGTTGAATCATGATATAATCTTAAATAAGATCGGTATCCAAGTGAATTTAGAATATTCTCTCTTTTTTTATGCGAGATATCTATATTTTGTTCTCATATAATAAAATGCTATATTTCAGAATTAGGTTTGCATCATGATCTAAACATAAATAAGATTGAATGTATCATTTTAGACGACAATAAGCTTATATAGGAGTTATATATATTTCAAAATGATTGATCGAAGAGTTGAGAAGTTATATAGACAATAATTGAGTAACCCTTCTATGAATAGGAAAGTCTTAATTAAAACGTCGATCAAACATAAATTTGAAAAAAGTAAAAAAAATATGCATATTCAACACAAATAAGATTGAACACTTATATATAAAAGGCCCAGCATAAAAACAAACTAAAACTCACTAATGTGCAATGTACATACATTTAATTAAGAAACATCCTGAATAGATGCATCCTTCTCAGGTATGGATGCATCCTCCTCAATCCCAATCTCCCGCACTCTCTTCTCCACATTGCCCTATAACACATTTCAAATTTGTACATTTGAAAATTAAATTTAAATGATTTTAACACATTAAATTGTAGTTTTAAATTTTGAAACATGTAATACCTGTGATGTGCCAACCTGAATATCATCAAACATAGAAGAGGATGGCATTCCCATGGTCAGTTGAGTCACGGCCTTACCCACCATACCATAAGATTCAATAAATTATATATTGTTTAAGACATTTTTATTTTAAATTATTAATTTAAATGACATTGCAATTTTCATATATAACTAAATTTGTTTTCAACATGCAATGATACCTGTGAACTCCCTCCCTCTTCAAAATCTCCCAATGAGAATTGGGACAAGCCTTCCCAAGTAGTCGGAGACAGAATAGGAATCTTTGTTTACATTAATACAAAAAAATAAAAATCATGCATGTTGATTATTCAACAAGTTTTGAAGTTTGGATAACTAAAGTGGATATTTTTAACCAAGTACCCGATTCAACCCTTCCAAATTTAATCTCGATGAATCAAGTCCTCTATTTACTGGAGATTCATTTAACAAATGGCCAAACTGCAATGAATAACGATAGCATCCCAATTATTTTTAAAGATACAATGATATGTATCTAGAACTACAAGAAAACTATCCTCAAATGAATGAAAAATTTACTAACTATAACACATACCAATCCTATGTTTGGTTCATCATTTTGAATTAACTCCTTCAAACTATTACAACATCATTTTTCATACTCTCGTATATCCTCTATGGACATGGAATCTTGTTGGCCCTTGAACAAGTTTTGAGGATCCTTGGTCATGTTTGACGTATTTTGGGACTTCGACAAGCTGTCGAAGGTGGAGCGCAAGTCGAAGCGGAGATGGTAGGATCTCGACCCCTTGTTTAGGGATTTTTGGTTTTTGGGATTATGTAACAGGTATGGGGATGTCGGCCCATGGATTTACCCATGTTTATGCCCTTTTTGTAATATGTAAATAGAAGTCTAGGTGATGTAAAGAGAGGTTTTTGGAACCTAGCCAAGTGCTAAGTGAATATTGTAAATGTTTTGTGCATGTTGTGTTGAGAACTTGAAAAGCTAAGTGCAAGTGACTGTAAGAGACAGTGTAAAGGCTTTGTGTTGTAAACTTGCTCGGGGAAGGACAATCTAGCGAAGTGCGCGCAGATATCTTGTCCTATGTGGAGTAGGATATTGTGGCTCTATGCATGTAGAAGATTGACAGAAGACAATAAAAGAGAAGAAAAGTTGATGGACGTAGCCCTAGGCTAGGGGTGAACCATGTATATCTTGTGTTTCTATGCTTTGTGTGATGTATTGATGTGTTTATGTATTTACTTTCTTAAGTGCTTTGATGTAGATGAATGATAGATAGATCTATGATGCTTTGTACTTAATAATGCGGATGAATGCTAGATCTAACCTATGTGAATGTGCTTATTTCTTGAATATACTAGATCTGGGTGAATACTGCATTGACCTGTTGTTAGGGTTTACCTGCGTTGTAAGTTAAGGATAAATACTAATGATCTATAGCCGCTAAGTGTTCTGTTAAGGTGTTACAATCATAGATCTGTGTCCTAGCTAAGGTTGCAGACACTGGAGTCCTACAACCGCCCCTGCCTCTACCTCGAGTGAGACTGCATCTACTTCGCAGGTGTTGTCGAAAGGGCTAGTAGTTAGGGTTTTTTTGGTGCATTGTTGAAGCGTTGAACCATGGGTCCGCCCCTGTGCCAACAAATGGTTCCGTTGTTGGGACTGAAACTGTGATTGTTGGGAACTACAAAAAAGAGAAAGATTCATGCGTAGATCTGTTTCCCTAGTGCACAATATTATAATTGAATTGTGAAGCTCTGTGATAAGAAGAGAAGTCAGATATGAAGAAAAGAGGTAATATCTTAAAGCTTTGTGCTCTGATAAAGGTAAGAATAGTGAATTTTTTTTATTGAAAAGGTAAGATAAGTGGAAATTTTTGTTTCAAAAGTGTGGATCTAGGTATGTTTTATAAATTTTGTCCTATCTTGAAAACTAGGGTGCAACTAGAAGAAAGAAGATTTTATATGAGTAGATCTGATAACAATAGTGAAATATATGTTATTCCTATGCATAGAAAAAATGTTTGGACTAAAAAATGGATGCAGGACCCTAGAAAGTTTTTTTGTAGGTTAGCTACTATGATCCTAGTGCACAGTACAGGAAAGGTTGGGGATTGTTAAAAAGAAAGAGAGGATTAACTCTTTTCTATAGTTGCAGAAGACTGAGACATATTGCTAAGGAATTCCCTGGTAGAGGTCTTATTTTCCTTTGTTGTAAAGCTATAGACCATGAAGTATTGGACTGCCCTAGAATGATTGCTAAGGTTGACAGAATGAATATGAGACAAGAAAACCCTGAGGAAGATCAAGCAACTAAAACCATGGAAAAACCCCAGAAAGAATCAGAGAATGTATTGCTACAAATGAAAGAAACCCTGAATGATCACAGAAATGTCAACTTATCAGAGGTCTTCAAAGAAAAAGAGTGCATAGAAACAAGAATAGGAGACTTCGACATTGACTGTGTTATGGATGAGGAAACACAGGTGAATGTCATGATAGAAATAAACAGGGAAATTTTAGGAAATTCTGTTGTGATTCCTTCATTGGGAGGAGTACAATTATTTAGAGGAAAGATGATAACTCTATGTGGAAAAATCACCCAAATATCTATGAGTGCTCATGGAATTTAGATAGAGAAATATTTTGAGGTTATGAAATTTATTGAGAACAACGCTCCATTTTCTATGCTACTAGGAAAAACATGGATTAAGAAGGATTAGGCCAGAAGAAAAGAAGATGAATTCTTAGAATAGAAGAAGCAAGAATTAAAAGATTTCATGACTTGGAGGATAGCGCACTTGATTGAAGAACATGAGAATAGATCAAATTTATTTAGAACCAGAAACTTGGATGTCGAAGTTGAAAGAATACAAGAAGACTCACAGAAGAGTGGAGCACCTACTCCAAATAGAGAAGAAGTATTTCCCTTGAACCCTATGAAAGAATCTCAACAACGCGAAGTTACTATGTGAAAATAAGATAAGAATCAGAATGGAAAGAGAAATACCGAGACGAAGATGACAAGGAAGAAGGCTAGAAAGCTCAGTAAGAAGAGAGAAAAGATAGAGAAGTTGCAGAAAGTTCCAGAGGGGACTTCACAGAAGGAAGGCTTGCAAAACTGGAACTTTGTTGGGATATCGAAACAACTCAACATGGCAATTCTCCATGGTGAAGAGATATGACCGTTTGAAACATTATAACTGTTAGACTGATGCCCCGAATAGTTAGAACAACAGTTATGACCATAAATCCCACCTTCAGACTGTTGGGACCATGCCACAACGGACAAAACCGCATTGATGAAGGCCTCTCGTCCTTTGGGGAGATTTGTTATATCGCGTCTACTTATTTCATCGACTGTTGCAGCGAGAATACTTTTGCAAATTGCATCCACACCAGCAAGAGAGCTCATTTTTACCTCTTTGTGTTTACTAGGATCAACACCTGGTCTATTGCATTGAAGCATTTATTCATCAATCTGAGTTATCTGATCTTGAGCGTGTATGTCGGACAAACTCAGTGCAACTAAAAATTGTGTAGAAGAAGTTCTAATCGATTTAATGGCCGAGAAAGTAATGTCTGCAGGTATTCAAGCCTCATCTATGAGAGGAGTGCAAGCCTCCCCATCGACTGCTTGCAAATCCAGACCATCCCGAGCTACAACAGAGAAAAGAACCAAGCATCGAGATGACTTGGCGAACGCGAAGTTAATCCCAACTATCCTGCCCGACTACATCCTGCCTTTCGCTGGCGTGGTGAGTCATGAGAGTGTCCCAAGGGATTTCAATTATACCTTGGTTACTACGTACCTCCCAAAGGGGATACGTGAAGTTAGAACGCAGCAGGATAAGATCACGACATTAAAATTCAGTGACTTCAACCAAGGGGACTGCAAGAACCATAGTATGCTCGCCCCTCATAGATACTTGACTAGGACGAAGGGGGAGAACTTTAGGATATTCCCCCAACCATGGACTATGAACCTTGCACAGTCCACCATATTGAATGTGATGAAGATCCCACATTTTGGAAGGAACCAGGAGGTTAACACGTGTGTTAAGCTCCTGTTATCTTGCTACCATGGAGGTTATCTATGGCTAGACAGACGCATCACAGTCGATTCGACGTTGATCCATAGGATCACCAGATTGAGCATGTAAGGACCAAACCCACATGACTTCTACCCAGGGAAGGTTGTAGATCACGCATTGGCACATAGGATTAAAGACACGTATGGTGATGTATAAAAGGGGACGTGAGGCTACAAGGTAACTTCCATCCAGAATGGCGCAATTTGCCTGGCCTACCAATTGATCGCAGGAAAGCTCGTGAGAAAGAACAGACCTATGTAGGTCACAGGGTTCATTGTTGACCTCGCTGGAAAATGTGTAGAAGGACTCCAAATGAACTGGGTGAAGTAACACCACCTAGGGATCCTATTGATGAGACTGATCCCTCCAAGAAAAGGAAGGTTTCCCCCACGAAACCTACCTCGCAGAATAAATCCAAAGCCACCAAGACTAAGCTGCAGATTGTTCTCATGCTCAATAACTTTGACTTCATCATCGCATCCATATCAGACACCGCGCAGGATATTATGCAGAACATTGAAGCCAAGCAAGCAGCCATATATGAAAAAATTGAGACAGAACTAAGAGGGGTAGAGTAGGACCTTCAATCCAGCTGCATAGTATCCACTACGACCCCACCATCAGAAGAAACAGTTGGGGGATGAACCTTCCCAACTCCGCAGAATAGATGACGCGATCAAAGCTCACCTTCGTCGAGCGCAAGAAGGGAAATAACAGGCCATGGTGGCCCTGAAGCAAGCACAACAGGAAATGGTAGAGAAATGTAGAGTTGCGCAGCAGGAGAAGGATGACATCCACACCAAGTTCGAAGAGGAGAGAGTGCAGGACAAGCAAGAGAAAGAGAATTTGCTCGCAAAGAAAATCAGAATCAAAGAAGTAGTTAGCAGAGCACTTTGCTCTGTGACCAGCTTAGAGAAAAAGGCAAAAGAACCAGTGGAGCATCAAGTAGCACAACTTGCAGAAGCTATCCAACAACTTCAATAGAGAATCACAAACCTAGAGCTACGAACAGTGCCAAGTACCCCATAGGACATGCGAGATCAAAGAGAAGCCACTGCCCGGAGCACAGTTGAGAGGATCATAGCATTCACTCTGGAATGTAAATAGCTTAGCAGTAGAAGTGCACAAACCTACGAGTGACTTACTGAAGACCTTGAACTAAAGCCACTGGAGTCATAGCTCTAGGAGGCAAAGCAGCAAGAAACAACAGTACAGGCCCAGTTGAAGCCCCTATCCACAGTTGAGAGGATGAAGCGATCCCAAGAACAACACACTGCTCAATAGCAGGTCCACACCATACAGAGAAAAGTCATGGAGGTAACTCAAAGGATCCAACCAGTCCAGGACGAAGTGTGTCAGTTGTTTGAGGAGATTGAAGGCCGAGGAGAAGAGAAGGAACAAGTAGTCACTACAGTCGAATAGTGCTTAGAGGGACCTGTAAACAAAGCAGTTATCCAAGAGTTCGTCGAGCAGGAGGCCTTGGCGCAACATTAGATCGAAGCAACGCAAGCCAATATCGAGGCTTTTGAAGCCGAGATACCCAGACCAGAGTGACTCGGGATGAGTCATAGGTGAGTGTTGGGGGCATGTTATCCCTTGACAAAGTTTTAAGGAGCCTTGGTTACATTTGACCTATTTTGGGACTTCGACAGGCTATCGAAGGTGAAGTGCAATTCGAAGTGGAGATCGTGGGATCTTGGCCCCTTGTTTAGGGATATTTGGTTTTTGGTCTTATGTAACAGGTATGGGGATGTTGGCCCATGGGTTTACCCATGTTTAGGCCCTTTTTGTGATATATAAATAGAAGTATAGGTGATGTAAGGAGAGGTTTTTGGTACCTAGCCAAGTGATAAGTTCAAATTGTAAATGCTTTGTGCATGCTATGTTGAGAACTTGCAAAGCTAAGTGCAAGTGACTGTAAGAGACAGTGTAAAGGCTTTGTATTGTAATCTAGCTTGGGGAAGGATGATCTAGCGAAGTGCATGTAGATCTCCTATCCTATGTGGATTAGGATCTTGTTTCTCTGTGCATGTAGAAGATTGACAGAAGACAATAAAAGACAAGAAGAGTTGGTGGACGTAGCCCCAGGCTAGGGGTGAACCACGTATATCATGTTTTTCTATGCTTTGTGCGATGTATTGATGTTTTTATGTATTTACTTTCTTAAATGCTTTGATGTAGATGAATGATAGATAGATCTGTGATGATTTGTGCTTAATAATGTGGATGAATTCTAGATCTAACCTATGTGAATGTACTTAGTGCTTGAATATACTAGATCTAGGTGAATACGGCACTAACCTGTTGTTAGGGTTTACCTGCACTGTAAGTTAAGGCTGAATACTAACGATCTATAGCTGCTAAGTGTTATGTTAAGGTGTTACAATCACAGATCTGTGTCCCAGCTAAGGTTGAAGACACTTCAGTCCTGCAACCACCCCTGCCTCTACCTTGGGTGAGACAGCATCTGCTTCACAGGTGTTTCCTAAAGGGCCTATATTTAGGGTTTTGTTGGTGCGTTGTTGAAGCGTTGAACCCCAGGTATTCCCCTGTGCCAACAAATCTATCTCCTCATCTTCTTTTTAAACAAAATTGACATGAGCATTGGCTTCAACTCTCTGATGGTTCAAACCAACATCAACACCATAAAAAAAATGATTCTAAATTTTCCCCGATTGCATTCCTAGACTCCTTTCCAACATATGATGTAACTCGCATCTATGAATACGAGGTAAATTCCCCTTTTGGATGATATACCAAAGGTCGTGGAGGCCTCTACAATGATGCATTTCAGTATGCCCCTTTTCTATCATATGTTCATCCTTTACCAACCCCATAATAACTAGACGGTAGGCTGGTATAATCAGGGTGCATTCCCATGAAAAACTCTACATAAAAGAGTTTAGAAAAGTAATGTTGATGCCAACGCCTCCCTACTCAACCCGCAGGTCGGGAGTCCACACCATCTCATAGGATCTTCTCTTTCCTCGGCCCGAAGAACACAAATCGGTCCTTCTATTTCCCTATCGGGAAATTTGCACCCAAAGAACTCTTCGCGCGATCCCCCCTCTCTTTACTTATCGGGGAATCGGACTTCGTGACTTCACAAGGTTAGTGGTCGAGTGCTGCTGTTTCGAATCCCCGAAACCTGATGCAAGTCAACGATGACCTTTCCCTTTTTTTATCGGGACTTTCTCTATCACGATTTCACCACTCACGATATCAAACAACTTGTATCCCTGACTCCCGATGCCCGATACGCCGAGACTCTGACGCATGCGCGGCTTGACCATTCAACGGTCCTTCACCTCATTCGAAAATTCAGAGTTCGTGATTTCACAAATCCTGATGTCAATGTTTCGGGACTTCTCGCCACAAAACTCATTTAGCTCATGCCACCTGTCCACCACTCTGACCCTCGTGGCCCCACACTGTTCTCTTAGCCTTTCAGGATATTGCGTATCACAATATCGTGATTCCTACTACCAAATCTCTGACTCTTCCCTCACGAAACCCCGATAGGCGATTTCATGAAAAATCCAATGGCCCTAGCTCGCTTGGATCAACGGCTCTGTTTCTCCTGAGCTTCGAACCTTTTGAGGATACGTCGCCATATCTTCCCTGCACTTCTGGGAGATCTAGAGGCCCATGGATTATCGTGAATTCTCCTCGGAGAATACCGACCGTCTGTTTCTCCTTCGATGATTCCTGTGAAATGACTAAGTGTTCTCCACAGAACTCATCCACCTGCAGCATGAACTTACGACGCCTGCTTAAACACTTCATACCCAACTTATCTGCATTGTTCTTCAACAAATTCAAAGGTCTTATCCTTCCTGATCTTTTCCCCCGACTTCCAAATCCTTCAGGAAAACTCCTGCACACACTCCTTGCGGAAAACCTTCAACCACGTCTAAGTGTTGAAGTCCCTCGACTCTGCTCACACCTACAGTAGCAGTCCTTCAATGTTTCACTCAGGTCCACAAACCTGAGACTTCACTCGGCCTGCACACTCCTTGCACGTCTCCTGTACCCAACTGCACCTTTGGGATGAATGAGAACAAAATTTATCTCTATCTGAACCCTCTGTCAACGCACTCCTTGCAGACACTTCAACTGCACTCCTTGCAGGAATTCTCTAGCTCAAATAGAGAAACAATTGAAACTCATTCCTACTTCTTCTCATACTTCAATTCAAACATGAAATCACATACACAACATATAAAAGTAAGTGTATAAATGGAAGCAACCATTCATGAGCGTATCATTCAGCATCAATACACATAGAATAACACAAAACCATGAAATTGAATCAACCTTTCTCTATTAATTCAAATGTCTGTACATGGGTGTTCTTACACATCCCTCTCTGCATGCTCTTTCTCAAATGCTTCTAACTATCTTACAATACAAAATGAGGGTGTCTATATCTCGTTTGCCTCTTGCGTTCTACAACTGTCTAGTCTAGAATTAAATTCTATCTACTTTACATTAACTATATTAAATGTCATCTACCTACTAAGGATGAGAGCTAAAGGCTCAAGGTCCGATTACAATATATAAGTGCACCTCATCTTAATGGTTCATTTAAGATCACGCAACAACTTTAAGGTTTCTTCAAAAATTATGCCGGCTTGTCCAGCTATCCTCCGCTTCCATGCTGGCTCGCTTGATGTGTTGGCGATGCTCCTGCATAATTCTCCCTCACTTGAAAAATTTCATGGGCTCCTATCCATGAGCTCCTGCACGGTCTATCCATGCTTCTGTATTACTGCTTCAGTCTCCCAGCTGGCATCTTCAACTGGATGATTCTTCCACTTGACCAGATACTCAAAGTATTGTTTTCGCCTGGTCCTCTTGCTCACTTTATTATCCAATATGCACTCCATCTGTGGCTTCTCTGCAACTGGCATCTACTTCCGCCACTGGATCACTGGCTTCTCAGTTCCAGTCTCTGCTTCTCCAGCTCTATATGGGTACAAATCCAAGATATTGAATATCGGAGAAATTCCGATCCCATCGGGTAATTCAATCTCATAAGCGTTCGCCCCATATTTCTTCAAGACCCTACATGGCCCGATTTTCTTCATCTTCAGCTTATTGCATGTTCCTCTCAGGAACCTTTCTTTCATCAAATGTGCCAGAACCAGATCACCAACCTCAAACTGAAGTTGTCTTCTATGCTGATCGGATTTGCGCTTGTTTTCCTGACTTGATTCCAGCAACTGCTCCTTCACCTGGCTGTGAAGTTCCTTCATCGCTTCTGCAAATTCTTCTACACTAACGCTTCTAGTCGCAGTCTGTTCTGAATCCCTCAGTTCAGAAACTCCTCTCAGCTGCATGCCATATACAACCTGAAATGGACTCTGTCCTGTGCTCCTGTTGACTGAGTCATTGTATGCAAACTCTGCCTGTGGTAATATGTGGTCCCACTGGGTATGGTGCTCTGTCACCAAGCTTCTCAGCAAGTCTCCCAGACTTTTGTTGACCACTTCTGTCTATCCATCCATCTGAGGATGATAATTAGAACTAAACTCCAAGTTAGTTCCCAGCTTCTTCCATAATGTCCTCCAAAAATTCCCTATGAACTTCGTATCTCTGTCCGAAACTATACTTTTCGGTAAACCATGAAGTCGAATGACCTCTTTGAAAAATAGGTTCGCGATGTGAGTCACATCACTAGTATTCTGACATGGAATGAAGTGTGCCATATTGGAAAATCTATCCACCACCACAAAGATTGAATCAACACCTCTTTGTGTTCTTGGCAACCCCAGTACAAAATCCATGCTAATCGCATCCCATGGCCTCTCTGGTATGGGCAATGGTTGATAGAATCCTGCATTATGCTTTCTTCCCTTCGAATGTTGGCAAATTCTACATCTGTCTATGAATCTCTTTACATCTGCTCGCATTTCTGGCCAAAAATATGACTCATTCAGCTTTGTGAATGTCTTGTCATGGCCAAAGTGTCTTGCCAATCCTCCACTGTGTTTTTCCTTCAACAGATTCTCCCTCATGGAGCATTTCGGAATACACAGCTGATTACCTCTAAACAGTAATCCTTCCTAGATCATGTACTCTATCCATTGCCTCCTATCTCTGAGAACTAGATTCTCAGCTGCTTCATACGCTTCCTTGAAATCCTGATCATCGGCGTACATGTCCCTGAGATCCTCAAAACCCAACGTTTTGACTCGAAACTCCTGCAACATCAAACACTTCCTGCTCAAAGCATCAGCCACTTTGTTAGTAGTACCATAAATATGTTTAATCACAAATGTGAAATTCTGCATATACTCAACCCATTTGACATGTTTCTAATTCAACTTCTCCTGTTGAGTCACAAACTGCAGTGCATGATTATCACTGTATAATACAAACTCCTTCGGGATCAAGTAGTGCCTCCATTTATTTAATGCTTGTATGATAGAATAAAACTCCTTATCATACGTGGAGTAATTCAATTTCGCCTCATTCAGCTTCTCGCTGAAGTATGCTATCGGCCTATCTTCTTGACTTAAGACTGCCCCAATTGCAAACCCACTTGCATCACATTTCACCTGAAATGTCTTCTAGAAATTCGGCAACACCAACACTGGTTGTTCCGTAATCTTCCTCTTTAGTAGATTGAAAATCTTCTCATCTTCTGTCGTCCAGTGAAAAGATTTATGCCGCTTCTTCACTGTATCCATCATTGCTGCGCTAATTCCACTAAAATTCCAAATGAACTTTCGGTAGAAACTAGCCAAACCATGAAAACTTCTCACCTCAAATATGTTCTTCGGTGATGGCCAATTCTTGATCACCTCCACCTTATCTGGATCCATCCTCAACTCATTTGCCGAAATAACAAACCCCAAGTAAATGAGATCTGTCTTCATGAATGAGGACTTCTTCATATTTATCAACAACTTCTCCTGTTGTAGTTTATGCATCACTGTAGCCAAATGCTTCAAGTGTTCTGCCACTGTTTTACTGAAAACTAGTATGTCATCCAAATACACAATGACAAATTTCCTGATGAACTCCCTCAGGACTTCGTTCATCAACCTCATGAAGGTACTTGGCGCATTTGTTAAGCCAAACGGCATAACAAGCCATTCATACAACCCTTCGTTGGTTTTGAATGTTGTCTTCCATTCATCACCTTCTCTCATGAGAATCTGGTGATATCCGCTTTTCAAATCAATCTTTGAAAAGTATTTTGCTCCACTCAAGCAATCCATCAGATCATCCATCCTTGGCAATGGAAATCTGTACCTGATGGTTATCTTATTTATCGCCCTCGAGTTAGTACACATCCTCCAGCCTCCGTCTTTCTTTGGACTAAGTACTGTTGGAACAACACATGGACTCAAGCTCTCCCTGACCAACCCTTTGTCCAATAGCTCTTGGACTTTCCTTTTAACCTCTACATTCTCTTGCGGCGTCAATCTGTACGCAGCTTTGTTTGGAAAACTAGCTCCTGGTATGAGATCAATATGATGACTCACACTCCTGATCGGTGGCAACGAATGAGGTAATTCGTCCACTACAATATCAGCGAACTCTTCCAGCAGTTCCTGAACCTCTTCTGGTAAATCATCCACTCTTGTGCTAGTTAGAAAAATCCTTGGTTTCCTGACCACAAAGAATTGTGGATATTCTTTCTTCTTAACCTCCGTAAGAAGTTCCTTCCCACTCATGAGAAGTACTGTGTTGCTTACTTCTGGCTTCACTTCCTTATCCTTAATTGGAAGCAACATGTGTGTCCTCCCATTCTTCTCTAGGGTGTACATGTTCATTCACCCATCATGAATCACATTTTTGTCATATTTCCATGGTCTACCCAGCAATAGATGACAAACATCCATAGGAATGACATCACACAAGATCTTATCATTATATCCACCTATCTTGAATTCAACCAAGCATTGTTTAGTAACAGTTACCTGGTGTCCTTTCTGTAGCCACGAAACTATGTATGGGCTTGGATGATCAGTCGTCTCCAGCTCCAACTTCTCTACCATCTCTGTAGATACGAGATTATCCGTGCTACCACTGTCTACAATAATCTTGCATACCCTGTCCTTGGTCTTGCAAGCAGTCCTAAAATATTTGGCCCTTTGGACTGAACTCTCCACCTCCTTCTCGGGTGTCAAAAGGACTTTTCGCATCATAAGCGATCTTCAACCTTCAGCGTCTTCAGCCTCAACATCCCACCTCTGTGCCTCAGTGATGTGAGCTTCTCCAATGTCCTTCTTTTTCTTTGGACACTCGTAAGACTTGTGCCCATTCTTTCCACATGTGAAGCATGTAATTACACCACCTCTTCCTCTTCCTCTACCTCTAGTACGAGGAAAAGTATTATTGTTAGCATAATCTCCTCTCTACTCATTATGTTTTCCTTTCTGTTCAACATATTTCTGACGCTATGAGGTTCCACCTCTCTCAATACGAGTCTGAGGTTTCTTCCATTCCTCCTTGGGCTTCTGATATTTGTCCTGGGCAACTGATTTGCCTCTGGGCTGACTTTTGCCTCAGCCCCTCTGACCTTGCTTTCAGCTCAGCTTCTCTTCAGCTTTCAGAGCCATCTGATAAGCATCTTCCACCATCCGGATGGTTACCATGCTCATCTCATCCTGGATATCATATCTCAGGCCATTCATATACCTGGCAACTTTCTCATCATCGCTCTCCCGATGACCTGCTCTGATGTTCAGTCTGTAGAATTCCTCGGTGTATTCTTTCACTGTCATGAGCTTCTGTCTCAGGTTCTGCATCCTCCTGAACAGAGTAATTTGATAGTCCCTGGGGATGAATTTCGCCTTCATCTTCACGATCATCCTGTCCCAACTCTTAATCTTCTACTTGACCTTGCAGTGTCTGTCATCTTGTAGTTCATCCCACCACAATGATGCATGTCCTTTCAAGTGTGTAACAACATGCTTGACCTTCTTGTCTTCTTCGACATCTTCATAGTCGAAGTATGTGTCTAGAGCTCTAATCCAATCTAGAAGCTCCTCTGCATCCAAGTTTCCCTCATAAACTGGAATGTCCATCTTTGCTCTTGCACCCATCCTGGAAATAGCTCTGATCAAATGCTCATTTGATGCATCTTCGGCTGCAACCTCTTCTTCTCGTTCATCCTCTATTTCACTTTCAAAATCACTAAGATCCCCAGCACTAGATGTACGTCTTTTCGTTGTCTCCATGTCTTCGAGTCTAGCTCAGAGATCACGCATTTGTCTCTCTATGGCTGGATCTGCCATCTGCCTGCCTCTTCGTCGCGACATTTCCCTATCCTCTGGATCGGGTGACTATCTATCTCTTCTTGGCGGCATGGTGAATTCTCCTCTTCTCTTCTACAGAAAGAAAAGAACCTTTTTGTGCTCTGATACCACTTGATGCCAACGCCTCCCTACTCAACCCACAGGTCGGGAGTCCACGTCAGCTCACAGGATCTTCTCTTTCTTTGGCCCGAAGAACACAAACCGATCCTTCTATTTCCCTATCAGGAAATCTGCACCCATATAACTCTTCACGCGACCCCCCCTCTCTTTACTTATTGGGGAACCGAACTTCGTGACTTTGCGAGGTCAGTGGTCTAGCGCTGGTGTTTCGAATCCCCAAAACCCAATGCAATTCAATGCTAACCTTTCCCCTTTTTTATCAGGACTTGCTCTATCGTGATTTCTCCACTCACGATATCAAACAACTTGTATCCCCGACTCTCGATGCCCGATACGCCGAAACTACGATGCATGTGCATCTTGACTATTCAACGGTCCTTCACGTCATTCGGCAATTTGGAGTTCACGATTTCACGAATCCTGATGTCAATGTTTCAGGACTTCTTGCCACGAAACTCTGATAGCTCGTGCCACCTTTCCACCACTCTAACCCTCATGGCCCCACATTGTTCTCTTAGCCTTTTGGGATATCGCGTATCACAATATCGTGATTTCTACTACCAAATCTCCGACTCTTCCCTCACGAAACCCCGATAGGTGATTTCGCGAATAATCCAACGACCCTAGCTGGCTTGGATCAACGGTTCTGCTCCTCCTGAGATTTGAACCTTTTGAGGATACATCACCATATCTTCCTTGCACTTCTAGGAGATCTAATGGCCCACGGATTATCACGAATTATCCTCGGAGAATACCGATCGTCCGTTTCTCCTTCGATGATTCCTGTGAAATGACTAAGTGTTCTCCACAGAACTCGTCCACTTGCAGTGTGAACTTATGGCACCTTCTTAAACACTTCATGACCAACTTCTCTGCGTTGTTCTTCAACAAATTCGAAGGTCTTATCCTTCCTGAGCTTTTCCCCTGACTTCCAAATCCTTCAGGAAAACTCCTGCACGCACTCCTTGCGGCAAACCTTCAACCACGTCTAAGTGTTGAAGTCCCTTGACTCCGCTCACACCTACAGCAGCAGTCCTTCGATGTTTCACTCAGGTCCACAACCTTGAGACTTCACTTGGCCTGCGCACTCCTTGCACGGCTCCTGTACCCAACTGCACCTTTGGGATGAATGAGAACAAAAGTTATCTCTATCTGAACCCTCTGTCAACGCACTCCTTGCGGACACTTCAACTGCACTCCTTGCAGGAATTCTCTGGCTCAAATAGAGAAACAATTGAAACTCATTCCTACTTCTTCTCATACTTCAATTCAAACATGAAATCATATACACATCATATAAAATCAAGTGTATAACTGGAAGCAACCATTCATGAGCATATCATTCAGCATCAATACACAGAGAATAACACAAAACCATGAAATTGAATCAACCTTTCTCTATTAATTCAAATGTATGTACATGGGTGTTCTTACACAGCCTTCTCTGCATGCTCTTGCTCAAATGGTTCTAACTATCTTACAATACACAATGAGGGTGTCTATATCCCGTTTCCCTCTTGCGTTCTACAACTGTCTAGTCTAGAATTAAATTCTATCTACTTTACATTAACTATCTTAAATGTCGTCTACCTACTAAGGACGAGAGCTAAAGGCTCAAGGTCTGATTACAATATATAAGTGCGCCTCATCTTAATGGCTCATTTAAGATCACGCAACAACTTCAAGGTTTTTTCAAAAATTGTGCTGGCTTGTTCAGCTGTCCTCCACTTCTGCGCTGGCTCGCTTGATGTGTTGGCGATGCTCCTGCATCATTCTCCCTCGCTTGAAAACTTTCATGGGCTCTTGTCCATGAGCTCCTGCATGGTCTGTCCATGCTTCTGTATTACTGTTTTAGTCTCCCAGCTGGCATCTTCAACTGGATGATTCTTCCACTTGACCAGATACTCAAAGTATTGCTTTTGCCTGGTCCTCTTGCTCACTTTCTTATCCAATATGCACTCCATCTGTGGCTTATCTGCAACTGGAAACTGAAAATACAACTGAGACAGAAGGGATGGCTTTGTGAAATCTGTCCATGCATGAAAATGTGAGATTTGCAATGCGTCTTGATCATTTGGAAGAAGAAATTAATGGAATGGACGAAATTGACAAGCAATTGTGTGAACTGAAAAGTCTTTTACATTATTTTCAACTATGGCAGATCCATTACCTTCATTGACGAGGGGGGCAGAATGGTTGCAACTTTCAGAGGACACATTTTGGAGTCTATTTTCCAAGGCAATAGGAAAGATAGAGCACAGCGATTCATAAATTCAATGATGGAGGATTTCGAAGGAGGAAAATAAATACACGATCAATACCCCAGTGTCTACGACATCCTTGTTAAGAATATGCAAAAAATATATGCTACAGTTGAGCAAGAAAATGTGAATGTCTATTTCTGCAGTTGAGCAAGAAAATGTGGATGTCTATTTCGATAGCTTGACAAAGTACCTATCTGAAATTTTGGAAATGGAACTTTATCATCTTTTGAAATAAAACAAGGTTGATCACTTTCTTTGGTATCCCCATGCTAATAATACCCAGTCTATGCGAAAAATAAATTTCCCCATGCTAATAATACCCAGGCTATGCGAAAGATAAATTTCCCCATGCTAATAATACCCAGGCTATGCGAAAATACCTTGAAGTACAAAAAATTGGAGCAGTTTTCAATTCGAACAGTTAGCCATGCTAATAATACCCAGGCTATGCAAAAAATACCTTGAAGTACAAAACATTTTGGAAGACTCTCCTGCACTAGACTCTCAGTGACCGCCAACCTCTCCTGCACCAGACTCTCAACAGTTCGGAAAAGGGTGGACTGATTCATGTGCAAAAAATACATAAAACCTTTTTTGGTTGAAAGTTATTTTCAAACGAAAAAACATTTCGACCGAATGATGTTTCGATCGAACGATCTTTTGGCATAAATGTTGGTATTGAATGAAAAAATATGTCTCTCTAGTAAGTTTCAGCCAAACAAATCTTTCGGCTAAAAATATGTTACCGGATGAAAACAATTTGTCTGGCTAATATTTTACAAGAAAATCAAGGGCATCATCATGGTGTCATTCGATTTGATGTCTAAAGGTTTGGCCAAAACATTTTTCAAATGAAAAAATAGACTTTCGGCTGAAAGAAGTATTAGTTCAGTCAAAAAAATGTCTCCAATAATTTTGGAGATCAGATTCTCACAAAAGTGTTACCCACCTTCACGATTTTACCCAGAACCCCAAATTAAAACCACTAGTAAAGTTTAAATTGGAGAAACTAAAGAAGGCTAGAATAAAATGCCTCATTAGACATTCTAATTGGCTTTCAAATCCTGTGATAGTGAGAAAGAAGATTGGGGAGATTCAGACATGTGTAGATTTCAGGGATCTTAACAAATCAGGTGTAAATGATAATTATCCTTTACCTAACATGGAGTTTCTTCTCTAACAAGTCATGGGATCAGCCTAGATGTCCATGTTAGATGGTTTTTCTGGGTATAATCAAGTCTTGGCTGCTGAATAAGACAGAAAAAACACAATTTTCATAACACCTTGGGAGACATATGTGTATGCTAGGATGCCCTCTGGTTTAAAGAATGTAGGAGCTACATTTCATAGGGTTATGGATCATGCTTTTGAGGGGTTGATAGGAAAATTCATGGTGGATTATCAAGATGAATTAATAGTACATTAAAAAACAAGGAGTGATCACATTCATCACCTAAGGGAATTTTTTGATAGGTGTAGATTATATGGTGTTTCCTTAAATCCAAAGAAATGTTTTTTTTTTGTAACTCAAGGAAAATTATTGGGTCATATTATATGCAAGGAAGGGATCTATATAGACCGTGGAAGTGTTAAAGCTATAAATGAACTTATATAGACCGTGGAAGGTAGTTCAATCATTTTTTTTCAAGATCAACTTTGTACGAAGATTTTTCCCTGACTATGCAAGAATTGTAAATCCCATCAATTTATTGTTGAAAAAGGACCAAAGGTTTGAATGGACCACATATACACAAGAAGATTTTAATAATATAAAAAAGGCAATAAGTACAGCTCCAACACTTATTAGCCTATATTTTCAAAGAGACTTCATCATTTATTCGTTCACTACATAAATGGTTGTTGCATCTATTTTTACTCAGAGGAACACCAAGGGTGACGAACTGCTTATTAGCTTTATGAGAAAGACCCTTCATGATTATGAATTGAGATATTCAAAATTGAAGAAACAATCCCTCTCTCTTGTGAAGGGGGTGGCGCAGTTTTGGACTTACATATTAAATTATCATGCCATTTCTTATGTTCCATCCTCTCCTATGAAGATGATTTTAAATCAACAATTTAGAGAAGGAAAATGGGAAAATTGGCTGGAAAAAATTCAAGAATATGACATTGAAATCAAACCTTTAAAGGAAGTCAAAGGATAGGGTTTATGTAAACTCATTGTCAATGGTGAATCTCTTGATGGAATTATTTCAGTCTCAGTAGGAGAACCCATTGCATATTCAAAATGGTATAGAGATATTGTATTCTACTTGAGTTCTGGACAATTTCCAATCCCCATGAGCCCTAAAGAACGAAGAACATTGAATATGAAGTCGACTCAATATGTGATGGTTGTTGATATATTGTTCAGGAGGAACTATGATGGTATATTGCTGAGATGTGTTGAAGAAAGGAAAGCTGAAGAATTGATGAAATAATTCCATGAAGGAATATGTGGTGGACATTTTGCACCTACCACCACCACCCATAAGATAATAAGAGTTGGGTTTTATTGGCCATCTATTTTTAAAGACTCATATGCTACAATAAGGAAGTGTATATCTTGTCAACAATTTTCAGGGAAAATGAAAAAATATGTGATGCCATTGCAACCTATATCTGTAGAACAACCATTTTCCCAATGGGGAATTGATGCCATTGGAACAATAAATCCAAATTCAAGCAAAGGAAATATATATATTATCACCGCTGCATATTATTTTACAAAGTGGCCAGAAGAAGTGGCATTAAAAAGGGTTGATTCTGAAGAGTTGATCAAGTTTCTCAGAGATAATATTTTATCAAGATTCGATGTCCCAGAAAAATTCCTCATTGATAATGGGTTGATTTTCATTGGCTTAAAATTTACAGAATTTTGTGGAGAATATGGAATTGTTATGGGGAAATTATCAGACTATTATCCATAAGAGAATGGTCTTACACAATCCACCAATAAGACTCTCATTCAGATATTGAATAATATTTTTAATAAGAACCAAAGGAATTGGAACTTAAAGTTCATCGATGCATTGTGGGCGAGAAGAAAGACTTCTAAAGACAACACTAGGATGTCTCCGTATAAATTGGTTTATGGGAAAAAAGAAAAAATGTGAATCATCCTTGAGATGAATTCCTTGACTTTTGTAGTCAATACAGAGGATGCAGAAGATTTTTCACCTATGAAAAAGAGGGTTAATCAATTATTGAAATTGGGGGAAGAACGAAGTAAATCCATGAATAAAACTTCTCAGAGACAACAAAGTATCAAAATATATTTTGACCAGAATACAACTATAAAAGAAAATCAGAAGGGCGAATTGGTGTTACTATGGAACAAAGCTAAGGAGAAACCATCAATGCACACAAAATTCGAAGCACTCTAGATTGGACCATACATCATTGAAAAAATATTTGGTTTTAATTATTATATGCTCAAAGATATGAAGGGTAAAATGTTAATGGGTAACATTTGAAAGGTTTCTTTGCCTGAAATTTTCTTATTTCCTTGTACATAATTTTATTTTACTTAAATTGTATATTCTTACCCTTGACTCCATAGCCCAATGGATAGAAGCACCTTTCATAAAGATTTTGGATTCTTGAAAACCCACAGGGGGTTATCATCCCACACTTAGAGCCAGTTGTTGAGATCATTTCCCGTTTTCAAAATTTCCTTCCCCTTTCCATTTAACCAAAAAAAAAATTCTCCCTCTTCTATACCCACCCTTATTTCCCTCATTCATTTTTTCCTTCTTCTATCCCTTTCTAGTTACCATACTTAGTCGTATTTCAAAAATCAGCGGGTTCGCAGGTTGGTGGGCCTTCATCCCCATCCAATTTTATATGTCGTAAGTCCAACCAACCACTTTGTTACATTATACTTAGCCATTTTTTCAACTTCGCGGGTTCACGGGTTCAAACTTTCATTCTCCAAGCTCTGTGATCTCCACTTTGCACCCAAAATCCTGTGATCCACATTACAACCATCAAATTTTTCATGAGTCTCGAGCCCCTAAAGTATTTTTCTATTGCATACAAGTCCAACCGACCACACTTCTACACTCAACTTATTTTTTATCATCCATAAATGCGGGTTTGCGGGTTCATGAAAACCTTCATTTTCAAAATTTTTCTCGTCCATCCTCGCCATTCTCTTTCTTTTCCCAATATGCATTAAATGTTGTTTAATGTTAACAATTGATTGTGCAAGCTCAAAAAGGATTGTCATTGATGATGAAAGACTCGAGGAGATTAATCATTAAATTTCATTAATTCACCATTTTCCAAAGAATTATATTATTGTCATCTCTCCAAAAATATTTATTTCAAGTTATTATCTAGATGAAAAAATACTCTTGTCAACCTAATGGCAGCAACAGCTAGACAACAGTTTTGTGGTGATACTTTAAATATCTTTGGTCTTGAAGACCAGAACTTTTAGTGGTCCCGAGCATATTCATATTATTCCTCTCCTCCTGCACAGAGAGACGTAATCTAGGCATCTAGAATCACTCATGCAGGGTGTGGTCCTAAGGTTTTTGATTGTAAATAACTTGTTGCATGGTGCATGGAGAAGTATGTTCCACTCCAGAGAATTATACAACTCCAATATCATTCCCCCATTTCCCTTTTACCACAATTTTTTCGCAAGATGTTGAAGCTCATAGAGCCAACACTTACCTTCAAAGGAGAAGACTACAAATATTTTTTGAAGAAACATAACAATGGACTTGACCTCCTGCCTAAATATTAGGAGAATCATGTGTCTATTCCAGAAGACATAACCAGGATCCAGGTTGAATATTGTAAAAATCCCTTTCGAGAAATTGAATGGTTTTTCACCAGGTTGACAGGTTAGGAAAGAACTACTACTATCTATTGCATGATTTTCTATATTTTATATTTTATAGTGAAAGAACAGACCATCTTTTCCTGGGGAAAATTGATTTCCATTAGCCCATTAGAAATATTGTCAACAACAGTTCAAGTGATGGGGGAGAGAAGAATCTCCCCCTGGGAAAATCGAGAATTCACATAAGATACCTATGAGAAATAAAAGGAATAAATTGATACAAGAGGAAGAGGACAACCCTATAGAAAACGACATCCAAAGCTTTTCCCTGGATGACATGGAGTTAGAGGAGGATATTAAGAAAATATTTCCTGTGATGGAACAACCAAAAAATATAATTCAACAAAATTGTTTATTGGAAGTCATTGCAAATGTGACCTTTAGTGAAGAGGAATCCTTAACTTTTCAGAGTGTTATTTTTTATAAGGAGTCTAAAACATTTACTGTAGAAAGAGGTGATCATAAAAATAAAAAGGGAAAATCTCACTTAGAGGTTGACCTGAAGGACATGCGGCCATCCCAAATATCTAAAATTCACAGGGCAACTAGGGATGCTATTGATGATTCTATTGATGGATTAGAAGTTGAAAATGCTAAGTTAAAAGAAAGGATCACAGAATTGGAAAATGTCTTATTGCCTCTTCCAATCCTGACAAGTCCTTTGTCAATGGTCAAACCAAATGCACCCACCATTAAGTTGAAAGGATCTTAAAGTCTACTCACAGTAGTCCGAAGTTAGGTAGAAAAAAATATTAAGAAGAGAATGTCACTAATAACAAAAGCATGGGAGGTATAAAAAAATATTGTTTCTTTTGGCTCAAGGGAACATGCCTTTCATGAGTATCTGCAAGCTTATTTAAAGAATGAAGAAGGTTTCTACACTAATGTTGTCTTTCCATTTGGAATTAAAGTCTCAAACATGACAGAATTGAAATTAAGAGAAGAGGATTTGCCTTCTCCAAGTTGAATAGAACAACTAAATTCTTGTTGGAAGGAAAAGATTAAGAATTTGAGTAACATTGTCCAAACATGCAGCGAAGCCATACTGAAAAGAGAAAAATTGTTCAAAAGAATCATGGAGATAGATCTAACAGGAGGAACTAACGAGGTAAAATACCATAAGTTAATTCTCAATTCAATGTTTCTAACAGAGAAAATATTATAAACTCCTTAGAATAGTCAGGACTGATGAGTACAGGTGCTTCATTTAAATCCCTCTTGATTTGATCAAAATAATTTTTGGACTCAGCAGTCGATTTCACTTAGTTCCCCTTTCTAAGCATGGTTGTAATGTGTTTAACCAACTCATCAAAATTTTAAATGAACCTCCTCATAAAGTTGATTTTACCCAAGAAAGACTGAATCTCTTTCTTAGTTCTGGGAAAAGATAAGGTCTGGATGGACTCTACTCTGTTTGGATCAATTCTCACCCCTTCAACTGACCCAATATGTCCCAACAATTTTCCCTCTTTCATAGCAAATAAATACTTCTTAGGATTGAGGGGGAGACCAAACCTTTTTCCCTTCAAGAAGACTTTCCTTAGGTGATGACAGTTCTCTTTATCGGACCTTGAGAATATTGTAATGTCATCCAGATAGATGAATACAAATTTGTCCTTTTCCTGAATCAAGGAAATTTCCATGGCTCACTGGAAGGTTTCTATTGCATTCATAAATCCAAAGGGAATTTTAGCATACATGAATGTTCCCCAAGGAGTAGTGAAAGTTATATTTTATCTATCTTCAGGAAGGATAGATATATGATTGTAGCCAGAAAAACCATCAATCATGGACATCCTAGATGAGCCAGTCACTCTCTGCAAAATGTGCTCCATCTTTGGCAAGGGGTAGTTATCCTTTTTGGAGCTCCTGTTCAAATTCCTGAAAGCTACACATAATCTGATTTCCCCATTTTTCTTTCTCACAGGCACCAAATTAGCCACCCATTCTGAATATCTCAAGGGGATGATGATATGGGCATCCAACAGTTTATTCACTTATTTTTCCATAATAGGCAGCAACATAGGATTTATCTGCCTGAGTTTCTGCCTGAAAGGTCTGGCCTCTTCTTTCAAAGGGGTATTATGCTCAATGATGTTGGTGTCATATGTTCTTAAATATTCATATTTCCAAGAAAACACATAATAAAACTACTTCAAAATATTGACATACTTAGCCATTTTCGCCTTTGACAAACTACTAGACAATTTGACATACCTGGGATCCTCCTCTGTTCCTAAATTACATTCAGTCACATCAACCTCTTCAGTTGAACCTTTAAACTTTATAGCAACATAATTTATGTCAAACAATCTCTCCAAGGGTACTAGTCCCTTTGGAACATGGTGTTACGCATCAAAATTACTCATTACAATGATGGACTAGTGTCGTCATTACCAATGTCGCAAGTGTCGCATTTTGGTTGCAAGTGTTGAAACATCATACTGTCATCTTGCCTATGTCGTGTCTCAGACAAAATTATCAAGAAACACTTAAAACACACCTCAAAAGACTGGTTTTGAAGAGGATAAATCATTTGACAAAGAGTACAAGTCTTTTTCCATGGAAAAAACCACTCAAAAATCAATTTTGGAAGGCAGCGCTCCCCTATACACTGTCAGGGAGTGTCAGCGATCTATACCCTCTTTTGGGGGAGCGTTCCAACACTTTGTGCCCCATTATTAGGGAGCGTTGGCCTTTTTTGAGAGAATTTTGGATTGTTGAGGAAAATCAGGGAAGAATCCCCCCATATCTGGAGTTGGTTCGATTCAGATCTGAGGTCAAGGCTCGATCTTAGGGAAGATCCACAACTAAAGGAAAAGGATCCTCAACCTATCCCAATAATCTCTTAAGTGGTTAGGCCTCTCCAAGCCTATATAAGGAGGCCTCTTCATGGTGAAAGGAGAGACATTGAATGCATCAAACTTATGATCTCATAAGCGATATGTATCATTGAAGCATCATCATTTTGTGTGGATTATTTGAGCAAAGGGTTGGACAAGGAGAGCTAGGAGAGGTTGTTTCACCTTCATCAAAGGTCTATAAGTATTCTCTATTGTTATCATTAATATACATATGTGATTGGCCTGTTTATTTCAAGGTTGTGTTTGTTCTACATGAACTTGTATCTATTAGATAGATCTAGTTTCAAGCTAATCTTAGTAGAATAGGAAGTTTGTTTTGTCTTTGTTTGTTTTGTAGGACTTATTGAGGAGCTTGGGGATCAAAGCTCAGCTTGGACTGTGCGAGGACAAACATCATTTAAAATGTACTCCTTTCTTCCTCTTCTCTATACTTTAGTTTAACTAGATTTAAAAGGATGCCAATGACCAACGTTAGCACTCTTTTTGTCTTGGTCTTAGGAGTCTATAGCCCAAGAGGGGATCCACTTGTCTGCAGGGGGATTCTCCTATAACAGAAATTGGCGACTCCACTGGGGAGATCAAAGCTTCCAGTTTTGGTTTCCTTCCTAGATCTTTTTTTAGCCTTTGCTCATTTTTTACCTTATTCATACTATGTCTCTGATTCTTAGATGTGTTGATTGACTCTTGACTTCATCCTATACACTTTGAATTTATAAGTGTGCTTGAGTTTTTGGATATCTGGGTATTTTTCTGAATTTTTAGAAGCTAGCACTCCCCTGCCTCTGCTACCAGAGCGTTGGCACCCCCTACCAAGCTTCCACAGAGCGTTGCAACACTTTGGTGCCCTTGACACCAGAGCACTGCTCTTTTTCAGTCAAAAATCTAGTAGGGATTTAGACCCTGAGTCCATTTCTTGCTATGTTCATCTACTCATAGTTCTTATTACCTCAGTGTATCCTTGTTTGGGTCTCCAATACCTTGATTCCTGAGAATTGATTACCTTTTTGTTTGGATTTTTTAACATTTTTTCCTTACTTTGAGTCACTCTTATCCTTTGAATACTTGAAATCAAATTATTGTTTTCTTCTCATTTATCTGACTGAATGAAATCTATGGTAAGGAAAATCATAGATCTATGAACCATTCCATTTGATCTTTGAGGTCGGTTTTCCAGCATTTCTCTTTTGTTTGAGATTTTTGGTTCATCTTTGCAAATTTGGTTTTCCTTTTTGTTTCTTGTTTAATCACAACGAGAGTGTGTTTTGTTGTGTGAAGTTTGCTTTTGATTGTCTAAATCTCATTGATATTAAATTTTGATTGACAGAGGAAGCCTTACATCAGATTGATTATCATTTACACATAAACAAAAGGATATATTTTTCTGATTAGTTTTTGGATCTTAGAACAATTCTATAAAATTTTAGCATTATATTGGATTTGATTCAGAAACAATTGCATGAGGATACTGCATCTTAGTGTTTGACAGTGAAAAGAACATTTTTATCCTTCCCTTAAAAAGACATTCATTGAAATAAAAGACTGTTTATCATCTCTTATGCATTTTTTTGGGAATTGAGTCATTATACCATCAAGTTTCACTTTCATACACCCTTGAGTAAAGAACAGTTGCAAAATTAACTCTAATTAAAATTGATCTAGAAATTTTTGTTTTTAGAATCTTCCACCAACATTAGACTAGGATTAGCACTTTGGATTAGGTTGTGAGTACAACTCTCCAAATAATTTAAAACAAACACTAGCATCTTGCGATAGGGAGAGAAAATCCAATTGTCGTATAGGATTTTTGGGATCCCCCTCTCACACAGGGGTTACGCACGAGGTCGCGTTCGGGAGAGTTACGGAGATTATCCCTCTATGGTTCAACCGTTCGTAGTAGTTCAATCATATATTAGGGGTTCTTATTGAGTTTCAAATTTTTTCAATTGGTCTCGGTGCTTCGTGAATTCCGAATCCATTCAGTGTCCTCTGAATTTCTACCAGTCCACTTGTCCTCAGTTCTCTCGAAGGATTTCAGACTTGTTATCTTTCCCATATGTTCGGACTGGACTGCCGATTGTACCTGCCCAGGGACTGACTATGAGTTGGTGTCCTTAATAGCCATAATATTTAGGTTCTTACACAAGGTGACGGTGAAGGGAAGTCTCACTGTACCTAGAACACACGTTGGTCAAACTCACTCGGGCTCCTTGGAGGGTAAATCCACAATTATTGCTTGGAATCTTGCACCAAGTCATAAGTCCGTTAAGAAGGTTTCCATCGTAACTGTTCCACCCGCTTATATCCTAGCCCCTTCTTGACTTGATCACACGACATTGGATTTCATCACCAACTAGTACGGTTATCGAGAGAAGGTTTTGTTTGCTTGGTTTGATTCCTAGATTTTTAGTGTATGTTGTTTATTTTTGTTAGTCGACCATAGATTTCTTTTTCCGTTGGTTACTTAGCTCAAGCAACATCGGGCTTCGTCATTCATGTAGGATGCAAGGGTTACCCCCAGAATATTCCGAGGGTTATCTACCTTTGCTTCCCAACTCTTCAGAAGGCCCTCCTGAGGTTCATAACAAACTAGGCTCTGAGGTTGGAAGAACACACTCTTTGGAACAATTCTAAGTTGTTTCTGATTCTTTGGAAGCTTTTCGAATCAACCCATCTTTGAGTATTAGGCGAGAACCGCATATGTTGCGGGTGAACTTGTTTAGAGAGGTTGTTGTTATTGAGGATACTGAGGTACCCATAGGACCTCACGCAGGATTTGGAGTAGAGGATCCCTTTTTCCAAAGTGAATCATTTAGGACCCCCACTCATATTGTTGGAACCTCTGGTTTTGGTTCTGTCCCTTTGACAGTATGTGATCTATACGGTAACCTAGGAGTGAGTCCCAATTGACCTATGGCATCACAAGTGCCTAAGATGTCTGTTAGCTATACAATACCTTTAAATCACATTACTGGTATGACCAGTAATGTCATCACCATTGTAGACCAATTGTTGATTGTTTCTCACTCAAAACCTAGTATCCAGATGGCCCATTCCACTATGGTCCCACATGTTGCTACAATCCCCACCGTAAATGTGACACCATCCCAAGCTCCGATTGGAACACCACTTAGACAAAATCCATCTGTTCCACTTGGGTACATAGATTTGAATCCTTCCATTACCAACACTACCCAGGTTACACCCGGAGGTTCTATCCCTGCACCTTTGTTTGGAGGAACTAGTCTTGGTGGCTCCAATCTGGTTGGAGTCTCTAGTCATTCATTTTCTGGTTTCTAGATCCCTTTGGGAACTCAAACTCCCACTGGGGGGAAACCTCCATTTGGGAGTCAAACTCAAATGGGGACACAATCTCAGCTTGGGGGGGATTCCCAAACTGGAGTCCCTAACTCATTGTATGGACAGAATGTGACACCAAATCCTTGCCACATTCCTTTTCCGGGAAATCCACTATTCTCTGGGGGGAAACATCCTCAAGGAAAACAACAACCTTATCCTCCTTATGGATAAAATGTATATCCACCTTGTGGGAAAAACCATCAACTGACTTATAATACTCAGAACCCATCAGGTTATCCTCCCTATGCACATGTTTCTCAACCATCATCGAATCTTGGTTATACTAGTTAGAAACAATCAAATGTAGGAGGACCTACTAGATATAATTATCCACCTAACCCAATTTACAATCCTACTAGTGTCCCTATACCACACCAGTATCATCTTCACGTTAACCGATAACTACCATTTCTCGCGACACCGGATCTCCCAGACTTGTCTCGGTTAACCAATGATCCTATATTGCATTATCCTTTTTGGCCAGTCATCCTTGCTAAATTACCTTCCGATATTCCAAAATTTGATGGTAAAGTTGGGGAAGACCCGAACAATCATGTGATGAATTTCCATTTATGGTGTTCATCGAACTCCTTGATGGATGATTCTATCCGTTTACATCTTTTTCAGCAAACACTTACGAGATCAGTAGCCAAGTGGTATATCAAACTTCCACGTGGTTCTTTCCAAGATTTCAACTCCCTTGCCATGTCCTTTCTCACACACTTTCAACTACCCATTCGATACGAGACAGGTACCGAACTCTTGACCTGCCTTAGTCAGACTAACTCTGTGCATATCTCCGACCATATTCATGAGTGGAGACAACGGTGAAGATTGATCAAAGCAGTCATTCCGGACCAGTTATTGGCGGAATGGTTTACTAAATCACTGTTACCCCTGATTGCTCATGATGTCTTCATGGGCGGTGTAGTCACCGAGGAAGAGGCCATTGCTTGGGCTCAGTACTTAGATTTGATTTATTCCCAATCTGGTACTTTGTATGAGTTGATCCCAAATGCTACCCGTGCAAATATCGATCCATCTAAACCATCATCCATGTCACATGTGTTGGATTACTGAGAGGGGGGGTGAATCAGTAATAGTGTAATTATAATCCTTTTTCTCCAAATAATCAAAGTTTTATATCAATGTAGAATTATTATCCAATAATTATAAATACAAAATGAACAATCACATACATACACAGTACAACAATGTTTTACATGGAAACCTAGATCGGGGGAAAACCACAAAATGTTTTATCTTATATGTCTTGAAGAATTACCTTCATTGGAAGCACCAACTTCCTTTGTTTTCCAGCTGCAACTAGAAGGAGGCTCCAACCCCCTATTTTCTCAGGATACAACTTGACATAACCTCCAACTCCCCAATTCTCTAGCTACAACCAGAAGGAGGCTATAACCCCCTATGTTCTCCAGCTACAACCACCTGTCCTTGCCCCATCCAACCACCCTGAAGTAGAAGTAGAATGATTAAACCATTGTCACACTATCACTATGATATATACCATTGTAAACATGTACCAATAAACCTAAACCATGCATCAACATGTACCTCAACTTGTAATCAACCTATACCATAAACAAGTGCATCAACCATGCACCAACCTGTACCAAACAATCTATAATCAACCTGTACCATAAACAAGTGCAACCAACCATGTACCAAGTATGTACCAATCATGTTTAAAGTACTCATCAACTATGAGTCATCAATATGTACCAACATCATCAACTGTACACCTCATGTATGTGCCAACTCATCAACTACTTGTCTCAGCCATGTACCTAACTTGTACCTCAACCAAAATCCCTCATCAATTTCATCATCCAAATATGATTTTTAACTCTGTAATAGACCTATTGTATATGATCACATACCTTCAAACCTTCCTTAACTTTAACAACAAGAGACTAGCATTTTCATCAAACGTTTCTTTAGTCTCACAAGACTAGTTTTGGATTAGTCAACAACCCTAACTTGAAATAATCATAACTTTGTACCTGTAATGAATAAATATATGAAACTGATACACAATGTTCTTCAGTGTTTTTTATGCAATTCCTATAGGTGTAACTACTTGGAACCTCTCAAAAAAGGATTTATGGAAAAAATGGCACACCTTGCTGAATTTTGGCTTATTCTAGAGAGCGAACTTGTAGAGCATGCCCTACACGTAATATTTTTTGAATTGATATGAAAATGTTAAAAAACATACTAAAGAATATACTCTAACCAACACAATTGGTCTTACTGAATTTGGATTTTTTATGAAGACGTTATGACCTTTTTACCCGAAACACCTGTTTTTGACTAGTTTCAGGACTAGCCACAAACTCTATTTTCCACGGAGTGTAACTCCAAAAATACAACGACCCACAATATGAATTTTTTACCACGGATACTTGGATATGTTTCCTCAATTTCATAGAAATTTCATGGGCTGAGTCATTCTATAAAAAAAGTTATTGCAAAAATGGTGAGATGACCTGAAAAAAAACATACCTTAGAAAGCATCATCAAAAGAATTTATCCTTCCTTGAATTTCGGCCTTCTTTTCTTCACTTTCCTCAGAAATTAGGCTTATATATCCTTTGGTTAACTCAGACACCTATAGGCATTCAATATTCTCAAGTGTGTCTTAAATGAGAGAGCCTTGCCTCTTATTTATACTCTCTAAGTAGCTTCCTTAAAAACATCTTCTAGGTCACTTTGCCCACTTTCCTTATTTTAGGGTTAACCCACTTCTAATTTCTCCATTA
>ML780622.1:368491-388385 GCA_009831015.1 Picea engelmannii | reverse complement strand
CAATATTCTCAAGTGTGTCTTAAATGAGAGAGCCTTGCCTCTTATTTATACTCTCTAAGTAGCTTCCTTAAAAACATCTTCTAGGTCACTTTGCCCACTTTCCTTATTTTAGGGTTAACCCACTTCTAATTTCTCCATTAAATGTATTATTGAATTAGTTTATTTTTTATTCAATTTGAATTATATTACACTCATCACTTAACTTTATTATTTACCTTTTAAACTCTCTTAAACCACTTTGGGGCTTCTAGATGACATATGAGGGTCCTCCAACTTCGTAAGGCTATAACTCTCAAACCGTGAGGAGTTATGTGACGTTCAACATACCACCAGAAATGGAATGACATGTACTATCCATATAGAATAGTATTACCTGAAAATATATCAAAACTCATACCATTATCCATCAAACAAACTTGGGTCCATTACCCAAACCTGGGTTCTCCAACTTCTCATGGCCATAACTCTCTAACCGTGAGGAGTTATGTGAAGTTCCACATACCAACAGAAATGGAATGAAAAGAAACATCCATATAGGATAGTTTCACTGACAAATTCATTGGCTTTCATCTCATTATTTCATAAATAATCATCAGTTCTCTAAGCATACTTCTAGGATAACTCAATCTGCAAAGCATCTTCCCATGAGGGCTTTCACCATAAGGGGACCACTTTCGAGTTCATCCATTTCTACTTATTATCAACCATGACAAGACAATAACGAGTCATATTTACATTAAACAATCTTGGGTCCATTACCCAACCTTTGTGCTATAGAGATTTCTTTAATGGTTGACATCAATGACAACCAACCTTAATCAACAACATGTGGATGGAGTTATCGGCTCCATTAAAACCCAATATCCTTCTGAGTCGACTGGAATGGAAAATCAATCTGCTCCAGCATCCACTCCCAATTAGACTACACTCTCCTCTACCTCCCCCAAAACTGAAATCTCTAAGGTGAATGTAGTTCAATTTTCCCCTTCACAACAATCTGGAGGTAAGAAGAAGACAAAAAATAAACCAAAGAAGAATAATAACAATGAACAACCCAAAACTCAAACTCATGTGTCTGCTACCAAAAATAAACCATAGCGGAAGAAGAAATTTCCATGTATTATTTGTGGTGACGATCACTACACTCGAGACTGTCCACATCGCGATGAAGTGGCCAAACTTTTTAAGGGGAATTCTCACCCCGTCGTGCTTACTCAGCCTTTTCCTCAGCAACAATCTATGGTTTCTCAAACCCCCTCTCCAGGGGGTAGTTCCAGCCACCCTTCTCATGATGAAGCCTTGAAAAGTGCCCATATTTATCTATTTAATGAGATTGATTTAACCACCCGCTCTATGACCTACGACACGTCAGTTAAACTTGACAAAGGAAAGGTCACTAACGGTACTTTACTGGATCCATCACCATCCTTCGTTAGTCCTCCATCTATTAGTCCTCCATCTAGATCACTTCAGATTGAGAAACCTACATTTGACTCTATATTACGCCCTCCTAAGAGCATTATCCATAAATCTACCTTTAATCCTAGTTCACGTGTCACCCAGACCTACAACAGTGTTGAAGATTTGGCTCAAGCACCGTATGCTATGTCTGCATTAGAAGTTCTACAACACTGCCCAATTCAATGTAGAATGATCTTGGCTGCTATTGGTGCTTTTAATCCTTAGTCGCCCAACAATATCATGTTTAACTTGGAAAATTTTACATCTCAACTCTCTCACCAACTTGCTTTCCAAATTGATGTTGTTGTTCACAATCAACAAATTCACCGTACCATCTTGGATGAGGGAGACTCTACTTGTGTCATGTATTTATCATGTTGGAAAGGTTTAAAATAACCCGCACTTAAGAAATCCCCAACGATGTTGTGCGCATTCGATGGGCTAGGTTTTCATCCCCATGGACTCTTGCAGTCCCCATCCATCCAGTTTGGTGGAAAAACCGTCATCGTTGACGTTGAGGTGGTCGATGCTCCCCTTGATTACAACTTGTTACTTGGAATAAGTTGGTTTTATGCTATTACTTTTGTTTCTTCATCAGTGTTTCGATGTGTACAATTTCCTCATCAAGGAAAAATTGTCATTATCGATCAGTTAGATTTTTGTACACCCGATGCTCACACTCCAACTACCAACAATATTCCATTCTTGGGAGATCACAAGATCACGTATGAAAGTATTGGTGTAGGATTGTTAAAATATTCCACCCTTATGGGTACCTTCCCTCCACCACTTCCTCCTACCATGCATCATATTGCCACAGTCAATATGATTTCGACTAAGAATTATTAGTCTTTGGAATCATTTAATCCCTGTATTGTACCTAATCCTCTAGAGTTCAATGTTCTAGGTGACACCATGCCACTTAGTTCAGTCGAGGCTTCATATGTTGCTATTCAATCAGCCTCTCCCTCTTCGGATGACCAACATCTTTTGGCACCCGATACTTACTTGATGTCATCTTGGTTAAATTCCTTGATGTCTATTTTTGACTACATTTCTCAAATACTTTTTTTCTAAAGAATCTATTATGAAAATGCTTAGCATTGATGATGTACCTTGGGATGATAACCATCATCGATCCTCTTTTCTTCCACCTCTTGAAGAAATATAGGAAGATATACACTCTATCTCCCCCCCCCCGATGTTGTCGACTTTCCACAATCACCCATACTTACACAAGATACTATTTCTGAGGGGAATTTAGGCAACATTACCTCTACAGTCATTATTGACATTTCAATCAAGGAAGGTGTCATGGAAAATATTAATCTCGGTGTGTTGGCAGCCAATTCGCATTTTTTTTTACTGTCCTTATAAGCTGCCTACGCCAATGTTTTGCAACCCTTTATTTTCATCGCAATCTTTGAATAAAAACGACACTATTATTTCGTGCATTTGCACACTTACCTTTGTTCTCGTTTTTAGGACTACAAGCGTGAAAACTTTAATTTCGAAGTCAAATTAAAATCGTCACTGGATTGTTATGGTTACTCTTGTCTATGTGTTCATTGCATTTCCAATTTAATTATAGTCACACAGTTGGCAAGAATCCAAGATATTTACTCATTTGGTATTCTTTAATTGTTAATATGACTTCATTTTTACAAGACTGTGATGATATCCTAATGATTGAGTTTTGATACATTGGTGTTTTGATATTTTATAATCTTCATCGATTTCTTTGACACAATTGGTTTCATGAAAACACATGGGCGTTGTGGTTAGACCCTTGGTATAATCATTTCATATTTCATATGATCGAACCCTTAGTGTTGATTTCAAATCATTATTTTGGTTTTAAAACTATGCTAAACCTATTGATCACGCTAATGTTTGGTCGACTTACCATGGATTTTATTAATGGTTTGAATGGCATGGTTCTTAACACATATAATAGTAATTTGAAACGTTATATGCGCTGTCGGTTGTACTATGGGAAATGATTGTTTTGCATGGGCTGATATAGCTCCACCACCTTCGCACATTCTGTCATTAATGCTTTCCCCCTATCCCAGGTCACCTCTGCTAGTTTTCGGGCGAGCCTGTGAGTTATCAACCCTGCATATACTCTATTCAAACCCTTACCCGTGCACCCTGCTCACCGTGTTCTCCTGTCTATGGAACCGGTGGTGCACATAGAGCCGAATGGTAACCAAACTCTGTTTTTATTCGATAATGACCGTAAGGATTTAGAAAACAGTGGTTGGATGGTGTTTATACAGAGGTTCGATGGTTTCAACCTTTCGGTTTCCCAACAATTCACCCTCACCTTTGACGGGTGTAGGGATAAAGTCGGTGACATACATCTCGAGCTCAATGAGGAATTCATAAGCTCTGCTACAAGACTGGCAACTACAGGCCAACGATGGTTTAAAAACTCCAAAGTCGATGAGGTGTCGTGGCCTTTACTATTCATATCAAGAAAGATTGTTTCCTGTGATAAAGGTATGCCTATTTCTACCCTCAAACCCAGGTGGCACGATCTTTTGGTGATTTTTAAATAGTTTGTGACCTGTGAAGGTCATTACGGCTTGGTATTTCTGTATCACCTCCGGTTATTGATGAATTTCATGGGCTATCCTTTAAACATGTCGCATTACTTCTTGCGTAGTCTTTACAAAATGTCTAAAAGATTCAAGCGCGAGAAGGATGATAGTATCCTTTTTCATCACGGCTTGATTAAACTCATTATCGTCCACCATTTAAACCTTAGTGGCAATAATTGGCAAGCCTTTCTATCTAGAAATGGCTTTGCTAATCCAGAGTCTGCTCAAATCGATAAGGCTGTGGTCAGTGAGACTTTGGCTGGACCAGCCGTGCCACTGCATATCCTTCTACCCCCTGTCAAACCCTCAGTTTTCCCCAATTTGGACCTATCGAATGCCTTAGTTAACCCATGCGCTAAGGATGATATTAAGGTCATCAAAATACCTGGGAGGAAGAAAGACAACAATGATACTACTGTCGACAGAAGGGGGAAGAAAAATGCTCGATTGATATCAACACTTTCCTGGAACAAACCTAAACAAAACATCGACCAAAATCCCATAGTGCTAAGCTGAAGAGTACCCCTATTCTCATGGCCTATGCTCTAAGAAACCCTATGAACATGTCTCTAACTTACCCCCTTGCCTCAAAAACGACCCAAATTACCCGGGAATCGAGATGCACAATGAAACCCCCGATGAATTAAATAAACCCTCGCCTGTGATATCAAATCTCGAGCAACCATCATGCATCCAATGTAATGTTTGGCTAGAGCGTTATTACACCGACGTTCCCTTGTTGCAATCAAATATCAAATCATTAGAGGAGCAAGTGACAGTGCTGAATGACAGGCTTCAAGCCAACGAAAAGAAACAAAAAACCATCGGTTCGATTATCTTCAGGAATGTCGAAGTAGCAACGGCCTTCATCAATTCCAAATTATCATGACCGAGTTGTTTTCTGATTGTCCAGGTAAGAATTTCAATATGAATTTTGTTTTTTGAGTTGTTTCGAATAAATATAACCAATTGGATTTGCTTTCTATAGCTCTGTTCGTTTTGATTCAAAATGATTATGTTTCTCTCTGTTTACCAAATCAATTTTGTTATGAATCATTAGTGGGAAATTTGTTTTCTAAACTCGGACACAGCTACGATTTAGTTAGTGAGATTTTATTATTCTCAGTTTAGTATAAATGATTGACTTGTTTTCGATTTTGTTTGGATTGCTTTTTGAAACAATTCTGTATGGATAGTCGATTGGGTTTGATTCCGGTTAAGTTTTGTTTGTTTTTAAACAATCCTGTTGACTTCGATTTACTAGGAACAATTCCGTTTTGAATTGAATCAATATTTTTGTTTTGGATTTTGATTGCATCTGACCTGTACAGGAGATTTATGTGCTAAAATCATAACACAACTATGTATTGGATTGATACGATTTTGTTGTTGTTGGATCCTCTCGGCTCTGACTTAGTTCAATGTATTTCTTATGGTTTGATTTTCAAATGATTCCTTATGCTTGAATTGGCATAATCCTATACGTATGCAATGCATCCATATTAGTGATTGGTTTGATAAATATAATGATAACTATTAAAACCGAAAAAAATCTCTGTTAGTTTTGGATTTTAAAATGATTTTGTTAATGGCTTAATCGACATAAATTATTGCACAATTTTTTTTTACTTACAGCTTGTGTCGATTGAAAATGATTCATGAAAATGATTTCATTGCTTTTAGATTATCTAAGCGATTATGTTTACCCCGAATTGGTGATAACAAATTGAACAGAATACCATTCGATTTGACCACGATTTCGTTTGCTCTCAAATTAGTATAGAAGATTTTGATTTGAATGATTCGTTTGGTTTCTAATTAGTAATCAAATATCTGTTTAATAGTTTGAATATAATTCTTTGAGATTCAAATTGGTTTTGAAACGATTTTGTGTTCAATTTAGACCAGCTACAGAATCGCAAGATTCTGTAGCTAGTCTTAAAAATTAGATTTTTGTCAATTTTGTCAATAAAATATCCTCTAATCTTGTCTATTCTTGTCCTCTTTTAGGTGCATATGAATTACAATGATCAATTGGGCATGTTGTAGTAGTTTAGGAGATATTTTTGTGATGTAGTTTTTATTTTAAGTTGTTAGCTTGAGTCAGAAATAGAGACTGGGATATTATCCCCAGATTTTTTGTAAACTGTTTTGATAATTTCCACAGGGATGTTTTACCCTGTGGGAGGTCCTTAAATACTTGTCATTTTTTGTAATAAGCCCATCATCATTACTGTGGAGAGAACCAGACTATGGATTTATGATTCAAACTAAGACGAAAGATGATATCTTGTAACAACTTTCGCTTTCAATATATCAAACTTTTGTTTCAGGTTTTCTGCATATCGGTTTGCAATTAATTATCGACTACTTTAGCTATCATAATTCATTGCATGTTGATGTGATTTGATTTATATGTTGTCCATATCTGATATCTCTTATTTAAAAATACAGCAATCACTTTAATTCAATTTAATGAATACAGGTTTATCTTTTTCATTAATTGAATTGTTTTGCACAAATTGTTGCACACAGATTTATCTAATTGTGATGGTTTGTGAATCATAAAATTGTTGTTATTTTTATGTCTTGTGTGTCCTATCGTTTATATTTGAAGAGCACAACTGCTTCTTGTTTACAAGAAGTTCGTGGATAATCCGGTGTGGGTTTCCTCCCTCCGAACAGCTGAATCAACTATTGGATACAGGACGAACCTGAAGCGTTACTTCAGGTCAGTTTGCTATTTGTCATTTAATAGTTAGCTTATTAGTGTTATTTAAGTAGTTTAGACAGATATATTAGTTTAGATTCGTAGTTAGAGTTATTATTTTAGTTTCTTAGCTTAGATTGTTTTTATTCTATTTCTTTTTCATAAAATTATAAAAATCCAAAAATAATAGTTTCGCTGTCTTAAGACAGATTACAAATGATTTTTGCAGGTTTTAATTTAAATTTGTAATTTGTAAATATTGTATATTTGTAATTAAATCTGATTTTGTTGATAATTAAACATTTACTTTTATAGAATTATAGTTGTATGATTTGGGTAATAGATTGTATATATGTAGTTTATATTTGTTTATTAGTTTGTTTTAATTATTGTTTTAATTTAGATTAGTTTCTTAGTGTAGTTTTCATTTGTTTTTCTAGGACTTAGATCGGCCAACGGAGCCGCTAAACCCGTCAGGGTGGGTCATCCCAAATGGATTGGGTTATTTAGACAACCCCAGACTGGATCCACTCTTCCAGTTGGCGAGTGTTCATTTTCGCCCGTCAACACGATGCTAATTGTTCACCTGAGGAAGTGGTTTCTTATACCGCTTTATTTAAAGAATTCTGTGATGTCTTCGCTTGGAGCTACAAGGAAATTCCAGGGATCGATCCTTCTATTGTTGTGCATGAGATTAAAACCTACCCAGGTGTAAAACCTGTTTGACAGAAACTTCACCCAGTCCATCCTAAGAAGACCGCGGCTATTAAGGCAGAAGTTGAGAAATTATTAAAATTTGGCTTCATCTATCCTGTCCCTTTGACAGAATGGTTTTCGAATATTGTTCTGGTTACTAAGAAGCAAGGGACCATTTGAGTCTGCGTTGATTATAGGGACCTCAATAAGGCTTGTCCGAAAGAGAATTACCCTATGCCCTTCATCGACCAGATCATTGATAATTGCGCAGGTAGCGTGATTTTCTCTTTCATGGATGGTTTCTCAGGGTACAACCAGATTGACATTTTACCTGTTGATCAACATAAGACATCCTTCATCTTCCCGTGGGGAAATTTTGCCTATCGGAAACTACTGTTTGGCCTCAAAACCGTTGGTGCTACATTCCAGTGGGTCATGTCATATGCTTTCCACAATATCAAACATATTTCGGAAACTTACCTCGACGATTTACCTACCCATTCATCTTGTCGATCAAACCATTTTGGTCATATACAGGCTATTTTTCTTCGATGTCACTTCTACCGAATTCATTTGAACCCACATAAGTGTATCTTTGTTGTCGAATCCATTTGACTCCTCGTCTTTGTTGTTTCCAAGGACGGGATTCGGGTGGATCCCTTAAAAATTAAGGCAATCCTTGCTTTACCTCCACCTAATAATTTGAAACAACTCCAAAGTTTGCAAGGGAAATAAAACTTTCTTCGTCATTTCATTTGTAAATACGTTGATATTACCAAAGGATTTATGTGATTATTGCAGAAAGACACCCCTTTCATCTGGGATAACACTGCTCAACAATCTTTTGCTGCTCTTAAGCATGCATTGACCAATGCACCTTTGTTGCATCCTCTAAATTATACGCGGGACTATATCCTTTACTTAGTAGCCTCTACTTTCACTATTGATATGGTGTTAGTTCAAGAGAACACTATCAGTGAGGAACATGTGATATATTATTTGAGAAAAAGTCTATCTAGTCCTGAGCTCTGATATTCACATGTTGAAAAGTTGGCTCTGGCAGCCATCATCGCTGTCCAGAGAGTCCGTCATTACATTTTTATACGCACCACCACAATTATCACAGACTCTAACCCCATGTATCACATTCTGACACGTCAGGTTCTTGGGGGAAAATAGTCTAAATGGATCCTCATCCTTCAGGAATTCGAGCTCGAGTTTGCTAAGTCCAAAGATAAAAAATCCTTGGTGTTTGCAGAGCTTATCTGCGACCTTCCCCATGCTGATGACAATAATGAGACTAGAGATCCTCTCCCCAATGAGACTATGTACCTCATCAGCACGTCCAACCCCTAGTATGGAGATATCCTTCTTTATCTCCAGACCCAACGTTTTCAGCCCGATATCTCTCATGAAGAACATCGTCGTATTCTCCATCGTTCTCACCACTACCTTATCATCGGTGACACTTTGTATCATTTTGGTATTGATACTATCCTACAATGATGTTTGACTCATGAAGAGACTGAATTCATTCTTAATGACTGTCACCTTGGAGCCTGTGGAGGTCATCTTTCTGGGATGGCTACAACTCAAAACATCTTACGTGCCGGCTACTTTTGGCCCTCTATTTTCAAAGATTGTATTGAGGTAGTCAAAAAATCCCCACCCTGCCAAGTTTTTCACAAAAAGGCACACACCCACTCCGCTCCATTGCATCCCATTATCGCCATCAGCCCCTTTTCCAAAGGGGGCATTTATTTCATGCAGTGTAAGCCTACCTCAGTCGAGGGGCATAGTTACATCATCGTCGCCATCGATTACTTCACAAAATGGGTTGAGGATATGCCTACCTTTCTGAATGATGGTCGCACTACAGCTCTTTTATTCTTCAACCACATCATCACTTTCTTTGGTGTTCCACATGCCATTCTCACTGATCATAGTTCACACTTTCAAAAATAGATGATGAGTGAGTTGCATGCCAAGTTGGTTTTTCTCCATGAAAACTCATTCCCGTACTATCCTTAGGAAAATGGACAAGTTGAAGCTATCAAAAAGGTCCTTAAAACCATGATTCAACATATGGTAGGGGAAAATAATACATATTGGCATCTATAAATTTTATTACCTCTCTGGGTTTACTGTACTTTAGTGAAAACTTCCACTGGATTCACTCCTTTCCAATTAGTATATGGCATAGAAGTTGTTTTACCAATCGAGTGTGAAATTCCCTTGTTAAAACTCAAAGTAGAACTCCTGCCTCATACTTTTGTCGAAGAAGAACGCTTCTTACACCTGACCAAGTTGGATGAAACACATCATGATGTCGCTCTCGTTAACGAGACGTATCAAAAGAAAATCAAGAATCAATACGAAAAAATCGTCCACGCTCGTATTTTTGCAGAAGGAGACCTAGTCCTCGTTTATGACCAGGCTCATGATAAGTTAGGGACAAGTAAGTTAAACCCTCTATGGCATGGTCCTTACATCGTGAAACATGTTTTACATAGAGGCGCCTACGATCTAGTTGAATACAAAGGAATCTCCCTAGGTGAGCCCTGAAACGGGCTTTACCTTAAGAAGTACTATGCATAGAACATCTAGCATGTGTGCTTTGTACACTATTGTATTTTAGTTTGGTGTGTCTTTTCTTTTGTGTGCTCGAGTTTTTGCCTTAGCCTCTTATACTATGTCTTGTGTTTTCATGCACAGATGACATCTTCCTTTCCTATCTTTGTTGGGTTTACGGATGGCACTAGTCGACACACCCAAAACGTTTCTTTTGCAGCTTAGGTCGTTTACCACTCTAATGAGTTGGTGAGTTCAGGAGGTATTTTCTTAGGATCGAAAACTAACAACATGGAAAAATATCATGTTGTCATCAGAATTTTAACTGAAGCCTCCTCCCTAGGTGTTTTTCATATGATCGTTAACCTAGATTCTCAACTCGTAGTCTGTCAACTTAATCGAATCTACGCTATTTGCAATCCTATCCTACTACGTCTTCACTTATGAGCTCATCATCTTGAACGAATGTTTGATTTTATCGAATACAAACACATACCAAGAGAACTCAATACCATTTCGGATTCGTTATACAATTACATTATGGATCGGTATCTCGCACATAGATAAGGTTTCATAAAGGAAATAAATCATAAATCACATGTAAATTAAAACACATCACATTAAATACATCATTTAGGCACCATAAAAACTTGGATATGTATATGTATATACGGCGTGACAGAAAATGTTTGATTACATCAAAAAATTACATAGAATGGAAAAATGTTGGGTCTTCATGCCCATAACATCGTCATAAAGACTATACAAAAATATCAGTGAGGTCCTAGTCCTCCCACATCACATTGTTCTCTAAGTAGCACACCACCGCATGGGCTACTCGTCTAAGTAAATATTTAATACTCTCAGGGACTCCCATTGTGTGTCTCTGCAAGTGAAAGGGTACATCCTCCCTCTCAAGAGAAGGGATACTCGTCGTAAGACCACAGAGGTTTATCTCCACCTCTCGGATACCCCCTGTCACTACCTCATGATCTACTGCTATCTGAGCATCCCTGCGGTGCCCCAATGTCGATATCTCTGGTGGAATTTTTTCTCCCCTATCTACATGATTAAACGATACATCCGTTAAAAACTCTTCTACGTACCCTAAAAAAATTATATAAGTTTTAAAATCAAAAAACACTTGACAAGATAATTTTTTCTTACCTGACGTGTCCCAGTTCACCCCATCTGGAAGGACCAGGTCAATGCTTCCTGAGAAATCCACTTCGGCATATGGGAAGTCTTCTATCATGATCAATTTGCGTCCCAGCCAAGCGAAGAAGTCACTAGTGAACCTGAACTCTGTCTTTGATCCTAATCTCGGAGATAAGCTAGTCCATCACTCCATAAGTAGTTCTCCCACTAGTCGTACTCCTAATGAAATCTGAGGTTGCATATGAGGAATTCATTCTAATAAGAACGAAACCAAGAATGAACCGTATTTGAACTTCTTCTGTTGCCCTGCTCTGCATCTCGTAATCTGCTCCTTCACATTCTTAAGAAACCTTGCACTCCAGTTAAACAGTGTTGACTCTAAACACTGTAAACCATAGGCCACCTATGATCTTGAAACTAAGTGCGACTTGGTAGTTCCCTCTATACTAGTAATGGAAAATAGAATGTATCGAAGAGGTAAATACCTGATGTCTTTGATTTTGATTCTACCTCCCACTAATCTCGATCCTGGGACACAATGGTTTGCCAAGTACTCATCCATAGGCACGGGAAGTGCCCTCTGTCTGGATAAAATAATGGGGGGGGCTCTCTTTGAGAGGCCAATCAGGAAGTACACATCTTCCAACTCAATGGTAAGAAGCTACGTTCCAATTTGGAACCCTTGTTCTACAACGTTCCACAGCCCGATCATATACTCGAGAAGAAGAATCTCTTTCTTCATCTTTTTCATTTTGAAGAACTTGAGGAGACTGCAATTCCTCAAGGTAGCCCTTGATCGGGGACTTTGTAAGATGGCCACATCATCAAGCTCTTGCTCTCTTTCTTTCCACTCGATCATGAATTTTTCCGAGTTTACCTACCATCATCAACAAGCCAAAATTCATTAGTCACGCTTTTTTGACAATTATTTGGGCAATAAAAAAAACTTTAAAAACACTTATGCTCTTTTTATGAGGCCAATGCCCCTTTTACATGCACACCAGGGCACCAACGCTCCCTTAAGATGACCACCAGGGCATTCTGGAAAAATATAACGCTCCCCTTTACATATTGAAGGGGCGTTGGCAGTTTTTGGGTGTTTTAATGTGTGTTTTGGGCAATGCCCTTTAACCTCTTACACTCGAGAGATAGCGCCCTGATTTTCATCTTGGAGGAGTGTTGGGAAAATTGGGCAGCACTCCCCTAAAAATCTAGAGGTACGTCAAGCCCTTTTGAGCACTTGTGACATCCCAGGGAATCAATTTTTGAACCCAATTTTTTCCTAAAAATGAAATTTAAACCGTGTAAATTGAAGAGAGGAAGAAGAGCACCAACCTGATCCAGATGGCGACATAAATAGTTGATCATAGCTCTGGCACTGAACAAAGAAATATTCACCCTCCAAAGCTCAAATTCTCCACTGCTACAAATCTTTGCACAAATGAAATGGTAAAAGACATTTTTACCCCATTTTACTATTATAAAATTCATTTTTTGCCTAAGACATATTTTTGGGGGGGTTTTGAAAAATATTTTGGAGGCCTTATTAATACACTGGAATGCAGTTTTGACATTATTGATAGGTTTCAGATCATTTTTTTTCGATTTTCATCTTGTCACATTAACGAGCATAGTCTTAGTTCGTTCTCACGCTCGGAAAAACATAAGAATGCACCAAGTAAACTTTTATCTCTTTTTCAGACTCGCATGAATGCACAAAAAAGGAACCCCCTGGAGTCGTTTTTAAGGTCTTTTCATACTCTCTAAACATGAAAATATTGTCGAGTGATCTTGCTTCCTTTCCCACTCGTTAAAATGGTTGAAAGGGCGTCTTTCGAGTGATAATTTATCTCTTTTTCGGCCTCACGAGACTAACATTATGAAAAACAACACCACTGGAGTCGTCTTTAAGTTATTTTTAGACTCTCTAAATATGAAAAGCCACCAAGTTTACCTTCTATGGACTTGTTAAACAATCATACATTGAAGGGCCCATATGAGACCGAACCCTTACTTCTTCCAGTTCATTAAATAAAGGATGAGGGACTTACCAAAGGTGAGTTTTATCGAGCAATTTTTATCCTCCTCGAGCTCGTTAAATCAAAAAGAGGTACTCATCTATCTAGATGGGGGGAAAATTGAAAGAAGCAAGCCAAGCAGTTTTTGAAAACATTACCAGTAACTCTTAACAATTGCCCTTGAACATGGCACTTTATCTTTGCATGCATTTTAATCTGCTGAAGCTTTGCACTGAACCAATCCTCTGAGTTTTCTTACTCCTTTGGGTCACCTAACGAAAGTCACTATATCCATTGCATTGTCGTTTTTTGGTCCATGTCATGTTTCTGCTATTGTTCCTCAGTGTTCAAGGGAAGTATCTGCCTCAAGAGTCAACCATCACAAATTTACTGTTTCAATACCCGTGTCAGTCCATGTTCCACCAATTTACATCTTTGTGTCAGTTTCATGTCGTTGATGGGGGATACATCAAGGCCCTCCTTCGACGAGTTTATTTATTTCGACTTCAACACATTATCTGGGAACTAGAATTAAAAACCAGTTAGTACCTTGGCACCTACATTCCTCAATGGCAGGCCTCCTCGCTTCCGACAGTGGGTTTACATCATTGACCTCTGATCAAATGATTCCACAGATGTTCGACTTTATCTCATCCATTCACATTCGTTGGAATTTACTAGAGTACCTTGGGAATCATTAACATCAATGGTGATTTCCCTCGCGCTTACTAACGGTTTACCTCATTGACCGGTAATCAAGTGGTTTCTGCCATGTTTGAAATCAGGAGATCTATTCACATGGTTAGATTTGTACTACATCAGGATCGGTAAGAAGATCTTGGGTTGATTCATCACTCTTATATGTACTTTTCCTAGGTTGCAACGAAGTTTCTTTTGAACACTGACACATATATTGTCACATAGACCCACTTTGTATTGGTTGTGGTTATGTCTTGTCGTCTTGTAGATCCACTGTGTATTATTCATGCCTACGATCAGCTCAGGTCATAGGAGTATAGATCCACATTGTATCTTCAGTGGCTATACCTTTTTGTGAATATAATGATGGATCCGTAGTGTATTTTATGGCGGCCATACCTTGAAATTCTTTATCACTCAAGCATAGGTATGCCTACCTTGGGTTTGAAACATGTCATAATATTTTTTTGATGGTTGTGTGCAGCTTCTTCCAAGTTCTATGAGTCCATACCCTTGCTTGAAAAAGTCTACAAAGTAATTCATTCATCAGTTCCCATCTTCTGACTTCGCACTTTGGGGAGAAATCTGTTACACATCAAAATTACTCATTACAATGATGGCCTAGTGTCGTCATTACCAATGTCACAAGTGTCGCATTTTGGATGCAAGTGTTGCAAAATCATACTGTCATCTTTCCTATGTCGTGTCTCGGATGAAATTATAAAGAAACACTTAAAAGACACCTCAAAAGACTAGTTTTGAAGAGGAGAAATCATTTGACAAAGAGTACAAGTCTTTTTCCATGGAAAAAACCACTCAAAAATCAATTTTGGAAGGCAGCACTTCCCTATACACTATCAGGGAGTGTCAGCGCTCTGTACCCTCTTTTGGGGGAGCATTCCAATGCTCTCTGCCCCATTCTATGGGAGTGCTGGCCTTTTTTGAGTGAATTTTGGATTGTTGAGGAAAATCAGGGAAGAATCCCCTCATATCTGGAGTTGGTTGGATTCAGATCTAAGGTCAAGGCTCGATCTTAGGGAAGATCCACAACTAAAGGAGAAGGATCCTCAAACTATCCCAAGAATCTCTTAAGTGGTTAGGCCTCTCCAATCCTATATAAGGAGGCCTCTTCATGGTGAAAGGGAGAGACATTGAAGGCATCAAACTTATGATCTCATAAGGGAGATTTATCATTGAAGCATCATCATTTTGTGTGGATTATTTGAGCAAAGGGTTGGACAAGGAGAGATGGGAGAGGTTGTTGCACCTTAATCAAAGGTATGTAAGTATTCTTTGTTGTTCTCATTAATATACATATGTGCTTGGTCTGTTTCTTTCAAGGTTGTGCTTGTTCTACATGAACTTGTCTCTATTAGATAGATCTGGTTTCAAGCTAATCTTAGTAGAATAGGAAGTTTGTTATGTCTTTGTTTGTTTTGTAGGACTTATCAAGGAGCTTGGGGATCAAATCTCGGCTCGGAATGTGCGAGGACGAACATCATTTAAAAGGTACTCCTTTCTTCCTCTTCTCTATACTTTAGTTTAACTAGATTTAAAAGGATGTCAATGACCAAAGTTAGCACTCTTTCTGTCTTGGTCTTAGGAGTCTAGATCCCAAGAGGGGATCCACTTGTCCATAGGGGGATTCTCCTATAACACATGGTTACTAGGCAACTGAACAATATGTTAGTCAGCAATTTTATTTAGGAAAACATCAGCATGAGGGATTTCTTTAGTGTCATGATCTTGATCAATATGAAAATCAGAGAATTCATCCACAGTCTCGAGAAATTTTTTTATATCAATGTCATCCTCAAAAACCTTCCAATGTTTGACATTGTCAGGAATAGAGGGTCTATATTTTACTTCCACCTCATACTTGAGCTTTGGGGTCAAAGGGACCCTGAAATTACTTGTTGAGACAGCCAATGAATCTGCCATAGAGCTCTTCTCTCTTGGGACAAATAATATATTGAAAGCCAAGAAGAAACTATCAACAATATCCGAGACTTCATTTTTGTAGGCCATTAACCTAGGGTGCTTAGTTTGATATAGACCTTTGAGCTGCTAGACAATCAACTCAGCATCTCCAAAAACTACTAGCTCCTCAATCTTCATGTCTTTGGCAGCTCTCAAACCCAAAACAAGATCTTCATACTCTACCACATTATTTGTTGTTTCAAATTCAAGCTTATAGTATAGAGATATGGTCTCTTGGGTAGGGGAAATGAACACTACCCCAACACCAACACCTTCCCTAGAAGAGGCCCCATCAAAAACAATTTTTCAAATAGAGGTATCGAGAGGAGGGTCTTCACAAGGGGTGATGGGAAGCTTTCTTATTTCAATAGGTGCTTGAGGGTCATCGGTGAGTTGTAACATACTAGTCCCCATATCAGTATCTACTGCAAAAATGGGGTGGTTGGTCGGATTTTCTTCATCATTGATGATGTAAGAAATTTGTGCTTCCCTATAAAGCCTTCTTTGTTCACCTCCAAACATAGGAATAGTGGCATATGAAAGATCCATCTGCAAGGTTCCCCCTAGTATTTTTATCCAAGATCTAGACAGAGGCATCCCAAAGTTAGGGGGAACATTAACCACTACAATATCCATGACTACACTTTTCATTGGCAACTGGAACAAAGATACAACCAAGTCTTTGATAACCCCAAGGCACTTCATCTTCCTAGAATCAAACAAGTATAGGTCATGATAATTCTTTGTAACCTCCAACCCGAGCTCCTCCATGAAAATCTTAGGCATGAGATTATGAGATGCCCCTGAATCCATCAACCAGTTGTGCAACACCTTATCATGGATATTCAATGAGGTATAGAAAGGAGGGGAGGAGTCATCTCTATCCCCTACCAAATTTCCTAGTATGATAGTAGGATTTTCATCTCGGAGGTTAACTGAATCTATGGAATAAGATGAAGGCTCAGGCTACAGCACTTTGGAGGGGTACCTCTTGAAATCCTCATTTTTAACTAGCTAAAAGAAGGAAGAGGCTTCAGAATATCCTTTACTTCTGGTATAGGTCTCTTAACCATTGCCTAATGGTTTTGAGCCTCTTTTTATCTGTTGCTAATTGCCATACTCTTAGTATGATTCTCTTCTCTAGTAGATTGATCAGAAATATCAGGATTCCCTTCCTTCTTCTTGGACCTGAGATTGTATCCATTTGGATTTCCACTGGTCCTTTCCTCTTTGCTCATCTCATTTAGCTGGCTATCCATGAGAGACTCCTCATATGCATATTGAGTTAAACGGGGGGACGAGGAGGTGTCACCAAGATAGTGAATTTCAAGATCAACTTCTTCTTCCTCTCCTTATGCATCAGTAACCAGGTTGTTTTGGAGAGGGGCTTGGATTTTTTGGTCATCCCTGTCCCTGGTTCTTTCATCTCTATGGATGATATGGGGGGCAATATTTGGTCTTCTGAAGTTACCCTTGTTGTCATTATTTTGGGCGTTCCTATAGCCTTGCTTCCCCTCAAACTTCAATTTCTCCATTTCTACAGAAAGTGATTTTACCAACTTAGTCAGCTCATCCACTTGAGAGTGGGAAGTAGAGGAACTAGAGGTCGAAGCTTCATACCTACTTTTTATTCTGTCTCTATCAGCCTTACTCCTAAGTTTGTCAACTGCCAGTATATTGGATTCTACTTCAAGGGTTGCATCTTGCATATGATCCAAGGAGGTAGCTCTTCTTTCTCTTAGCAGGAGGCAAAACTCAGGGTCAAAATCACTAGCATAAGTAATATTGGCATAGGTTTCAGTAGGCTTAATCTCAGTGGGGATATTATTGTACATATTATTAAATCTCTTGGAGAAGTCTGAGACAGATTCCCCCTCTTCTCCCTTAAGTGACCCAAACTCTATAATATAATAAAGGAAATATTTTTTATCCCCCCAATGTCTTAAAAATGCATCATCTATAGATTCAATATTGTCAATAGATCCAGGAGTCAAACCCCTGAACCATTTTCTAGCCTCACCATCAAGGATCTGTAAAAAAACTCTCAACCAAACATATTAATTTTCAATATTAAGATTATCTGCATAACTGTAAAAAGATGAAAGGTTCTCTTGAACAGTTATGTCTTCCTCTCCTGTAAACTTGGGCATGTACTTGAGGTAATATCCAATTCGTAGGGAATTCATAGGCTGAGGTAAAATAAGAGGAGCATACCGAGCAGCCACTATGGAATCCATTATGTTTCTATGAGGATTAGCACCTTCCATTGGGATGTGAACTGCAGGAGAACCAGGGGGAGATGGATATTGGACATGTGGGACTGGATTTATGTTTGTAGGTAAAAGGGGAAACAGTTGAGTGTTGGAGGAGGATAATACGAGGTTTATAGGAAAATAAGTTTCCCCCTCTTTAGATACTACAAATTTGACAAGAGGAGGAGTAGGAAAACCCAAAGTGGGACAACCTTCTAATCTTCTGGGTCTAAACCACTTTATAATCTCAGGGGAAACAGGGGTGTCAAATTTTTCTTCTAACTGATGCCTAGAAGGGGGGAGTTCAACAGGGAAAGTCCCAAAATTTAAACTTCTGGAAACTCCAACAGATGGTATAATAGGAGAATTAGATGCAACTACTGGAGTTTTTAAACAAGAATCATGTACATTACCAAAATCACCTGATACAGTAGCTGCAATCCCTTCTTGAGAGGTCTTTCCTCTTCTGATAATATTTCTGGGTCATCTTCAAGTGTTTCCAGAGGCAGTTGTGGAGTAGACCTCATGTGTCTGCCTTTGGGAGCCACAACTGAAATAGTGGATTTTTCAGGTGCAAGTTGCAATATTCAAGTTACTGATTTTTTATGCACCTTCAAAATCATAATCTCTTTGTCGTTCTATCCCAGGGAAATGTCTTACATTCGTTCCCCGGAAACTACACCATGAATGTTAGCACTAAGACTCACCCTCATATTTCAAGAGGATAATCCCATTACCCATCAGAATGTTTGGTGGATGTTGGTTTTATAAGTGGAGGTCAAATGGAGAAAACTTAGTACAAGAATGATTGAACATAGAAAACGGACAAGAAATGCACAGGGAAATGAGGTCCTCATTAACTTCAATCAGTGATTTGATTTTAAGTGTGAGTAGAGGAAGACTTAGTAAGAGAGATGAAAAAGACTGCTATGGGCATCTGACTTTCAAACATCTTGGTGAATAAAAAATTAGGCTCAAGATCACTCTTGAACTCAAGTTTCAGACAATGAAATATGTCAAAGCAACATAATAATCAAACCTCCATTATTATGCAACTACAAAAACTCGACTGGATCCTCCATGCCCGATCCTTTCAGTGTAAGGGGACATGAGATAACAAGGAAGTTAACTAAAACTAGTCACGACAATATTGTAATCAAACCTACATTACAATAGAGTCACAACCCTCGACTGGATCCTCCATGCTTGCGTGTTTTAGCACAGTTTAAACAAAGAGATGAAAGAAGTTGACTTCTATTAATGAAAAAGTCTCAAATTTGATACATAAGCAGAGAACAGTTCTTGCATCAAAATATTATAAAATAGGGAGCTCTTCTCAACCAGTTGACAAACATAACAAAATATCAAACTGATCTATTTATACTCAGATCATTCCACAACTACCAGGAGTGTGATCTCGAAATTCCATTCAAAGCTTTGCGTCTGAGAAGTTCTCTGTCAGGAAAAGTGTGTTTCCTTTTGTTAGATGCAAACCAGGTTCAGTGAGGACCTACAGAAAAACCAACCATCGTTGTACCTACTAACAGTACGACCTCCTTAGCCATAACTTCCAAGCCTTCCATTTATGATCTGAGCTAAGTGTTCGCGTTCAAATGGTCACCAGGTGAGAAAAATGGAGAGCGCTCTGCATACCCTGTTGGGTTCATCAGGGCAGAACATCTGTGGCAGCATAGGGTTAACAGAAAACAAAACTAAATACAATCTAACTATCAACTGAAAGCA
>ML780622.1:297282-323163 GCA_009831015.1 Picea engelmannii | reverse complement strand
AGATTTGGAATGCCAAGAGAATTAGTTACAGATGGAGGACCTCCTTTCTCTTCTCATGGGTTCAAAGCCACCCTTCAGAAATATCATATTCAACAGAGAATGACTACAGCATACCACCCCCAAGACAATGGACAGGTGGAAAGAAAAAACAAAGTAATAGAAGCCATTCTCACAAAAACAGTGAAGGAAAGTAGAAAGGATTGGTCCCACAGGCTCCTTGAAGCACTATGGGCCTATAGAACTACCTGGAGAAATACTGCATGATTTTCTCCCTATGAATTAGTCTATGGAAAGAGTGTTGTTTTTCCTGTGGAATTTGAGATAAAGACCTTAAGGACTGCTTTAGCTTCCAACCTCGATCTAAACGATGCACAAACAGCCAGGCTGCAGCAGCTTAATGAACTAGAGGAGAAAAGACTAGATGCCATTCAGCAAACAACCAAAATTCAGCAACAAAGATCAAAATGGCATGACAAAAATATCAAGAGCAAGCAGTTCCAAAAAGGTAATCGGGCCTTACTGTATGATTCCCGGTTCAAAGAATTTCAAGGGAAACTGCGTACAAGATGGTTGGGACCTTACGAAGTAGATACAATTTTCCCCAATGGAACAGTAAGGCTCCTCACAATTGATGACTCCAGAACTTCGTTACTTGTAAATGGTCATCGGCTCCGTCTGTACCAGCGACCCATCTCTAAAGCAGATTTTAAGGCCACATGCATGGCAGATGCTCATTTTCTCTTCGTTGAGGAGGTTTCTATCCCTAATAGCAATTAATTCTTCTAAGATTGATTTTCTTTAGTATTAGATTAGATTAGCTTTTGTTTTTTTAATAATCCCTATCAAGAAATACCATGCTACAGTTGTTTTTGTAGATTCCTGATTGAAGCATAGCCACCAGAAGAGGATGATTCCACTTTAGAGAGACGAGCTTTCACGATGCTAAAACACCACTGTTCAGCACTGTTAACTTTTACGATGCTGAAACACCACTGTTCAACACTGTTGGCCTTCACGCTGCTGAAACACCACCGTTCAGCACTCTATACCACCAAACCACCACCATTCAGCACTCCTGACTTCCTTCTGTTGCTGAAACACCATCGTCAGTACTCCGCCCCTTTTTCCTTCATTTCTGAAACACCAAACTCACACCTTTTTCCTCATCTCGGCTCTACAACCCTTTTTCCATTCTTTCCATTCCCTCACCATCCTTCATCGACGAAACAATTTCGTCCAGCAATTGTTTTTCCTTTCCCCTTATGATGCTGAAACACCACCATTCAGCACTGTTCATTTTTCCCCGATGCTGAAACACCATTGTTCAGCACTTTTTCTTCCCACTCCCAGAACACTACAGTCCACCATTGGTGAAACAACTCCGTCTAGCAATTGTTTCGCCTTCTTTTCTCGTTGCTGAAACACCATTGACAGCAACCCTTCATCATTTTCCACGATGTTGAAACACCACTGTTCAGCACGTTTGACTTTTCTTCTGATACTGAAACACCATTCATCAGCAAGTTCTTCATTTGTTCCGTTCTTCTTTGTTGCTGAAACACCAGTCTTTCACCATCGTCTGTCAGCAAGACTCTACGCCCTCAAGATTATAGTTCGTCCTCCTAGTCAGCACACCCTTGATGATCTCCGCCACGACAGCACCATCACGAATAGGCATGATATCTGGTTGGCAGAACGAATCAAACGGTAAGGCGAGGTACGTAAATATTATGTAATTCAGTTAGACTATAGTTAATGAGAAAAGATTTTAAGCCATTATGACCATTCAAGTGCAATTATTACTAATCGCACTTGACGGGAGGGGAAGTACACGTCAAATCCGCGATACCATCATTTCATCCGATTTCACCGCCGCCATCCCTATTTCACCACCTTTTCGTGCATTTAACCACTATTCCTGCATAAGTCGCTCGGAAAACTCACTCTGTGCAGAGCTTATACACAAACTCTCGATGCTGTAACTTACTGAGCTAGTAGCCATGGGAGGATCCGTCATACAAAATGAGCCCGCCACCACAGCGCTTCTCGAACACTATCCAGCAGCATATCAAATCTTCAAGCAGGCAGGGTGGCTTGATTACTTCCGTAGACTCCCGGCATATAATGAACAGCAAGTCCTACAGTTTGACCGAAATCTTCAGGAGAACCACTCTGTCATCGCAGGCGTCCACATATCAGTAACAGAAGAAGACATATCAGAGGTCTCAGGCCTCCCCATCGACGGCACTCAAAAATTCAGCCGAAAGCATATCATCGGGGATGTCCAGCAGAGATTCTTCCTGCCTCAGGAAAGAATTGTATTGAAGGCCAGAGGCATTCAGCTCAGTTCACTGCCACCCCCGTGGCCAGAGGTCGCCAGATTCATCAAGGACTACCTGACCTGCGAAGGTCGCTATCAGGTAGTCTATCAGCATGACTTCCTTTTGCTTTCTCATTTAAGGAATAACAGACGGGTCAATCTTCCCTACTATTTGCTGAGTTGTTTAAAGAATATGGCACATTACTGTCGAAAGGAAAAAGATCCAACCCTGTCACTTACCCACCATCGTCTTGTTTAATTACTCATCAACAGGGGTTTTGAACAACAAAACTGTCCACTGAATAACCCACCCATAAACCCTCAACCAGCTGCTGAAATTCCCCAGGAGCAGCAACACCAAAACCCCCCAGACATCCCCGAAGTACCCCATATCCCGCCCACAGAACCAACCAGTCCATTCAATTCCCCTACCCCACCAAATCCACCACATACCCTACCAGAGTCATCCACCCCGGCCCTTCACATTCTCAGTGATGACTCTGGACCAGAAAATGTCGCCTTCCATATCATTCAGGAAAGACCCCCACGAAAACGAAAACAGATTGCCCCCTTTCCACCCTTCTTGCGCAAAAAGTGAACAAGAGCCTCAATGAGGCCACCCTTGATGACCACTACCCTAGACACCCCACCAATTCGACTAACACCCCGTCCACCTCCAACCTTTCCACCCCCGGGATCTTTGTCTATTCTGACCTCCATGGCTGCAACACAAGAACCAGCCACCGATATTGAGTCTCAGGAACTAGAAGCCCAGACATCATTTTTTTTTTAAGTAGCTGAAACACAACCAGCTACCCATCCAGTGGCTGAAACACAAGAACCAGTCACTGAAATTGAAATTGAATTTCAGGAATCTGAGACCCCGAATGCTGCAACACCACCCTTCTCAAATAAAGTAGCTAAAACACAATCAGCTACCCATCCAGTGGCTGACACACAAGAACCAGCCACTGATATTGAAATTGAATTACAAGAATCAGAGACTCTGGATGCTACCACACCACTCTCCTCAAGCAAAGTAGCTAAAAATCCAGCTACCAATTCAGTGGTTGAAACACAAGAACCATCCACTGACATTGACATTGAGATTCAGGAATCAGAGGTTGAGGGTGCTGAAACACTACTCTCTTTACACCAGGAGGCTGAAACACAAGCATCAGTTGCCATTCATGTAGCTTCTCCACAAGAACCAGCTCATGGGACCATGATTGCCACACAAGAACCAGTCATCTCTCAATCCAAACAAACAATGGCCGATGTCTTAGAAGAAAACAAGTTTTTAAAGTCTCAATTGGAAGCATATCAGCAAGAATTAGTCAGGGCAAGGGAATCATATGAAAAAGAACTAAATTTGTACACCTTAGCCCGAACAACAACCTTGTCAGAGGAGACCACAGAGAGCGTGTGTAAAGAATACATGTGTTTCCAATGTGGCGATGTTTACCACCAGGCAGGCTATCAGGTGATTCAAGTTCCAGTGCCAGGGGCAGCCCCTACTCCTTCACCTTTTGAAGTCAAGAAAGAACCTACTGCAACACAAGAACCGGCAGGCCCTAGCAAGCTCAAAACAGAACCTGCTGCAACACAAGAACCGGCAGGCCCTAGCAAGCTCAAGACTGAACCTGCTGCAACACAAGAACCAGCAGGCCCTCCCAGGATTAAGACTGAGCCCTACATTGCAACAAAAGAAGCCCCTACCTTTGTCAACAAGGCTGTACAGACAGTGCCTACGGAGGAATTTACACCTCCCAATCAGATCTATCTCTCCACTTCCAGGGAACAATCTACTCAAACTTCACCTCATCCCACTACTTCCCATGCTGAAACTCAGACTTCCCAGCTATGGGATGAGTAGGCAGAAATACAAAAATGGAAGAAGGAATATGCTGAAACTCAAGCCAAAAACTTGCAAGTGCACAAACAAATCTGGATCAATCACACTTTCTCCAATTGGGAAGCTCTAGAGCAGATACGTGAGGAAGTTCGTGAGCTTAAGAAGAAGAAAAAAGAATTAAAGGGCAGATTGGTCCTAGTCTTTGATTTGGTGCAGAAGTTGATGGCCACAAGGAAGCCATCTTGTAACTACTCCTTATTTCTGATGGAGAGACTCACATTCTTTCAGATCAAATCCATTCTAGAAGGTAAATCCCATGCAATAATACAATCAACAGATTTTATCAAAACTTTTGTAGCTGCCTCTACCAGGGATCAACACCTCCTCTATGAGGCATACTTTCATAATGAGGCTATTCCAGAAAACAGGTTGGTAAACATAAACCCCCTTGTTGGGGACATTCAATTTCGAGAATTCACCTCTTTTCTCCTCAACCAAATTATTTGGCAAGATGACTTTTTGGCTGCCCAGCACAATGAAGATAATCGCCTCCTCTGGATTAGACCAGAACCACAGAGGGCAGCTACCTTTATCTCCCAATATTATGAGTTCTTAAAGCAACCAGGGGTGATTGAACATGTTCAACAGTTACAATCAGAAGTGCTCCAGGATTGTGAACATATCATCAGATCCATAGAGATCCCTACCCTCCAGGCCAATAACCTATTTTGGCAGCAATCCACGAAAAAGAGACAACAACACAATCCTTTTGGTCTTGCCAACTTAGAAGTAACAATTTCCAGGATACCCAACTATATCCAGTGTGTTAGACATTGTGTTGCAAACTGGATAGGGTACAAGTTCTATTTTCCTATCATCTGGTTGCCAATAGAAAGGTATCAAATCAAATATAAGCTGCCTAAGAAGGCAGAAAAAGCAGCATGGCAAAGATTGCAGCAGGCGCAAGGGTTCAGAACGCCAACGGACAGTACCTCCCAGAGTTACAGCTTGAGTAACTTACATGATCAGATTCGGTATCAAGACTCTGATTCAGAGTGAGTTGCCTGAGGAAATGCAACACCTTGAGTTGGGGGGGATGTTAGGACCACAATATGTACCTTTTTGCCTATACTTTTTGCCATTATTATACTCTTGATCACCTATATTTAGACTCATACTATCACTTTATCTGATCATCCCAAAGGTATACAACATCCCTTCTCATTACTATACGTTTAATCTGTTTTGCATAATCTTTTACATTACTCTCGTACTTGATTATTGATTAGAAATGCGTTAAGTGTTCAAAACTGTAGATTAGCACTTGAGGCCTATTGCTGAAACACAGAACTGTCCAAGGTCGTTGTTGCTGAAACACAGAACTGTCATACATCCCGAGGTCGCAATTGCTGAAACACGAAGTTGTCATACAGTCTGAGGTCGCAGTTGCTGAAACACGAAGTTGTCATACAGTCCAAGGTCGCAGTTGCTGAAACACAGAGCTGTCATATAGTTCGAGGCCACTGATGCTGAAACACGAAGCTGTCATACAGTCCGAGGTCGCAAATGCTGAAACACAGATCTGTCACACAGCCCAAAGTTGCAGATGTTGAAACAAAGAGGAAACCGCCAGAACCGACGATGCTGAAACACAAGCCGTTACAGTCAGTGATCAACACAGTCAGAGCGCAATTCACGTGGCTGAAACAGCCCGCGAATTGAGATGCTGAAATAGCATCAGCAACAACGAGAAGAAGTTGTTACACCAGCCATAACAACAATACCTCAGTCAGCTCCTGTAATAGCATTTCTGTTGCGTAAGATTAGGACATCCTGTTCAGAATTAGAAAGAAGATCCAGCTAAAGATAGGACCCAGATACACACTGTAATTTTTTATCAATTGTATCGAAGGGATTTCCTCTTTAAATAAGAGGAAATCATCATTCGAGGGATCCAAGTTTTATGTATTGAAAGGATTTAGAGAGAGGGATGCACTTTATTTTTCTCAGACTGTAACATGACATTTTGACAGATGAATAGAAAATTGTTTTGAGCATCCGTCTCTAATCTTTTCGTCTCAGGGGAATCTTGTGAGAAGGGAGGACCCACCTTCATCACAAGATTCACCCATTAGTTTAGAAGTGTGTTAGTATAGTTTTTGTTTATGATTTGATTTAACTTGTTGCTGAAACACTGTTTTTAATGGATTTCGCTTTGTTGAAACACTACTAACTCTGTCTTAGTTTATTGAATGACATTTGTATCAGCAATCTTGTGTGATGATTTTATGAGGCTAGCCAGAGATTGGGTAAAGGTTCCTGCTCAGACAGGAAGGAATCAGAACACCTTGTCTTCTGTAGATTTCATTTAATTCTGCAAGTGTGCTAGCCAGGGATTGGGTAAAGGTTCCTGCTTAGATAGGAAGGAATCGAAACACCTTGTCTTCTGTAGACTTCATTTAATTCTGCAAGTGTGCTAGCCAGGGATTAGGTAAAGGTTCCTGCTCAGAAAGGAAGGAATCGGAACACCTTGTCTTCTGTAGATTTCATTTAATTCTGCAAGTGTGCTAGCCAGGGATTGGGTTAAAGGTTCCTGCTCAGACAGGAAGGAATCAGAACACCTTGTCTTTTGTAGATTTCATTCTGCAAGTGTGCTAGCCAGGGATTGGGTTAAGGGTTCCTGCTCAGATAGGAAGGAGCCAAAACACCTTATCTTCTGTAGATCTAATTTAATTCAGCAAGTGTGCTAGCCAGGGGTTGGGTGAAGGGTTCCTGCTCAGAAAGGAAGGGATCAGACCATCCTGCTCTCTGTAAAATTTAATTTCACAAGTGTGCTAAAACAGAAATAGGGCTCAAGGCTCCTACTTAGAAAGGAAGGAACTAGACAGCCTTGTTCTCTGTTAGATAGAGTTAATTGTTTTTTTCTTACTGTTTTCATAAAAGAGTGTTAGCACTGAAGTCTCTGTTTGAGAGTAAGGGTCATGTTCTCTGATTGCAGAATAGTTGTTCTTTCCCATTGCAAGTGTTATTATAATGTAATCTAGGATTCTTAGTTTAATCTTTAAAGATCTGCAATAGGGAAGTTGCTTTCCTATGATTTAATTCATAACTTTAGTTTATTCAAGAAAGTGTGATTAAGTTAATTTTCTTTACTACAACACTAAGTTGCTTTTGGAATTGAGCATATATAGTGCGTGGTTATCTTTGAAATAAAATACTTCCCTGGGTTGATAATTTATGTATCACTTGGTTGTTTAAATCAATTAAGCAATTATAGTGACCAACACACGCCTGCATTTGGTCAGTTGTTTTTTAAGACTGCGTAGAACTGCATTAGCCCAGTTGAAGACCCGGGGCTCAGTACACTTGATGGAATACTGAAAATAGCTCTGCAGATCCATATGTGGGGCAGCACTTCCTGCCATCTGAGAAATAGTGAAGAGAATGGTACGGAGAGTTATATCAGTCACTCCCCAAATGGCCACCTTCCCTTTCTGACGTTCAGCCTCAGGCACGCAGTATTTCCTGCAATACTCGCTCATTTTTAGACCACCCCTTCGGCTACCGGTCAAACTGAGATATGATCCCCGTCTGGACAACCCAGTCAAGAAATAGATGTCCTCGATGTCTATACTCAAGGTTTGAGCTCCCACGTTGAATACTGGTTGATCTGGGTCCCACATTCGGATCAAGTACTCTAGCAGTCGCACTTGGGCTCTCATGCCCGGGATTCAGAAATACTTCAGGAGACCACAATCTCTTAAAGCGGTAATGGTTTGAGGGTGATTCTCGGCATTTGTATTGTCTTCCTCGTGTTCCCGTTCTCTCCATTCGAGCACCATAATGAGGGTTATTTACCTGCATGGAAACCATATGAAGATAGTTAGAAATCTAAAACACGAAAAAAATTGGTTTTATTGGCTAAACATTACAAAAAAAAATTGGGCTCTGTGCTGTTCACAGGTGGCTTATAGCGCATAGTGCGAACTTCTCGCACTCTACCTCAAGCCCACCTGTGAGAATGAGGACTTCTCGCAGGCCCCGTATGGGCAGCCTGCGAGAATCCTTTTGCGCGTGTAGGGTTTAAAAAATCCACTAAAAACTTAATATTTAACCAATTAAATCATGAATTTAAACCATGCAAAGCTTAAGGATGGAGAGCTTACCAAATCACCGCAGACGGATCGAGGAATGATGGCCCGAAGCTCCCGAAAATCGACGATGAAAATAGAGGGTAAAATGGGATTTTTTGCTCTCCAATAGTAAAAAGGGTAAATGGTATGGTGAATGAGTTGTGAATTCATTTTTATTACTTTTTCACTATGTAAAAATAGGGTTTTTTATATTTTTTCATTATTCAACCCTATTGGCTAATGAAGAAATGAGTAAAATGCTTTGCAGGTATGGAACATGAAGGGTATTGGACGATTTTTTCTATGATGTGGTATATTTTTGGTTGTTTTCTGGGGTTTTGATATAAAACCTCGGGCGTTTTTTATCCATTCTTGCGCTTGTTAAAAACATAAGAACGTGATCGAGCGTCGTTTTATCCCTTTTCCGGGCTCGCTGTGGTTACATGAAAAAGGAACCCCCCTGGAGTTATCTTTAAGCTCTTTTCAGACTCTCTAAACAGGAAAAGATTGTCGAGCGACCTTGCTATTTTCACGCTCGATAAAGTATTTGAAGTATGCGTCCTTCGAGCGATAGTTTAACCCGTTTTCAGTCTCATTGGACTATTGTACGAAAAAGGAACTGAGAGAGTTCTCTTTTAAGTTTTTTTCCAAACTCTATAATCTTGAAAAAAATTGGAGTTTACTATCTCTGGACTCGTTAAACAAACATTGACAGACCCGTAATGGGACCGAACCACTCCTTCTTAGGGTTCGTTAAAAATACTCCGAGGGACTCGTTCGAAGGATGAGCTTATATCAACAAGCATATGTGATCCTCTTCAAGCTTGCGTAAAAATAAAGAGGTACTTTCAAGAAATGGTGGGGGAAAAATTTGGGAAAGGGATATGTTTCATCTTTACATTAATTGGCAGTAAGAGTCGCTCTTGAACATGACACTCCCTATTCATCATCTGAAGCCAGTTTGGGTAATCCATTTGTCTCTCATTCGATTTAATAACAAGGTCTTTTCATGTGTCGTATTTGAGTCAATGCTACCAAATCATTGGTCGTGTCGTTCATATGTTAGAGAGCAGTCTGTCTGAAACCTCTACTTGAGTCGGCCATCTGCAGTTATCCATTCCTTTTGTGTCGACCTTCCCTGTGTCCAAAGTTCAATTGTTACATGCTCTTTTTCACTTTCAAACTCTATTACTCATTTCGTGTCATTGATGGGGGATACATCAAGGCCCTCCTGTGACGAGTCTTGTTCCATCGACATCAGCACATTATCTGGGATTAAGACTTAGAAATCATTCAGTACCTTGGAGCTTGCATGCCTCAATGGCAAGTTTCTTCTCTTTCGACAGTGGGTTTACATCATTGACCCTGATCGAAATATTTTGTCGATTGTTCGACATCAACTCATTTATTCACAGTCGATGGATTGTACTTTATTACCTTGGGAGTCATTGACATCAATGGTGATTTCCCTCGCACTTGTTAACGGTTGCATCAATGACTGGTAATCAAGTGGTTTCTTCCATGTTCGACTTCGACACATGTAATCACATGGTCAGATTCATACTTTGGGCGATGAGGTTGAAGACCCTGGATATTATCTTTTTGATCTAGGTTGTGATGGATTATGTATAATTTGTGACACATAGATCCACTGTGTATGTTTCGTGGCTATGTCGTCTTGACTAAAATTTTGTCGCATAGATCCACAGTGTATTCAAGTGGCTATGCTATATTATGACTGCATGGATCCACAGTGTATGATTGGTGGCCATGATCTTTGTTATGATGTCATCAGTCTATGATCTGAGTATGGGAATTCCTACCTCAGAAGGGACACATATTATATTATGTTGATGCTTGGATGTTTGCAGGTTTCCGATTAGATGCGCTCTTGGTCCTTGACACACACATGCAGCTTACAAAGTCCGTCGACTGTCACTGATTCCACTCTCAGACTTTGGGGGGCATTCTGTTATCCACAATTTTGGTCATCGTGATGATGTTATGATGATGTCATGATGATAGAAAAATCAATCTCTTCAATAAGAATACTTTCCTGAGAAAAGTTGCAACTGTCTGCTTCCAGAAACTATATTTTTCAAGGAGTTCACAGGCTGCCTATATACTTGCCTACGAGAATGCCTGATTCTCGCAGGCTTCCTTAAGCTAGGGTGCGAATAGTTCACACTGTAATAAAGGATAGGGTGCGAACATCTTCTTAAAGGGGAAAAATATGAAGTTCTCGATCCTTCTAGAAGAGAATCTTCGAGAAGAATGAGTTGGCTAACGAATGGTTGTTCAAGTACTGGCATTCCAGATATCTTGGGATCATTTTCTATCCAAGTAACTAAGTTATATTCTCCTATATATTGAGGAGATTGCTCATGGAAAAAGTTACAAGCAAGCTAGCAAGAGATTGATTGGAGAATTGTTGGAAGCATGTATGAAGGATTGATGCTACAGCAGCAAGAGACTACAGCAAGGTCATCACAAGTGGTTGATTTTCTTCATGCATGAGCAAGTGTGTGTGTCAGAACTAGGAGCCATCGAAAGGAGACCTACGACATCAAGGCTCAGGTTGTAAGTTCCACTTTCAATTAATTCAATACAGTAATATGTCCCTTTCCCATAAAGATGATGTCACTTTATTACATTATTCCTTGATCACATGTATAGACTAGCTATTGAATATATTAATCTGCCTTTACTTCGATTGGTTTGGACTGTTGTGATCTGAACGGTGCAAGAGCATTGGAGCGAAGCTTGGAACAACAGAGACCTAAGGAAAGCATTCATAAGGTATGTCCATAACCCTTATCTCTTAGTTCACTCAATAGGATAGATCTAGGGAAAGAGTAGTATTCTGTACTGTTTTGTTCTAGATCCAGGTGGATCTAGGGAGATCGGTTCGTGTCCACACTTATGGATTAATCCAGAAACACCCCCCTCTCAGTATCAACAGCAAACTCCTCCTGCTCGCCTGCGTTCATGCTTCTTTGTGTCATAACAAGAGGCATTACATTCTTGACAATGATATAGTCATCCAAACTAATCATAAGCCTCTGCAGTTCATCCAGACACAAGAAAAATTGCAGAATGATCGCCATCAGAAGTGGTCCACATACTTGCAAAAATTCCATCTCAACATTAAGTATAAGAAAAGGAGAACAACTATGTCATTGATTTCCTCAGCCGAACTCCAGTTTTTTCACTAGCCATAGTGTTATACTCCTATGGACATGAGACCTATGGATTGCCCCAACTCTATGAGTGAGATCCTAACTTCACCACTACCCACCATATGTTGGGAACACGCATAGTTGTCACTGATTTTCATCTACAGGACGAGCTATTGTGCCATCTGGGCCATCTTTGTGTTCCATCAAGTGAGCGTGCAAATCTTATTTGGGAAGCTCACTGCAGTCGGGTGGTAGGAATCTTTGGCATTGAGAACATAGTGTGAGTGTTGTAGCAACATTTCTATTCGATGAAACTCTGATAGAATGTCAACAAGTATATCAGTTCCTACATGACCTATTCCATTTCCAAATCGGTCATTAAGAAACAAGGCATGTACACCCCTATGTCTACTTCTGATAGGCCCTGGGAATCCATCTCGATGGACTACATCTCGGGCCTTCCTTCAACTAAGTAGGGAAATGATTGTGTTTTCATGGTTTTTGATCAATTTTTTAAGATGGTGATTCTAGTCATCTACAAGAAGACCATCACAACAGAGGCCATTGTTATTGCGAGGAAAATCTCTTTATGGCTAGGGGTAAACCACAAATGATAGAAATGACTATAGAAATCAACTCTAATCTCAAGTATGCTATATAAAAAAATATGCTAACAAGATAAGATGAAATTCCTACCTCATCCATATGTTCGATGAAGACCATCGTTGAGCGTTTGACCCAAAGAAATACACCTACAACTAGTCCTCAACAATCAATAAATGAAATCATATGGTGATATTATATAATGTTAGCACATTTCATAGCATAATCCATCAACATTCATAATAAATACGATCATGGAATAATAATTCAAATATTTGCAAGATATTAATTGGATGAGAAAAGAGTATTTCTATTAAGATATAATCAGCAGAAGTGAATGAGTTAAAAAATTATGTGTCGGCATGGTTCGGAACCGAGAAAATAAGTTCCTTCCAACTGGGCCTCTACCACTTCAATCCTCCACCAAAGGCAAGCTCATATAAGAGAGACAATGAAGTTCTCAATCAATAATGGAAGAGCTTGGGGGTTGAACGATGTGTTCAAAATTAAAGGATAAAGGGATGCAAACTCAATGTGAAGTGAATAATTTCTCCAGACTAACTTTTCTCTCAAAGTTGAATTCTTTCTCCTCTTTTCCATATCTCTGATTTGGCCAATTTATAGCCTTCAAGTGGAACTGAAGGGCCGAGTCATAACGTTTCCAATATATGGAAGGCCAAGGCCCATTGATCGTGTTACGTGACATGGAAACCCGACGCCATTTTTTAATTTTGGGCACATTTCCCGATGTACGTGGGATGTAGTGGTGAAACTTGCATATACGCATGTTGTAATATAGGAAGGGCGCGTATATGTGGAAAAATAATGTTTTTAGCTCTGGGATTTGCAAAAAGGGACTTCAAGTCTTCATAGGGAAATGGAAAAAGGCCCTCTGTGAAAGATTAAATACGGTGAGGAAAATATTGCTATAACAGATGCCCCCTAATGTGTGAGGTCAAAGGAGTATCTGTGATGGTCAAAATACATTATAAGACCCATAAGTGGAGTAATGGGGACCCAGCTGGAAGAACTAGTTGCTCATTACAACCTGTACTGACTTTGCATACATGGCTAGCAATTTGAATTACACTGTAGATCCATATGGAAATATACCAAACAACTATCCATGGCCATGAATAGGTAATACAAAGGTGGTTATATGCCAAAGGTTTTCATAGTCATGAACAAGGCCCAATAAAAATAGTCTCAAAATCAATATGAAGATATATGTATACAATGGAGTACAATATGATCTCCCATGATCACTGAAGTCATGCAGGTACTGGTCCAATCAAAGGTAGCAACAACTTAGGAAAGTCACAACTATAAAATGATGTCTTCTACACAATTCACCAAAGGTGCAAGTCTACATCGTTTCAATAAAGGAGTTGATGTCGAAAACAATGAGACTTTGTTTGATTACCAGTCATTGAGGTATACCGTTAACAAACGCGAGACAACCTACCGATGATGAAAGTAGGTATAAAGGAACCAAGTAGATTCTTACAAGTGTGAATAAAGGAGTCTAGGTCGAACACTTGAAGAATCCATCGATCAGGAGACATTGATGTATTCCCAATTGTCAATGGCAAGAGAACTTGCCACTAATGACTGCAAGCCTCTAGGTACTCATAGGACTCCAGGTCTCGTCTCCAGAATAGATAAGATGAATTTGATGGAAGGAGACCCATTGAAAGGAGAGAATTAAGGCATCTCTGATCATTCATCGCGAGGTACAAAGAAGGAGCTTGATGATTTGGAGGCAATCAGACAAAGAACATGTTCACGAACCGATGACCTTGTGCATCTTTCGCGTGTGCCAGGTGAAAGAGGTACATGAAAAAGACCCTCGAAATAGCTTCCAATGAGGAAAATTGTTGACAAAGGAGAGGAAACCACCAATAAGGATAATGTCATCCAAGACACTGCATGAATCCCAATGTGTGAATATATGTCTTGTCATCGAACACAAGGGAAACCACCCAGTCAATAACCAATGATGAAATGTCGATTGTTGGGTTCAAGGTTACCTATCAATGAGGAAAGTAGGACCAAGGTGTGCAATAGGACTTCAGCTTCATGTGTTTCTAAGACAAATTGAGGGTATGAACAACATGAAAAGTCAATATTTCTAAGGAATGGATGACACAGGCTGATATACATCCTTTGAACAAGAGAATGAGACATATGGAAGAATTTGGCACCATACATTCAATGATGAAACCATGAGATGCAGGAGACATCAATCAAATTCTCCATAGGGAGTGGAAGAGTAACCTGTCGAGGGAGAAAACTCTCTGTAATGATCTCAAGTTCCTAAGGTCATGCTAAACCCAAAATTATTATGACAAATGGACTCAAAAAAAAAAATCTATGTTCAAAGGCGACACGACTGCTACCAATATAAGATAACACTCCCTTCCCACTGGTCTTTTTTTGTTTTTTCATAGTCAAATGAATGTTATTATATAGAGGAGGGAATGAGTGTCACAAGCAAGTAAAACTAGTTTCAACAATGGAACATACCTATGCTCAATGCAAGGAGGTGCATGCCGGAGATGGACACTTGGGGGAATGTTCCCTCCTGGGTATAGGGTGTCAAGCTGCAAAGGATATAAACAAGGCTCTTTTTGGTTGAGGATGAAAAAATGTTGAGGCAAACGGTTTATAACACAAAGGAAGAACCGAAAATAGGCTCAATACTACAAGAAAGGGCATGAGACGCAATCACAACTTAACGCCAAAAAATGTCCTTTTTCGTAATATTAGTCTACTTGGTTTGAAAAGGAGATAAACTTGTACCAAATAGACATCCTTTCAAATCCAATTTATGAGTTTGAAAGAGACAAGTTCACTCGGAAATATTTTATCTTTTTTAAAACAAGTGAGAAAAGAGCTTAACCAAGACTCACGACCTTTCAAGTCTAATTAACGAGTGTGAAAGGGACAAATTCACTCGGCAATATTTTCGCTTTTTAGATGAGTCAGAAAAGAGCTTAAACCAAAATCATTGAGAGATTTCCTGGCGGCATGTCATGGCAGAGGCCAAGGCTCCCATGTTGGACATCTGTGAAAGGTCATCATCTTACGAATAGCTGACACAAGCTTGGGAAAACCCAAATATCTCCAAGTTGAGGAGGATAAAGTGCTAGCGGATGTTACCTTATCCATGATATATAGGATAACATCCCTTACTTGAAAGGACATAGGAGGAGGCATTTTATACCCTACAAGACCATCCCAATCAAAGGAAACTTCTCCAAAACTTGGAGGGAGAGTACTCGGGGAGAGTAAAACTCTCTCTTGTTCAGAAGGTGCAGTACCAGAAATGATAATGACATGGTTGAAGGGTGCATCACTCTCCAAGGGAAGGGTTGGATTGATCGAAGATTGCATCGGTATGACCACTTCTTCAATTGTTGGTTGAATAGGGTGTGTGGAAATAATGTTAGGAGATGCACCACCCTCAAAAATGGGGGTGTGGTCAGGCGAGGATTGCATCGGCATGATTGTAGTGTCAATCAAAGGAGAAACAGAGTGTGGGGAAACCACATATGCCTCAGAACACAAAGGGCCCCTAGGTGAGAACCACGCTTCTGGTATCCCAAAAATAGCAGGACACAAACGAGTAAGGTGATCTCCTTCACAAGTCCTGCAAAGGAACTTGGAATTACGTTTGACACGTCTAGGCTTCTCAATCATATGAATTCCCCCAGCTTCATTTACAATGGTTGGTGACATGCTCTCAGCGTTACTGGTAGAGGTTGGAGATTCATCTCCCACATGATGTACAAAAGTTGGAGATGTGATGTCGATATGATTCATGGTGACTAGAGTGATTCCCCTAGCATGACTAGCAACGACTAGTTTTTGGTCTTCAACATGACTTGGAAGGTTGTCAACCAATCTCCAACATGACTAGAAATAGTTGGTGATGGAGCTCAAGTATGACTAGAAGTGACTGGACTAGTGATGGTGGTGAGTTATGGAATTTGAGACCAAGGTCCTGGGAAATACTTGTTTTGAGACATTGCAGGCCAGAAAGGATCTTGGTTTACACCCTGTCCCTGTCCGGAAAGGTAGTATGATCCAACTAATTGATCCATAGAGGTTTGTACAGGCATCATCACTGAAGAACATGTTTGCGAAGAGACAAAAGTATGATAAGGATTATTTAAGTGAGGATATATGTTTCCCCCATGTGAAGTGGTTTCGTGAAAAGGGTGGTTTGTACCATAAAACTGGTTCCCTCTGTATGAAATACCAGAGGACATATGTGGACCCGCAATGGGAAAAGTGTTCGTAGGAACTAGAATAGTGGACAAAGGATACACATAAAGGGTGTAATAAGTAGAATAACCACCCATTTGGATACTGTATCCTGGAAAATCATGGCTAGGACTGGATTTGTAAGAGGGGAGATTCCAACCCCCCTTAGTGAGAGTTAGTTGAGGTACATGACTCCTATCAAATGAATACGTATATGGCAAGGCCATGGTGCCCCTAGATCCAAAAATAGAATTCATATAAGTGAGACAGGGAGAGGATGGAAAGGATGAAGGCACATTTGGCATATCAATAGGAAAATGATTAGAGACCCAAGGCATGGAATGAGTGTCATAATTCTACATACCATTATGAAAAGTGGATGGATTCATCCCCATGAAATGAGTGAATTTCATGGGGAGGGCAGTGATGAAAGAGGGAGCCATGGGTACTCCACTATCTGTGATAATGACGACTCAAGGCACAGTATAAAATCTCAAAGGTATACTAATAATCAAAGAGCACACCGGAAAAAATCAAACGACCAATATGCACACAGATAAGATAAATTGGTTGAAAGGGACCTCCCTCTCTAAAGTAGGTATGCCTCGCCCAAGAGGGGCATGAGACTCTGCTACTAAAGATTGTAGGAAACATAAGAAGTTATAAGGTCCCTCGTGGGTTTAACAACCAGTCGGTCAGATCCCCCCGGAGAGGTAATCCTCCATAAAGGTTGTGTGTTGTCCGACCCTTATCTGACCCAGGGTACCTACAAAATAACCCCTGTAAGTAACCTATGTGATACCTAAGTCAAGCAACTAAGAAACCATGATATAGTCAATCCACAGGTGAACAATCGTAAGTTAGGTCCACCGTATGGGCAGGGTAGAAAAGCCTAAAACCTTTAAAGAACCACCTCTCACGGAGGTAAGGGCACTAGAAAGATTCCCATATATGAATAGATCCCCAGAAATATATCTAATGCTAAGAAGGTATCGAGCGGATATCCATTCAACCAATTTCACGCGACCTTGTGCTTAACTTCGATGTAAGCAGAGCCTCCTGATATTACCGATTATACAATGGATTTCTCCACTCCCTTAGTCAGATACATATGTTGATTTAATATCCTTGGAGAATTTTACTCACAGAATCCTATTCCAAGGCTCTAAATCCTAGGCTAGTTTGTGCACCCTAGAAAGATAAAATCGTTACTAATCAATTTTAAATTATAGCGTTAGTTATAATGGCCTTGCTGACTCAAATGGTGCATTCGTGAAACTGGTGATGTTATGACTCAACAAGTAAAATAAATGAATATGAGTACAATGCAAATTCCTAACTTCAATTTCCAATAAATTATATGCCTTTCAAAATGCAATTTTCAATTCAATTCTGCAATTCTAAATAAAATGCAATCTTTCTTTACATGCACTAAGATAAATGACAAAGACTCAAGATATCAAAATGCCAATCAATGCAAAATGCCTAATATTTTTGTATTTTCAATATAAGAGAACGAAAATGAAAGGACTAAACAAAATCTTGATATAAAGAATCTACTATGTATAAACAGAGACAACCCAAGTAGGATATCAAGGAGAAAAACACCCATCCCAAGGTGCAAGGACAATCAAAATGAAAATATGATGAGAAAGGCACTACCCAAAAATTCAACCAAAGATAGGTTTCTTGTCATTCCACAGACACTTAATAGTCACCAGAGAGACCCAAGAAGACTCAACAATCATCAAAACCCACCCAAAAACCACCAAACCCAACAACCAAGCAACAAAGTTTGATGCACGCAACTGTTCAAGGGAAAAGCACGTATGTACACAACTTGCAGACGTACATCACGCGTATGTACACAACTGTCAAGCAAACCCCGCGTATATGTTTCAAAACATAGCTAGGCTAAGGAGAAGGATAAGAAACTCAGACTCAGAGTGAACAAAGGCTGTCAAGAAATCATACAACAAGAAAATCAATATGAACGAGATCAATCTAAGGAGAAAAACACTCCAAACCTTAAAAAAGAAGATTTTGTCCCCAGTATGGTCGCCAATTCTGTTACGAGGAAAATCTCTCTATGGCTAGGGGTAAACCACAACAGACAAAAATGACTACAGAAATCAATTCTATTTTCAAGTATGTTATATAACCAAATATGCTAACAAGGCAAGATAAAAGGCCTACCTCCTCCAGGCATTCAATGAAGTCCATCATTGAGCGCTTGACCCAAAGAAATACACCTACAACTAGTCCTCAACAACCAATAAATGAAAGCATATAGTGATAATATATAATGTTAGCACATTCAATATCATAATCCATCAACATTTGTAACAAATACTCCCATGGAATAATAATTCAAATATTTGCGAGATATTAATTGGACGAGAAAAGAGTATTTCTATTAAGATATAATCAGCGAAAGTGAATGAGTTGCAAACATCTATGTCAGCATGGTTCGAAACTGAGAAAATAAGTTCCTTCTAGCTGGGCCTCCACCACTTAAATCCTCCACTAAAGGCAAGATCATATAAGAGATACAATGAGGTTCTCAATCAATAAGGGAAGAGCTTGGGGGTTGAACAATGTGTTCAGACTTAAATGATAAAGGGATGCAGACTCAATGTGAAGTGAATAATTTCTCCAAAGTAACTTTTCTCTCAAATTTGAATTCTTTCTCCTCTTTTCCATAGCTCGGATTTGGCCCATTTATAGCCTTCAAGTGGAACTGAAGGACCAAGTTGGAACATTTCCAGTATATGGAAGGCCAAGGATCATTGATCTTGTGACGTGACATGGAAACCCTACACCATTTTTTAATTTTGGGCACATTTCCTGATATACGTGGGTTGTAGTGGTGCAACCTACGTATACACATGTTTTAATATAGGTAGGGCGTGTATATGTGGAAAAATAATTTTTTTAGCTCTGGGATTTGCAAAAAGGGACTTCAAGTCTGCATAGGGAAATGGAAAAAGGCCCTCTGTGCAAGATTGCATAGGGTGAGGCAAATATTTCTATAAAAATTGTCAATTTCTTCTTCGAACGAGTGTGGGTACATTTTGGGATACCACAAAACATCATATCTGATAAATACAATCGATTCCTCAACATATTCTTGTCGAGTCTCTGGTAACGGTTGGACACCAAGCTTGTCAAATCCATGGCCTTCCGCCCCCAAACGGATGGCCAAAATAAGGTTGTCAATAGGATGATCATGCCTATTTTGTGCATATACAATTCCAAGAATTCACGCACATGTAATGAGAGTCTTCCCTATGTTCAACACAATTACAATAGAGCCATACATATCTCAACTAGCCACAACCCCTTTCAGGTGGAGTTGGGATTTCAACCATTGGGTCCCATGGATGTTGCACTACCCCTTGCGTCCACACAGGAAGAATCGTCCCATGTACAAATCAAAGCTGACAAAGCCACCTAGTTCATTGAATGAATCCAACACATCCGTCAACAGGTTCAAGATATTTTTCAGAAGTCCAATTCCAAGTAGAATCAGCGTCATGATCAACATCGGGTGCCACACAAGTTTCAGGTGGGAGTTAAAGTTTGGTTGCACTTGCAGAAAGAAGACCTTATAGGATCTCATCATAAGATTCATCTACTCCACTATGGACCTTATACCATCAAAAAGGTTATGGGTGACAATTCTTTTGAGCTCAACATTCCCCCCTTCCTTGGCTTTCACCCAGTTTTTAATTTGGACCTCCTTCGGCCATACTTTCCACCATTATTGGACACCTCAGAGGTAGCAGAACAGTTGACACCAACAGAGCTCAACCCTTAATGCGTGGAATAGGAATCCACTGATTAGATCATGGACACATGGTTCAAGGGAACTCTCCAATAGAAGTTTCAGATTTATTGTGTTGTCAAAGCAATGCAGCTCCTGCACCAAGGAAACTGGCTCACCCGGGGCCAAATTCAACAGAAATTTCCTCATCTGATTGGGGAATGCAATGCAATGGATACCATTGCTTCCTAAGGGTAGAGGATTGATCCAGGTGGACATCGGTGTCCACCCACCTCTTCCAACTGTTTCACATATAGATTTCATCTTAGAAGTTTAATTTTTCATCTTTGTAGCTTTTTTCTATGTTTTTGGGTCCTAAACTTATGGGATCGTAATGAGGCCCTAAATAACATTTTTTGGGCCTGCCACAATCACACTATAGACAAAGTTAGAGTGCGATGACATAATTTGTATCCCTCAGATATACCTTTCCAATAGGCTATCGTCCACCTAAAATGGAGATCGTATGAAAAAGTTACGATCCTGGAAATTTGATGTACCAAATTACCCCAACGGGGCACACATGACTTTTGACACTTCATATCCTAGGGTTAGGTTTTTGGATGTCTAGGGTTTTGGCATTCATGTTTGATGTAAAATTCCTTTGGAGCTTCATTGTACCCATCTCCTTGCGAATGAGCATAGTTGTCACATCTCTTCTCAGAGATAAGATGCCACCATTCTAGCAACCTTGTTTGAGTCTGCATTTTACAGTTTGATCATATTTCTTATTTAATAGAAGTCAAATTTTATTGTATCTCTATTATTATTCACTTTGTCTATGTGTTAATATTATAGATATACATGTTCATTCCATTCTTCTCATAAATCCAGATCATTAATTGAATACAAAAATGAAGAATGGGAAAAAATATACACACAATCCACACAATTGAACACAATATGTATCCTAGGAAACCCAATATAGAAGAAAACCCATCTAGAAGGTGAGGCCTATGCTCAGCTATCTTTTCTTCATTCGTGGAAAACAAGTACAAAGAAAGAGGAACTCACTATGGAGTTGTCTTTGAAACTATGGATTTAATGGTTTCTACAAAATCTCCTACCTCCTATGTTATTCTCTCAAAATTTCACTCATTGGATACTCCACTCAACTATGAAACAAGTGAAATACAAAAGAATGGAACCCTTTCTCCTCCTAGTAGCCCAATATTTAGCATATCCTGGTAGTCATCTAGGGTTAGGGTTTTGACTTCCTCAACCATAAATTAGTGATAAGGTTTGGAACTACTATAATCTTCTTTAAAATCCACACATGGATATCCCCACACATTTTAAGAAATGGGGGTTGACGTGCCATCCACTCGTACCAAGGTGGTAAACATGGTAGGTCAACTTATGAGAGGCATAACTTTTGCATAAAAACTTTGATTAAGACGATTCTTGCACCATTCGAAAGGTATCAGTGTGTAGAATATGGAATCTTCTATTGAAGTATGTTTGGACCAAAAAAATCCATTTGATGCCTCAAAATGGCTCCAGAATATTTCGAACAATTTTTTGTGCTAATATTGTTTTTCAATTTGATTCCTCCAATTTTTTCCACCCAGAAAGTACTAATATAGATGGAAAAATATATAATGATCCAGTCAAAATAACCATAGCTAAAACAAGTATAGCACCAACGATGACAAAGGAATATCATGAAGAAGAAAAATAAGAAGATGCCAGAGTCAAGTTGGATTAGCTAACACGGAGCATTTCCACACTTAGATCAATGGTAACAAAACTATTGGAAATAAAAGGTATGGAAACACCCTCAACAAAGAATTTTCATTAATACTCCAACTAAGAGGAAAACAAACTAGAGATAGAGTGAAAAAATGAAATAGAGATGGGAAAATGCATCTATAACAAAATGTCGGTACCTTTCCATGTAGAGGAAAAGGTGGACATCAAGCAATATGTCTAGGAACTTGATGGCATCAAACTGAACTAGTGGCTACAACATATGGAGGTATACTTCAACATACATGAATTCATCGGTAAGCAAAGGATCACATTTTCTCTATTGAATCTTGAAGGTCATGCTTCAGCATGGTGGGAGAGTGATGCAATAGGCGAAGAACTAGAAAATGATCTACCAGTGACTGATTAGGAAGTGTTCAAGGAAATGATCAAGTCTTGGTTCTACGCAATCAGATATTAAGAGCACCAACAAATTGAGTGACATTAATTTAGACATAGGAAAGGGAAATCGATGCAATAGTTCACCACATAGTTCAAGAAGAGAGTTATTCAATGGGGTGTCTCTCTCAAAAGATCAAATATTTTGAGCAAGTACTTGGGATCATTTCTACCTCATATTTTATTTCAATTGATGTTATTCAAACCTATGATGATCAATGAAGTCAATTTTCAAGCAAAGTACCTCGAAGGAGACAATCAAAAAAAGTATTTAGGAACACAAAACCAAACAAAACCAAAAGTGCAGTAGAAAAGAGGGAAAAACAATATGAAATAGAATGAGAAAAGGATCATGCCATATGGAAATGACACAAGAAGAAATATATTTCATCAAACAATGCACGAGTTATTATCAAAAGGGACACGGTAAGGAGGATAGCTAGAAATTGCACCCTGAGAAGTGCCCCAAGAATTTTCAAAATAAAAAGAAGAAGAATACAATGGATGTTGAGGAAAGGATGGAAAACACCTCAAACCTAGAAGGGGATATTAGTTGCACTAATATTTAGAAGGAAGTATCACTAGTTAGTTGTATTCACAAGGAGGAGAAGGAGATGATTGAGTTGTTTTTCAACAAAATCCACATGAAACAAAGCAAGGTAGCTTGTTTTTATTTATCTCGGTTCATGATCCAATTTCATCTCTACAAATTTGTTTGAGAAGCTTCGTCTAGAGACACAACACCATCCATATCCATACCCCTTGGGATGAGTAAATAAATACATAGAATTGAGAGTGAACAAGAAATGTAAATTCAAGTTTTCCATCAACCAACACTTTATGGATGAAGTGTTTGTAGGTGTGGTTCCATTGGATGTATGTGGAGCCATCTTGGGAATCACATACTTGTACATGAGAGATGGCATATCTAGGGGAAGATAAAACCAACATATTTTATTTAAGGATGTAAAGGCATATGTCATAAATGCACATAAGAACAAAGACAAAATCTCTTTGATCAATTTTCATAGTGCTAGAAAAATCATTGGCATTACAAAAAAGTTTGTTTTATTTGTTTTTAGAGAAGGAAATAAGAAAGGATAATTTAGTGAGTTGGATATGAAGGAATCCTTATAAGTATGTAGTAGCAAGTAGTGTTGGAAAATACAACAATTGGTTGAAGCCTACAAGGAAGTGTTACAAGAGCCTCACAGGATACCACTCAAGCGAGAGCTTGAGCATGAGATTTAGTTGTTTCTAGAGTCACCACTGCAAAACATTAGATTGTATAGGTAGTCCTGTTGATTAAGGTTGGTTTTCATTGATGTCAACCCTTGAAGAAAGCACCATATCACAAAGTTTTGGGTAATGGACCCAATGTTGTTTGATGTAAATATGACTCATTATTGTTTTTTCATGGTTGATAAGAAGTAAATATGGATGAACTCCAAAGTGGTCCCCTTATGGTGAAAACCCTCACGGGAAGACACTTTGTGGAGTAAGAGAACCCATGCTTAATTGTAGAATAATGAGATGAAGGAAAGTTAATTTGTCAGGGAAAATATCCTAGATGGATATTGCTTGTCATGCCATTTCCGGTGGTATGTGGAACGTCACATAATTCCTCATGGTTAGAGAGTTATGGCCATGAGAAGTTGGAGACCCAAGGTTTGGGTAATGGACCCAAGTTTGTTTGATGGGTAAAGGTATGAGTTATGATATATTTTTATATAATAACTATATGGATAGTACATATGGATAGTACATGTCATTCCATTTATGGTGGTATGTAGAACATCACATAACTCTTCACGGTTAGAGAGTTATGATATATTTTTATATAATAATATTCTATATGGATAGTACATGTCATTCCATTTATGGTGGTATATAGAACATCACATAACTCTTCACGGTTAGAGAGTTATGGCCTTACGAAGTTGGAGGACCCTCATATGTCATCTAGAAGCCCCAAAAGGTCAAAGTAATCAAAGTGGTTTAAGAGATTTTAAAAGGTAAATAATAAAGTGAAGTGATGAGTGTATTATAATTCAAAGTGAATACAAAATAAATAATTTCAATAATAAATTTAATGGAGAAATTAGAAGTAGACCCAACCCTAAAATAAGGAAAGTGGGCCAAGTGACCTAGAAGATGTTTTTAAGGAAGCTACTTGGAGAGTATAAATAAGAGGCAAGGCTCTCTAATTTGAATCAAACTTGAGCATATTGAATATTTATAGGTTTCTGAGGTAACCAAATGATATCTAAGCCTAAATTCTGAGGAAAGTGAAGAAAAGAAGGCCGAAATGCAAGGAAGGATAAATTGTTTTGATGGTGCTTTCTAAGGTATGTTATTTATAGGTCATCTCACCATTTTCGCTATAACATTTTTTATATAATGACTCAGATCCTGAAATTGCTATGCAAGTGAGAAAACATATCCAAGTATCTGTGGTAAAACATTAAGCTTGTGGGTATTTGTATTTTTAGATTTACACTCCGTGGAAAATAGGGTTTGTGGTCAGTGCTGAAACTAGTCAAAATCAGGTGTTTCAGGTAAAAATGTCATAACTTCTTCATAACATATCCAAATTAAGTGAGACAAAATGTGTTGGTTAGGGTACATTATTTAGTATGTTGTGTAATAGTTTCATATCAATTCATCAAACATTTTGTGTGGGGCACGCTCTACAAGGTCGCTCTTTAGAATAAGCCAGAATTCAACAAGGTGTGCCATTTTTGCAATAACTCCTTTTCTGAGAGGTTCCAAGTAGTGACACTTGGAGGAATTGCATAAAACACACTAAAGAACATTTTTTATCAGTTTCATATCTTTATACATTACAGGTTCAAATTTATGATTACTTCAAGTTAGGGTTGTTGACTAATCCAAAACTAGCAATGTGAGATTAAAGAAAAGTTTGATGAAAATGCTAGTCTCTTGTTTTTAAAGTTAAGGAAGGTTTTTATGAATGTGATCATATACACTAGGTATATTAAAGAGCTAAAAATCAGATTTGGATGATGAAATTGATCAGGGCTTTTGGTTGTGGTACATGTTGAGTACATGGTTGAGACAAGTAGTTGATGAGTTAGCGTACATACATGAGGTATATAGTTGATGATGTTGGTACATATTGATGACTCATAGTTGATGAGTAGTTGACACATGATTGGTACATACTTGGTACATGGTTGGATGCACTTGTTTATGGTACAGGTTGATTACAGGTTGGTGCATGGTTGATGCACTTGTTTATGGTACAGGTTGATTATACGTTGAGGTACAGGTTGATGCATGGTTGATGCCTGGTTCAGATTTATTGGTACACGTTTACAATGGTATATCTCATAGTGATAGTGTGACAATGGTTCCATCATTCTACTTCTACTTCAGGGTAGCAGGATGGGGCAAGGACAGGTGGTTGTAGCCACCTTCCGGTTGTAGTCGGAGAACATTGGGGGTTGTAGCCTCCTTCTGGTTGTAGCCAGAGAATTGGGGAGTTGGAGCTTCCCTCAGGTTGTAGCCTAAGAAACTAGGGGGTT
>ML780622.1:261672-290824 GCA_009831015.1 Picea engelmannii | reverse complement strand
ATGGTTGGATGCACTTGTTTATGGTACAGGTTGATTATAGGTTGGTGCATGGTTGATGCACTTGTTTATGGTACAGGTTGATTGCAGGTTGAGGTACAGGTTGATGCATGGTTGATGCATGGTTCAGATTTATTGGTACAGGTTTACAACGGTATATCTCACAGTGATAGTGTGACAGTGGTTCCATCATTCTACTTCTACTTCAGGGTGGAAGGACGGGGCAAGGACATCTGGTTGTAGCCACCTTTCGGTTGTATCCGGAGAACATTAGGGGTTGTAGCCTCCTTCTGGTTGTAGCCAGAGAATTGGGGAGTTGGAGCTTCCCTCAGGTTGTAGCCTGAGAAACTAGGGGGTTGGAGCCTCCTGCTAGTTGCAGCTGGAAAACAAAGGAAGTTGGTTCTTCCAATGAATGTAATTCTTCAAGACATATAAGAAAAAATATTGTGTGGTTTTCTCCCGATTTGGGTTTCCACGTAAAACACTGGTGTACTGTGTATGTGTATGATTGTTCATTTGTTCATTGCTTATTTACTCTACAGTTATTGGATGATAATGCTTCATTGATATAACACTTGGATTATATGGTTAAAAGGGATTAGATTTCTCTATTACTGATTCACCCCCCCTCTCAATAATCCAACAAGTCCATCATTGAAACAGATGAAGTTAAGAAGAATTTCTAGTAGTTTTTGTAGTAGGGATTCATCAAACCTACTACATCTCCATGTGGTTCACCCATCATCACGATTCCAAAGAAGAATGGAAGCTAGAGAATGTGCATTGACTATTGTGCCCTAAACAAAATCACCACCAATAATAGATATCCCCTACCAAGGATTGATGACTTGTTAGATCGGTTGAAAGAAGCCAATTTCTTAACCAAGTTGGACATTAAATTAGGTTACCATCAAGTGAGAGTCAAATAATAATATGCGTGGAAGACAACATTCAAGAGAAGACAAGGCTTGTACAAGCGGTTAGTGATGCCTTTCAATTTATGTAATGCACATGCAAATTTCATGAGACTAATGAATAATGTGCTACATCCTTTTATTCATCCATTTTTAAGAGTATATATGGATGACATACGAATCTTCAATAACACATGAAAAAATCACCTCTCACATGTGGCATAGGTGCTATAAACCCTAAAGAAGAATTAATTGATCACGAATTTCCAGAAATATGAGTTTAGAAAGACATCCTTGATATATATTGGACACATGATTGGTCGAGGAGAGATGAGGGTGGATCCACTAATTGTTGTATCCATCACCCAATGGCCTATTCCCACCTGCATGCCAAAGGTTGGGAGTTTCATGGGAGAAAACAAATATTTGTAATTTTCATTGCAAAATTGTCAATAGTGGTAGCACCATTGTATGCCATGATCACCAAAGGAAAGAGATTTCATTAGGGTAAGCCACAACAATGAGAATTTGAAGACCTAAAGAAGAAGATCAATGATGTTCTTGTCTTATCCATGCCCAATTTGGAGTGATCTTTTAAGTTATAGATAAATTCTAGTGGGTATGAAGTATGGGCAGTTCTCATGCAAGGTGGAATACCAATGTATTACCATTCATAGTTTTTTCATGAAGAAGTGATTGAATACCCCACGTATGATAAGGATATCTTTTCAATTGTGAAAGAAATGAATAAATGGAAGAAATATGTCCTAGGAAAATATACCATCATACACATGGATCATCATCCCCTTTAATACCTACAAAGCTATAGCAAGATGCAACATGTGAGGTATTAAAATTGGTTAGGACTCATGCAATAATTTTACCAGTTGATCAATTATAAGAAAGGATCCATGGAAAATCTAGAAGACATTATCTCTCAACCACCATTGAATAAGATTGCACTAGTTTGGATGATAATGTAGTTGGAGCCCTTCACTCGTGATCTTCTAAGTGAAGACTATGAGGGAGATGATCAAAGGATTAAACAAGAAACTAAAGGAGAGATTTGTCATTGTAATGGAAGGAAATGAATATTACCTCAAAGATGGGATGCCATACAAGTTGGAAAATATATGCATACCACAGATATAAATATTTGGTTGATGAGATAAGCTCACACTTATAGAGTTGTTGGAAATTTTCGCATGACAAAGACAGTGGATATTTTCTAGCGGTATGTGTATTGGCCAAATATGTAGGAGAAAGTGGCAGAATTTGTTAGAGGTTATGTTTTTTTAAAAACTAGCAAGCCAAGAAACTGGAAGCTTGGGATAGACATGCCATTGCCAATACTAATAGGGCCTTGGGAGAGCATATCCATGGAATTTGTTGTAGTTTTCCCTATGTCTCATAGAGTCTGTGACTATTTGTTTCTCATGGTAGACTAATTAAACAAGATGTGGGTGGTCATTCCATGTAAGAAGACAATATTTGGATGAGAGGCAATTGAATTATGCTTCATCCATATTTGGGTACATTATGGAATGCCAAGCTCCATTATATTTGTTCAAGATAACATGTTCTTAGGTAGATTTTAGATACTACTTTGGAAGAAAATGTATACCAAGATAAGGTATTCCACTACATTACATCCCCAGACTAACGAAAAAACAAAGGTTGTCAACTAGACGTTGGTATAGTTGTTGAGATCTTACAATAACAAGCATCCAAAAACATGGGATGAATAATTGGTTTATTCAATGCTCCTACAACAGAGCACTCCATTTCCCCCCCAACAAATCACCTTTCAATAATTTTTACAGATACTTCCCTCCTTCACCATTTGATACTGTGTATGGATAGTAGAAGGTCAAAGAAAAGATACAGGGAGATGAAGACAAGGTGAGAAAATTTGTGGACAAGATAGATAAATCCAAGGGTACAAGATAAGCTTGAGAAGAGCTAGCAATAGTATAAATCTAGCATGACCATCATAGGGAGGATCATAAATTCCATGTTGGAGACAAGGTGTGGATTTAAATTATAAGGATAAATTGCAAGGAGCAACGACAAAACTCAAGCCCCTCAAATATGGATCATTTGACATCATTGAGCATGTGAGTGAGAATGCCTTCAGGTTGAGACTTCCTCTTCATATGCAAATAAGTTTAGTGGTGAATGTAGAGTACTTGAATCTATTCGAACCTTCCATGTTGGATGAAGAACATGTTTATATTACATTATCTACGGGAATTACTAACCTCTACGTGTAACCTTTGACAAGACTAGAATATTTTGAGAAGCAAGAGAAACCCTAGAATATTAGGAAATCACCTTAGAAGACAAGTCAGCTCAAGAAAATAATTTATATTAAATTATTATCCTCCATAAGTAGAATTAGGCCTAGTTAGGTCACTTGGAGGACTATAAATAAGAGGACGCTAGAGCTCATTTGACACACTCACTTTCACAAATGCATAAGGACAAGTGGTGCACATGACTGGAGGAGAGATACAATTGCTGCAGTGGTGACCTGGTCTTTGGTTATGATTGGAATTTATGCCTGGTTATGGTTTGGAATTTCCTCTTGGTACACTAGCTTTGGAGAGATGTACACCACCTTGGTTGGCTATTAGTTCTAGGGTTTTATTCCAGAATTATTTTTCTATCAAGGTTAAGGTGCTCGGGGCTGGCCTTTGTGCCTATGGTTGGGCGAAAATATTTCTATATTTTCTACGATGGAATGAGCACACCTATTATTATAACAAGTTATGGACCCACACTATCTTCGGATAGTCTAACCACTGGAAGGTAGATTGGGAGTATTTTTTCAGTTGCATTTGTAGTTGCATTCAAAGCTTTGTTGTGTTGACGGGCGAAATTGACCGTCTGTCAACTGAGAGAGTGGAACCAGTCTGGGGTTGTCTAATAACCCAAGCCGTTTGGGATGAACCACCCTGATGGGTTTAGCGGCTCCGTTAGCCGATCTAAGGTCCTAATAAAACAAAATAAAACTAATCTATAACAACTAATCTAACTAAATAATAAAAGCTAAACTAATCTAACTAAAACTAACAATTAAACAAACTAATATAACAAAAGGAATAAAACAAACTAATAAACTAAACTAACTAATCTACATATACAATCTACTAACTAATACTAACTAACTATTAACTGAAATATAACTTATTCACAAAATGTACAATATCTACAATTTACAGATTTAAATAAAACCTGAAAAACTCATTTGCATTCTGCACTAAGACAGCGAGAGATATTTTTGTTGATTTTATGATTTTATGGACAGAAATAAAACAGAAAACTAACTAAACTACAAAACTAATATACTAATTCTAAATACAAATCTAACTAACATATATCTAACTAAACTACTAATATTATACTAAATAAACTAACAAAAATAAATTACAAACTGACCTGGAGAAACGCTCCAGATTTGCCCTGCGTATGATGATTGCGCTAGCTGATCGGAGGGAGGAAACCTGCACCAAATAATCCAAGAGCTTCTCGTAAACAATAGCTGCGGTTCTCTTCAAGTGTGTTTACAGGACAAACAAGACATAAAAATCACCACAATCATATGATTTATAAATCTCCATGATTAGATAAATCTGTATGCAAAGACTTATACTAAATAATTCAATCGATGAAGAAGAGAAATCTGCCATTCATAAACTGAACCAAGTAATTGTTGTGTTTTTAAATGTTGAAAGAAATCAGACATGGATCATATTAATTAAATCACATCATTTTGCAAAAGACTGTGATAGCTAAAGTAGTCACTAATCAAATGCAAATTGATAAGCATAAACTTGAAACAAAATATTGATATTATGAAAAGCGAAAGTTGTAGCAGAACATCAACTTCTGTCTCAGTTTGTATTAAAATTCCATAGCCTGGTTCTCCCACAAGTGAGGATCATCCTTATTACAAAAATAATAAGTATTTATAAGTTTTTCCATAGGGTAAAACCTCCCCGTGGAAGTTATCAAACTGTTTACATAATATCTGGGAAGATATCCCAATCTTAACTAAACTAGGAAACTACAATAAAACTAGACACGCAAATATCCCCTAGCCTGCCCAATTTGTCCCATGCAATTCGAATTTACCTGAAAAGGACCAAAAATGAACAAGTTAGAAGGATTCTTTATTAATAAAATGATAAAAATCTAATCCTATAGACTAGCTACAGAATCTTGCGATTCTGTAGCTGGTCTAAATAAAATACAGAATCAGCATTAAAATCGATTGAAAATCTTTTTAAGAATCAAATTCAATTAACATCCAATAGCTATTTGAAAATGAATCATTCAATTTGAAAATGTTATACCATTCGAAATCAAACAGGATCAAAATCAATCAACCGAATACAGAGATAGGTGTACTCTGTTTTGTTTGTTACCACAAAGTCAGGTGACAAAATTATATGGAACAGTAATGCAATCATTTCATATCAACTCGAAATCAACATAATCAAAACAAATCGCAAGCAATGGTTACGCTGCCTTATCAACAGGAGATATGAATCTGACAAATCATTATAACACAGCAAACGATTCATACCACGAATAGAGCAATTCAAACCAGCGCGAAAATCAATTCAAATAAAATCATAACAGGATCGATTGATTGGCAACAGAATTCGTAACTTGTTATTACAAATTGGGCGAACAAGATCAATTGACTTTGATCAAAATCGTTCATTTGACAATGAATTATAATCGGATTTGACAAAAATCACGACTATTGATCAATTTGTTTTTACAAATCGAACGGAGCAGTAATTAAAACACGAATCCAGCTCATAAAACAATCTTGCCAACTCAAGTTATGGGATAATCTAATCAAAATTGGAGCGAATCGAACAGAAAAGGTTTTAACATAGTCATTACGAATCCAAAACCGTTCGACGATTCGGGCGCATTTGCACAGGCTTAACTGAGAGCATTGTTCTCATACAAAACAGAGCAGTTCCTTCCAAATTGAAACCGAACAGAGTTGTATTCCTGTTCTGAGAAGATTACATGACATATCACAAGATCGTAACAATCACACTTATCGAAATCGCTTTCCAATCGCAGCATATGAACCATAACGAAATCAAATCCAAATACGATCATATTCTAAATTAAGCATGAAAAACCTCCTGTTTGGAGCATATGCAAAATGAATTCAATTAAAAGTAGACCATCAGTTTCGTTAACTTAATAAAATCAAATCCAATCGAAAATCATTCAAATCTTGATAAAAATCTACTGGTGACTAAACTAGGAATGATCAAATCATGTGTCAAAATGAAAATCCATTATTTTTAGCAAAGCAAAACAATGTACAGGATGAACACCGAATGATAGAGGTATTTGAATGAGAGACAGAGCTATTTGAAAACAGAATTCAAATCATTATATTAACCTTGATCATTCACAAAACTAAAATGATATCAAAATTCATACCTGTATGGCTGGATCATGACAATTTGGAGTTGATAACGGCTGTGGCCGATTCAACATTCTTGAAAAGGATGGATCCAGTCGTCTTCTGCTTCTTATCAATTGCTTGGAGTTGGTCTCTTTGGCTGGTCAACACTGCAACTTGACTCTCCAGTGATTGGATTTTAGATTGGAGTAGGGGAACATCAATGTAGTATCGTTCCAACCACAAATCGCATTGGTCACAGGACGACTATGTGGGTTTTGAAAGAGCAGGTGAGGGTTTGGAAATATGGCTGAGGGTTTCGTTAGGCAATTTAATCCCTGGGTAACTGGGATCGTTCCTTAGGAAAGGAGGAAGATTCGTCACGAAATCATAAGGTGGTTCGGGGCATAAACCCTGAGAGTAAGGGTACTCGCTAGCTAGAAAACGTTCTATATCAGAATCTAAATCCTCACTAAGGACAATAGGCTTTGACTCAGCAGAGGGTTTAGGTTTGTTCCTTTCCATTCTTGAAATAAGCCGAGTGTTCCTTCTACCCTTGGTATTAGCAATAGGGTTTTCCTTGGGCTTTTTGCTTACAGGATTTTTAATAGTCTCGGCCTTCTCAGTTCCAACGTCTGGTAAGTCAATAGGAGGGTTGACCGAAGGCTTAGGAGAGGGCAATAGGATATGGAAGGGCACGGGTGGTTGAACATTCGTTTCAGTTATCACGGGCTTGTCAACCTGGACAGGCTCTATATCATCAAAACCATTTCGAGGAACGAAAGCTCTCCAACTATCACCGTGTAAACTCAAATGATAAGCAATGATAAGTTTAATGAGTCCATGGTGGAACAGGCTACTGTCAGCCTTCTCTTTTTTAAACCTTTTCGACATTTTATATAGGCTACGCTAAAAGTAGAAAGGCATATTCAACGAGTATCCCATAAAATTCATTAGCAAACGCAGGTGGTAGAGAAACACAAGTCCATATCGACCCTCACAAGTCATGAATTGTTTGACTACCATCAAAGTATCGTGCCATCGTGGTTTAAGTGCAGAGATGGGCATACCTCTATCACAAGAGATGACTTTGCACGAGATAAATAGCAGTGTCCAAGGCACCTCTTCGACCTTAGAATTTTTGAACCAACGCTGTCCCGAGGAGGGTAACCCTGTAGCAGAGCTGATAAATTTCTCATCGATTTCCAACTGGATGTCACCCACCTTGGCTCTGTAGCCATCGAAAGTCATAGCGAATTGTTGTGCAACACAGAGATTAAAACCCTCAAATTGTTGTATGAAGGTGAGCCATTCATTTTCCTCCAAGTCTTTGCGGGCATTGTCAAACATTAACAAGGCTTGGTTGTCGTTTGGCTCGATTCGCATGACTGGTGCCATGGAGCTGAGCACAAGGTAAGTCCAGGGTTTGGATCATAGCACCCACAGGAGAAACGTGCACGAAGGGTTTTTTCGGGCTAACAGAGGTGAACGAGGATAAGTGCTAGGCATAAATGTTAGCGTGCGAAGGTGGTGGAGCTTATCTCTGCCATGAAAAATAGTTATTTCCAATAGTACCACCGTTGTCCTTCATAGTTGTTCCACCCATTATAGTGAAGTTCAACAGTCATGTCACTTGGCCGACCAATGAATCCAATGGTAAGTGTTGTGCCATAGTTTTAATCCATTAACATTCAATGTGAAACCACTACCAAATATTTAACCATGCACCAATGTATCTACTATTAGCTCATATCAATAGTTTAACCAATGTGTCGATGGGTGTTCATATAATCAACATACCAATAGTTATGAAAACATAAACATAGGCATTGTATTAAAGAGATATATATGAAATATTTAAATATAACACCTATGTATTTTCATAAAACCAAAGGTCAAGTAGTTCAAATAACATATAAATCCAAGAGCCAATGTATTACAAATTCAATGAAACCAAGTCACAAAATCAATCGAAGCATGAGTACTGATCAAAAGATCTTGCCAATTGGATAATGATAAGTGCAATGTAAGCGCAATAGACATTTTGACAAGAAGGATCATGATAGTTCAAATAATGAATTAAATGCTACTTCGAAAGACTAAGTTTTCACGCTTACAGTCATGAAAACAAAACGAAGATAAATGTGCAAATGTCGCAAAAATAAAAAAATGTTGTTTACTTGAAAATTACGATGAAAAATTGATGTTTGCAAAACATTGGTGTAGCCAGCTTATAAGACAATGGAAAAATGCAGGTTGGCTGCCAACAATGGAGACACACTGGTAGAAGCAGTTATCTCTGCTAAAAGGAACAGATTCAAATTAGGACAACAAAGATAATTCCAACTCAAAAATAACAACCAAAAAATCGTATAAACATCATCATTAACCAACTATTACAGCATTGTTTCAAAAAATGAAAACTGATAACAGTCTTAAGATCAGCAAGTCACAATATTAAAGATAAAATCTTCAATACTGTTGGCATGGCCACCTCTTCCAGCAGGCGTACATAGCCTCGACAGGGTTTCCATTTAACCCACTTTGACATCTGTATCCTGCCAAGAAGTTCTGGATCAGAATAAAGGACATTAAAGAGGTTTCTTTTTTTGCAATATTTTCATATACCCGACATTGCTTCGCTACCAACGGGCCTGTTCAGTACCCCGGCGAATTTGCCTTGGCGCCATGCATGCATTTACCCGCTGCCAGCAGACCTGTTCAGCATCCCGGCGGGTTTACAAGCACTTCCCACAGCTCTTTTTAATAATTTATTTTGTTTTGTTTTATCATAGATATATAGTCAAGCGGGGTGACGCATGAAAATCATGATATTTTAACATTTTTTTTATTTTCTTTTTATTTTATTTTTTATTTTTTTTAGACCTCATCAGAATTTTATTTTTTTTAAAACTGTCCTTCATTTAGATACAGAGATGTTTTATTGAGAAAAAAAAACTTCCTAAGGCAGGGAGACATCCTCTGAGTCATTCCTTTATAGAATAGGGACAGCGTAAAAAGATAATAGATGATCATGACAAACTTTACTCGGAGATTGAAATCAGTGAACTTCTTTCAAACAACAAACTTTTCCAACAGAGATTTCAGAATTATGCCATTGATGTTTGTACAGATTTTTCAGAAGTTATTTCAGTGAAGGAAATTTCTATTGTCTTTATCTGAATAGCTCAGTGTACAGGTATGTGTACTTCAAAGAAACACAAACTGATAAATTCAAGGAAAAATCAAAAAACAGAAAGGAAATGAAAAAGCAAACAAAAGAAAAATATATACATAATATACAAGGGTATTCATCAAGCAAAGTATCTCTTCAGGGCTTGGCCATTCACCGGGTAGGTGTCAAGCTGCCCTTCAAGATTCTGCAATTGAAAAGAACTAGGACCCAACTTTTCAGCAATTAAGAATGGTCCAAGCCATAAGTTTTGAAATTTTGTGTGCTCTCCCTTTCCCTCGTGTGGTTTGTCCCATTTCAGGATGAGATCGCCTACTTCAAGATTCCTATCAGAAGCAAAGTTAGAATCGAACCAGCTTTTAACCCATTGTTGATGTTTATCAAATTTACATTTAGCTTGGGTTCTTATCTCTTCTAGCTTAATCAAAGTGTTAATTCAGTTTTCTAGAGGGGGACAATCTTCTTCTTGAACTTTCTGTGACAACTGAAGCGAAGGAAGAAGAATGTGAGGTGGCAGAATTGTTTCTCTGCCATAAATGAGAAAAAAGGGGGAATTACCTACAACATCTTTTGGCGTTACCCTATCAGCCCATAGCGCGTTTAGTAGTGCATTGTGCCAATTCTTGTGATTTTCAACCACCGTTCTCTTGATTATTTTGATTAAGTTCTTGTTTGTTGATTATGCCAGTCTGTTGCCTTGGGGGTAATAGCTAGCAGAATACTTCATCTTAATTCCTTTTTCTAAATCAAACTCGCTCATTTCAAGAAAGGAAAAGTAAGAAGCATTATCGAAAACTAAACAATCAGGGATACCGAAGCGAGTGATAATATTCGAATTTGGAAAGGCAATTACCTGGCTAGTGTTGACAGTTCTTTACGCAGCAGCTTCAGACCATCGGGTAAAGTAATCTGTGGCTGTCACAATAAACTTTTGTTGTTGTGAGGATGGAGGGTTAATTGGACCTATGATATCAAGGCCCCACTGCTGAAAAGGAGAATCTACTGAAACGGGCTGCAAAGGAAAGGCTGGTTTTTGTAACCGCCCTGATGCTTTCTGACAAATGATACATTTACGACACAAGGCATGGGCGTCTCTAAAAAGTGTGGGCCAGTAATAACCGGCTCTTAAAACCTTATGAGCAGTGGTGTCACCACCCAAATTACCACCAGCTTCTCCTGCATGCAACTCGAGCAAGACTTTTTCTGCTTCGTCCTTGTCGAGACAGTGCATTAGTACGCCATCAAAACTCTGACGAAACAGGATACAATTAACCAGGTGAAAGGAGGCAGACTTTAATCTCAAATCTCTTCTTTTGGCGGGGTCAAGGTGACGGGGGGCTGACCCGTGTTCAAGACAGAATCTTCTATCGTCATACCAAGGACTAGCAGAGTTTTGTGCGCAACAGATTAGACTTTGATCGCTTTGCCCTAGGTTTGACGTATCACTTTCTTCTTGTTGTCCTACTGTTGAATCAGCAACCAACTTGCATAACCCTTGGCCTCTCACTATTTGAGCTGGGGTGATTTCTAAGTCATACTCCTGTAAGGAGGTGACCCAATTGGCTCTCTTTTCTCCTAGTTCCTTCTGCACTAACAAGTTCCTCACGGCTGGGTAGGGAACTATGACTTTCATCCTTGACTTCAAAAGATAGGACCAGAAGTGCTTAACTTCTTTGAAAACATCATAGGCTTGTCGATCTACCGTTGGGTAAATAAGTTCAACGCCTTTGAAAGCAGAGATCATAAAGGTAATGGGTACTTCATTGTTTTCGGCATTATTTTGAGTTAGGACGGCGGCAAAGGAACGGTCAGAAGCAAAAGTGTAGAGTGTAAAGTCTTGGGAAAAATCTGGGCTCATGAGAGACGGAGCATCTATTATGGCCTTCTTTATTGCATCAAAAGCTTGATTTTCTAGGGGTCCCCGGTGATATTGGGTGTCTTTTTTAATCAAGTTCTGCAAGGGTCTGACCATTTCGGAGAAGTTGGGGATGAATCTTCTCACGAAATTAATCTGGCCTAAGAAAGACTGCATAGATTTTTTGGATGTAGGAGGGGGAAGTTTCACGATGACTTGAGTCCTTTCGGGGTCGATAATCATCCCTTCGCTAGACACAATGAATCCTAAGAGTTTACCCTGTTCTATTGAAAAGATGGATTTTTTTGGATTTAAAGAGATGTCGTATTTACGACATCGCAGTAGGATGGCTCGTAAGTGAGCTAGATGATCGTTTTTTTTTTTAGAAAATACAGTCACATCCTCTAAGTAAAATACGATGGACTGATTGATTAAGCCTCGGAAAGCAATGTCCATTGCTCTATGAAAATTGGCACCAACATTAATCAATCCAAAGGGCATTTTATGATAAGCATAAGTGCCCCACGGGGTACAGAAGGTAGTTTTTAGTTGGTCTGGTGGAGACATCAGGACTTGGTTGTATCCTGAGAAACCATTTAGTAAAGATAGCCTCTCAGAACCAGATACCTGTTGAAGGATCTGTTCCATTAGAGGGACAGGATAGTTTTCTTTATCAGACGCTCTATTGAGGTTTCGGAAATCGACGCAAAGTCGAATTTCGCCACTTTTCTTCCGGACTGGGACAAGGTTAGAAACCCACTGAGTGTGTCTAACAGGAAAAATGATCTTAGCATTTAGGAGCCTATTCAATTCTTTTTGAATGGTCGGTTCAAGTTTGGGGTGCATTTTCCTCTGTTTTTGCTGAAAGGGTAAGGTTTGGGGATTCATCGGGATGACATGCTGTATGATATTAGGGTCGAAAGTTTTAAGGTCATCATACGTCCATGCAAAGACATATTTGAACTCTTTAAACAATTTAATAAATGCAGCTTTTTCTTGTTGAGAACATCCTAGCCCTAGATTAATACACTGAGGATTTTCATTAGTTCCTAAGTCTACTTTTTCATAATGTAATGAGGAACTATTGGTTTTACAATTGACCGTCTTTTTAAATTTATCTTGAAAATCATAAAACTTCTCTAGTCTAACTACAGATTTTGGGATCGAGTTTACCATATCCGATGAAGATTCAGGAGTTCTCGGATCTGGTATTACCGTGAAATCGCGCAAAATCTCATCATGTGTATGTTCGTCTATCACCGCTCCTTGAAAGGTTTCTTCCATGTGCAGAAATTTAATAATCTTCTGATCGTCGTCAAATACTGTCCAGTTCGTGATGTTGTCGGGGACCGATGGTCGAAACAACATCTCAACTGAGAATGCGTTTGGGAACAAGCCTTCTGCAGGAAGAAGTTTAGAAGCTACATTAGCTAATAAATCTGCTTCAGAGTTATTCAACCTAGGAATGGAATTTATATTGAAAGCGAAAAATGTGTTCATTAAATTCCATACCTCAGACTGGTAGCTTTTGAGATGCGAAGAAAGACAGTGGATAGAGTCTCTTACCTGTCTAACCACTATTTCAGAGTCACCAAAGACAGTTAAATTTTGAATGTTCATATCCAAAGCTTTTATGAGACCTTGCAGTAAAGCCTCATATTCTGCAGTATTGTTAGTACATTCAAATTCCAACCTACATGTTATCAATGTTTTGTTACCTGCCGAATCGATAATGACACAGCCTGCTCCAGCTCCTTCTTTGGATTTTGACCCGTCAAAATACAGAGACCAGATTTGATTTGCATCGGGTACATGGGATCGTTGCATGGAAGCTGTTGGCTGCATGTATGCTACAATCTCGGACTTCTGTTCTGGATTGGTGATAGGTGAAGCCTCGTCCATGAAATTGCCGAAGAAGGTGTCCATTCCTTGTACTTCAGGTGAATCAACAGAAGGTGTATACGGTTCATTGGGATCGTTCAAATCTGTGACTATGAACTTAATGTAGCGCTCACGATTCACTTTGATTTTATTAGGCTTGTCGTTCTCTGGAAGCCATAGATGGGACCAATCTGTTGCAAAATAACCATGTAGTTTCTCCGACCAACCCCTGCTTAAAAATAGACCATACACTTCTGGAATATCCACAACAATTATATCAATAACTTGATGAACCTTGGGATTAGACAATAATCTAATAAGTACATTCTTTAGTTCTCCTATAACTTTGACATTTGTCCAATCAAGTTGTATGATTTTTAAAGAAGATGGTTCAACTTCAGCGTTAATCTTTTGGCAAACAGACCAAGGCATCACATTAGATGAATCCCCTGAGTCTACCATACAATTGTGCACATTTCTATTAAAGATCTCGAAAGTTAATAGAAAAGGAGGTACATTCTTGCGAGTACTAAGAGTAGTAGCTTGTGACATTTTACTCGCAGTTTCTAAAGCTACTTTATCTACATTATTTACATTACTTACAGGAAGGCTTCCTTTATCTTGAGGATCTAGATTATTTTTAGTGGAAGTCTTCTGGGGAGTTTTTCTTTGCACAACCTTATTACCATTTTTGTCATTCTCCGAAATATTTTGCAACATTTTTTGTAACAAAAACGGAAACTTCAATAACTCATAAATAGAAATGTTAGCCCTTAAATTTTTAATATCTTCAACAACATCATAATCTAAGTTGGGGTTTACACTACTCTGTTTAGGCTCAGCTGATTTAGATTTCTTGGGAGGCGGAGTTGTAGTGTTTTCGGTAGAAGGTTTGTTCACAGTCTTGCTCTTGGTATTATAAGGATGAACCGTCTCGAAGTTGGCTTGAAATATGCTATCCGAGAAATGTCCAAAAATGTTTGGAGAAGACTCTTCTTCTTGAACTGTCTCTGGTTCAACTACCTCCTCAGGGATCTCAGGAGGTATCAATTTATCCTGGGCTTATAGAATTGTTTGAAGGGCACATTGCAAACTTTCTAGATTTAGGCCTTCTGTGGTTGGATTAGGTCGGTTGGTAGGAAAAGGCTTTTGGAACGGGGGCTTGTAAGGACCTTTGCTCGAGGAAGCTTCTTCAGTCAACCTTTTTAAGTCTATAACTTGATTTGACAGTTTCTGAACAACTTTAGTTAAGTTTTCCAAATCAGAGTTTTCAAGGTATGTTTTACTTTGATTGGGTCTGGGGAGGATTTCAATCTTCTTTTTGGAAGAATAACTAGTCTCGGTTTCGTTGCTAGTAGAGTCTTTAAGACTAAGTATATCTTTTTCGATCTAGCTGGCCTCCTCGAAGGCTTCTAACAACGTGGATTTCTTAGATCGTTTAACCCAAATAGCTATACTTTGATGCAAGGCTTTAGTGTAGTATGCTATTATAAGACTTTCTGAAGGCATGGAATCCACAGGGATTCAGTTTTTAAGTGTTAAGAATCTTTGATTAAAGCCTTTAACTTTTTATTTTGGGTAAATTCTTAAGCTAAAAAGGTCTATGACTAGGACTTCCGGAGGCTTACCGTCTCCGAACTTTTCCAAAAATCATGACTCAAACTTTTCCCAAGACACGATGGTATGGGGTTGTTGGGAAAAGTACCATGTTGATGCATTACCCTCGAAAGTATAAGGGAACAACCTACAGACAACGTCTTCGTGTTCGACATTGCGGATTCTTATGGCTAACATAAACTTTTTAATATGATCTTCAGTAATCTGTTTTGAGTCAGGGTCAAACTTTGGAAGCCATTTCTCTGGGTGCTTAGGTAAAGGATGTTGAGCTCCAGGTACAGCTACGACATCCTGATCAAGCCAGGGTCTAGCAGGGTTGTTCTGATTTTCCATTGGGGTAGTGGGTGTGGAAGGATGTGAAGGGTAATTTCCTTCGTCAGAGGAATCTTCTCCAGAAGAGGAAGGAGATGATGGAGGAGGTGAAGGAGGTATCCCAGATCCTCCTGCAGTAGGATTTAAGATTGGATCTGAAGGATTCACAGTGAGGTTAGTGTCACCTAATTGTTCTTTGATATCAGATAAGTCCAAAGGTTGGCCCCACAGATGGTTTGGTTGCCTCAAACGGGCTAAGGCACTATGTGTTTTAATAAGAGATTGACGAACAATCTCTTGTATGTCACCACCTGTAGGAATAGGGGTTGTTGGCTCAACTGTGATCTGTGGATCGTCGGTTGAAGTAGTTGTTGTTTGAGGGGGAATATTATCGTTTGAATGGCTTCTAGTCACTATAGGTCAGCGATTAGGGGGTGGAGGAGTCTTGCGACCGCCTTGTGCCATTAATTAAGTTCAAGCCCTCATTCTAGCGCCATTTGTTGACGGGTGAAATTGATCGTCCGTCAACTGAGAGAGTGGAACCGGTCCGGGGTTGTCTAATAACCCAAGCCATTTGGGATGAACCAACCTGACGGGTTTAGCAGCTCCGTTAGTCGATCTAAGGTCCTAATAAAACAAAATAAAACTAATCTATAACAACTAATCTAACTAAATAATAAAAACTAAACTAATCTAACTAAAACTAACAATTAAACAAACTAATATAACAAAAGGAATAAAACAAACTAATAAACTAAACTAACTAATATACATATAAAATCTACTAACTAATACTAACTAACTATTAACTGAAATATAACTTATTCACAAAATGTACAATATCTACAATTTACAGATTTAAATAAAACCTAAAAAACTCATTTGCATTCTGCCCTAAGACAGCGAGAGATATTTTTGTTGATTTTATGATTTTATGGATAGAAATAAAACAGAAAACTAACTAAACTACAAAACTAATATACTAATTCTAAATGCAAATATAACTAACATATATCTAACTAAACTACTAATATTATACTAAACAAACTAACAAAAATAAATTACAAACTGACTTAGAGAAACGCTCCAGATTTTCCCTGCGTATGATGATTGCGCTAGCTAATCGGAGGGAGGAAACCCGCACCAAATAATCCAGGAGCTTCTCGTAGATGATAGATGCAGTGCTCTTCAAGTGTGTTTACAGGACAAACAAGACATAAAAATCACCACAATCATATGATTTATAAATCTCCACGATTAGATAAATCCATATGCAAAGACTTATACTAAATAATTCAATCGATGAAGAAGAGAAATCTGTCATTCATAAACTGAACCAAGTAATTTATGTGTTTTTAAATGTTGAAAGAAATCAGACATGGATCATATTAATTAAATCACATCATTTTGCAAAAGACTGTGATAGCTAAAGTAGTCACTAATCAAATGCAAATTGATAAGCATAAACTTGAAACAAAAGATTGATATTATGAAAAGCAAAAGCTGTAGCAGAACATCAACTTCTGTCTCAGTTTGTATTAAAATTCCATAGCCTGGTTCTCCCACAAGTGAGGATCATCCTTATTACAAAAATAATAAGTATTTATAAGTTTTTCCACAGGGTAAAACCTCCCTGTGGAAGTTATCAAACTGTTTACATAATATCTGGGAAGATATCCCAATCTTAACTAAACTACGAAACTACAATAAAACTAAACACACAAATATCCCCTAGCCTGCCCAATTTGTCCCATGCAATTCGAATTTACCTGAAAAGGACCAAAAATGAACAAGTTAGAAGGATTCTTTATTAATAAAATGATAAAAATCTAATCCTATAGACTAGCTACAGAATCTTGCGATTCTGTAGCTGGTCTAAATAAGACACAGAATCAGCATTAAAATGGATTGAAAATCTTTTTAAGAATCAAATTCAATTAACATCCAATAACTATTTGAAAACGAATCATTCAATTTGAAAATGTTATACCATTCAAAATCAAACAGGATCAAAATCAATCAACCGAATACAGAGATAGGTGTACTTTGTTTTGTTTGTTACCACAAAGTCGGGTGACAAAATTATATGGAACAGTAATGCAATCGTTTCATATCAACTCAAAATCAACATAATCAAAACAAATCGCAAGCAATGGTTACGCTGCCTTATCAATAGGAGATATGAATCTGACAAATCGTTATAACACAACAAACGATTCATACCACGAATAGAGCAATTCAAACTGGCACGAAAATCAATTCAAATAAAATCATAACAGGATCGGTTGATTGGCAACAGAATTCGTAACTTGTTATTACAAATCGGGTGAACAAGATCAATTGACTTTGATCAAAATCGTTCATTTGACAATGAATTATAATCGGATTTGACAAAAATCACGACTATTGATCAATTTGTTTTTACAAATCGAACGGAGCAGTAATTAAAACACGAATCTAGCTCATAAAACAATCTTGCCAACTCAAGTTATGGGATAATCCAATCAAAATTGGAGCGAATCGAATAGAAAAGGTTTTAACATAGTCATTATGAATCCAAAATCGTTCGACGATTCGGGCGCATTTGCACAGGCTTAACTGAGAGCATTGTTTTCATACGAAACAGAGCAGTTCCTTCCAAATTGAAACCGAACAGAGTTGTATTCATGTTCTGAGAATATTACATGACATATCACAAGATCGTAACAATCACACTTATCGAAATCGCTTTCCAATCGCAGCATATGAACCATAACGAAATCAAATCCAAATACGATCATATTCTAAATTAAGCATGAAAAACCTCATGTTTGGAGCAGATGCAAAACGAATTCAATTAAAAGTAGACCATCAGTTTCATTAACTTAATCAAATCAAATCCAATCGAAAATCATTCAAATCTTGATAAAAATCTACCGGTGACTAAACTAGGAATGATCAAATCATGTGTCAAAACGAAAATCCATTATTTTTAGCAAAGAAAAACAATGTACAGGATGAACACTGAATGACAGAGGTATTTGAATGAGAGACAGGGCTATTTGAAAACAGAATTCAAATCATTATATTAACCTTGATCATTCACAAAACTAAAATGATATCAAAATTCATACCTGTATGGTTGGATCATGACAATTTGGAGTTGATAACGTCTGTGGCTGATTCAACATTCTTGAAAAGGATGGATCCAGTCATCTTCTTCTTCTTATCAGTTGCTTGGAGTTGGTCTCTTTGGCTGGTCAACACTACAACTTGACTCTCTAGTGATTGGATTTTAGATTGGAGTAGGGGAACATCAATGTAGTATCATTCCAACCACAAATCGCATTGGTCACAGGACGACTGTGTGGGTTTTGAAAGAGCAGGCGAGGGTTTGGACATATGGCTGAGGGTTTCGTTAGGCAATTTAATCCCTAGGTAACTGGGATCGTTCCTTAGGAAAGGGGGAAGATTCGTCACAAAATCATAAGGTGGTTCGGGGCATAAACCCTGCGAGTAAGGGTACTCGCTAGCTAGAAAACGTTCTATATCAGAATCTGAATACTCACTAAGGACAATAATCTTTGACTCAGCAGAGGGTTTAGGTTTGTTCATTGCCATTCTCGAAATAAGTCGAGCGTTCCTTTTACCCTTGGTATTAGCAGTAGGGTTTGCCTTGGGCTTTTTGCTTACAGGCTTTTTAATAGTCTCGTCCTTCTCAGTTCCAACGTCTAGTAAGTCAATAGGAGGGTCGACCGAAGGCTTAGGAGAAGGAAACAGGATATGGAAGGGCACGGGTGGCTGAACATTAGTTTCAGTTATCACAGGCTTGTCAACCTGGACAGGGTCTGTATCATCAAAACCATTTCGAGCAACGAAATCTCTCCAACTATCACCGTGTAAACTCAAAGTATAAACAATGATAAGTTTAATGAGTCCATGGTGGAACAGGCTACTGTCAGCCTTCTCTTTTTTAAACCTTTTCGACATTTTATATAGGCTACGCTGAAAGTAGAAAGGCATATTCAACGAGTATCCCATAAAATTCATTAGCAAACGCAGGTGGTAGAGAAACACAAGTCCATATCGACCCTCACAGGTCACGAATTGTTTGACTACCATCAAAGTATCATGCCATTGTGGTTTAAGTGCAGAGATGGGCATACCTCTGTCACAAGAGGTGACTTTGCGCGAGATGAATAGAAGTGTCCATGGCACCTCTTCAACCTTAGAATTTTTTAACCAACGCTGTCCCGAGGAGGGTAACCCTATAGCAGAGCTGATAAATTTCTCATCGATTTCCAACTGGATGTCGCCCACCTTGGCTCTATAGCCATCGAAAGTCATAGCGAACTGTTGTGCAACATAGAGATTAAAACCCTCGAATCGTTGTATGAAGGTGAGCCATTTGTTTTCCTCCAAGTCTTTGCGGGCATTGTCAAACATTAACAAGGCTTGGTTGTCGTTTGGCTCGATTCACATGACTGGTGCCATGGAGCCGAGCACAAGGTAAGTCCAGGGTTTGGATCATAGCACCCACAGGAGCAAAGTGCATGAAGGGTTTTTTCAGGCTAATAGAGGTGAACGAGGATAAGTGTTAGGCATAAATGTTAGTGTGCGAAGGTGGTGGATCTTATCTCTGCCATGCAAAATAGTTATTGCCAATAGTACCACCACCGTTGTTCATAACTGTTCCACCCATTATAGCGAAGTTCAACAGTCATGTCACTTGGCTGACCAATGAATCCAATGGTAAGTGTTGTGCCATAGTTTTAATCCATTAATATTCAATGTGAAACCACTACCAAATATTTAACCATGCACCAATGTATCTACTATCAGCTCATATCAATAGTTTAACCAATGTGTCGATGGGTGTTCATATGATCAACATACCAATAGTTATGAAAACATAAACATAGGCATTGTATTAAAGAGATATATATGAAATATTTAACCATAACACCTATGTATTTTCATAAAACCAAAGGTCAAGTAGTTCAAATAACATATAAATCCAAGAGCCAATGTATTACAAATTCAATGAAACCAAGTCACAAAATCAATCGAAGCATGAGTACTGATCAAAGATCTTGCCAATTGGATAATGATAAGTGCAATGTAAGCACAATAGACATTTTTAAAAGAAGGATCATGACAGTTCAAATAATGAATTAAATGTGAGTTCAAAAGACTAATTTTTCACGCTTACAGTCGTGAAAACAAAACGAAGATAAATGTGCAAATGTCGCAAAAATAAAAAAATGTCATTTACTTGAAAATTGCGATGAAAAATTGATGTTTGCAAAACATTGGTGTAGGCAGCTTATAAGACAGTGGAAAAATGCGGGTTGGCTGCCAACAATGGCGACACACTGGTAGAAGCAGTTATCTCTGCTAAAAGGAACAGATTCAGATTATGACAGAAAAGATAATTTCAACTCAAAAATAACAACCAGAAAATCGTATAAACATCATCATTAACCAACTATTACAGCATTGTCTCAAAAAATGAAAACTGATAACAATCTTAAGATCAGCAAGTCATGATATTAAAGATAAAATCTTCAATATTGTTGGCATGGCCACTACTGCCAGCAGGCGTCCATAGCCTCGACAGGGTTACCATTTAACCCACTCTGACATCTGTATCCTGCCAAGAAGTTCTGGATCAGAATAACGGACATTAAAGAGGGTTTTTTTTTTGCAATATTTTCATATACCCGACATTGCTTCGCTGTCAGCGGGCCTGTTCAGTACCCCGACGAAGTTGCCTTGGCGCCATGCATGCATTTACCCACTGCCAGCAGACCTGTTCAGCATCCCGGCGGGTTTACAAGAACTTCCCACAGCTCTTTTTAATAATTTGTTTTGTTTTGTTTTATCATAGATATATAGTCGAGCGGGGTGACGCATGAAAATCATGATATTTTAACATTTTTTATTTTTTTTTATTTTTTTTAGACCTCATCAGAATTTTTTTTTTTTTTAAACTATCCTTCATTTAGATCCACAGATGTTTTATTGAGAAAAAACAACTTCCTAATGCAGGGAGACATCCTCTGAGTCATTCCTTTACAGAATAGGGACAGCGTAAAAAGATAATAGATGATCATGACAAACTTTACTCGGAGATTGAAATCAGTGAACTTCTTTCAAACAACAAACTTTTCCAACAGAGATTTCAGAATTATGCCATTGATGTTTGTACAGATTTTTTAGAAGTTATTTCAGCGAAGGAAATTTCTATTGTCTTTATCTGAATAGCTCAGTGTACAGGTATGTGTACTTCAAAGAAACACAAACTGATAAATTCAAGGAAAAATAAAAAAACAGAAAGGAAATGAAAAAGCAAACAAAAGCAAAATATATACATAATATACAAGGGTATTCATCAAGAAAAGTATCTCTTCAGGGCTTGGCCATTCACCGGGTAGGTGTCAAGCTGCCCTTCAATATTCTGCAATCGAAAAGAACTAGGACCCAACTTTTCAGCAATTAAGAAAGGTCCAACCCATAAGTTTTGAAATTTTGTGTGCTCTCCCTTTCCCTCGTGTGGTTTGTCCCATTTCAAGACGAGATCGCCTACTTCAAGATTCCTATTAGAAGCAGAGTTAGAATCGAACCAGCTTTTAACCAATTGTTGTTGTTGATCAAACTTATGTTTAGCTTGGGTTCTTATCTCTTCTAGCTTCATCAAAGCGTTAATTCGGTTTTCTAGAGGGGGACAATCTTCTTCTTGAACTTTTTGTGACAACTGAAATGAAGGAAGAAGAATGTGAGGTGGCAGAATTGCTTCTCTGCCATAAACGAGAAAAAAGGGGGAATTACCTACAGCAGCTTTTGGTGTTACCCTATCGGCCCATAACGCATTTAGTAGTGCATTGTGCCAATTCTTGTGATTTTCAACCACCGTTCTCTTGATTATTTTGATTAAGTTCTTGTTTGTTGATTCTGCCAATCCATTTCCCTGGGGGTAATAGCTAGCAGAATACTTCATCTTAATTCCTTTTTCCAAAGAGAACTCGCTCATTTCAAGAGAGGAAAAGTAAGAAGCATTATCGAAAACTAAACAGTCAGGGATACTGAAGCGAGTGATAATATTCGAATTTAGAAAGGCAATTACCTAACTGGTGTTGACAGTTCTTAACGCAGCAGCTTTAGACCATCGGGTAAACTAATCTGTGGCTGTCACAATAAACTTGTGTTGTTTCGAGGACGGAGGGTTAATTGGACCTATGATATCAAGGCCCCACTGCTGAAAAGGAGAATCTACTGAAACGGGCTGCAAAGGAAAGGTTGGTTTTTGTAACCGCCCTGATGCTTTCTGACAAATGATACATTTACGACACAAGGCATGGGCGTCTCTAAAAAGTGTGGGCTAGTAATAACTAGCTCTTAAAACCTTATGAGCAGTGGTGTCACCACCGAAATGACCACCAGCTTCTCCTACATGCAACTCGAGCAAGACTTTTTCTGCTTCGTTCTTGTCGAGACAGCGCATTAGTACGTCGTCAAAACTCTGATGAAATAGGATACCATTAACCAGGTGAAAGGAGGCAGACTTTAATCTCAATGCTCTTCTTTTGGTGGGGTCAAGGTGACGGGGGGATGACCCGTGTTCAAGACAGAATCTTATATCGTCATACCAAGGACTAGCAGAGTTTTGTGCGCAACAGATTAGACTTTGATCGCTTTGCCCTAGGTTTGACGTATCACTTTCTTCTTGTTGTCCTACTACTGAATCAACAACCAACTTGCATAACCCTTGGCCTCTCACTATTTGAGATGGAGTGATTTCTAAGCCATACTCCTGTAAGGAGGTGACCCAGTTGGCTCTCTTTTCTCCTAGTTCCTTCTGCACTAACAAGTTCCTCACGGCTGGGTAGGGAACTATGAATTTCGTCCTTGACTTCAAAAGATAGGACCGGAAGTGCTTAACTGCTTTGAAAACAGCATAGGCTTGCCGATCTACCGCTGGGTAATTAAGTTCAACGCTTTTGAAATCAGAGCTCATAAAGGAAATGGGTACTTCATTGTTTTCGACATTCTTTTGAGTTAGGACGGCGGCATAGGAACGGTCAGAAGAAAAAGTGTAGAGTGTAAAGTCTTGGGAAAAATCTGGGCTCATGAGAGACGGAGCGTCTATTATGGCCTTCTTTATTGCATCAAAAGCTTGATTTTCTAGGGGTCCCCAGTGATATTGGGTGTCTTTCTTAATCAAGTTCTGCAAGGGTCTGACCATTTTGGAGAAGCTGGGGACGAATCTTCTCACGAAATTAATCTGGCCTAAGAAAGACTGCATAGATTTTTTGGATGTAGGAGGGGAAAGTTTCGCGATGACTTGAGTCCTTTCGGGGTCGATAATCATCCCTTCGCTAGACACAATGAATCCTAAGATTTTACCCTGTTCTACTGCAAAGATGGATTTTTTCGGATTTAAAGACATGTCGTATTTACGACATCACAGTAGGATGGCTCGTAAGTGAGCTAGATGATCGTTTTTGTTTTTAGAAAATACAGTCACATCATCTAAGTAAACTATGACGGACTAATTGATTAAGCCTTGGAAAACAATGTCCATTGCTCTCTGAAAAGTGGCACCAGCATTAATCAATCCAAAGGCCATTTTGCGATAAGCATAAGTTCCCCACGGGGTACGGAAGGTAGTTTTTAGTTGGTCTGGTGGAGACATCAGGACTTGGTTGTATCTTGAGAAACCATCTAGTAAAGATAGCCTCTCGGAACCAGATACCTATTGAAGGATCTGTTCCATTGGCGGGACAGGATAGTTGTCTTTATCAGACGCTCTATTGAGGTTTCGGAAATCGACACAAAGTCGAATTTCGCCACTTTTCTTTCGGACTGGGACAAGGTTAGAAACCCACTAAGTGTGTCTAATAGGAAAAATTATCTTAGCATTTAGGAGCTTATTCAATTCTTTTTGAACGGTCGGTTCAAGTTTGGGGTGCATTTTCCTCAGTTTTTGCTGAAAGGGTAAGGTTTGGGGCTTCATCGGGATGACATGTTGTATGATATTAGGTATTATCACCCCATAAATTATGGGAATCAACTTATGACTTGGATATTATGGATATTATCTGTATCTAGTGTTTTTATTGGCAACTGATTTTTCATTTTACAGAAAGAGAAAAAGAAAAAGAAAAGAGGGCATAAAAGAATTGAAACAAAATCCCCATGCAATAATAGTAACTTGGTCATACCTTTCAAGCATGACCAAGATCTTTTAAATTTTCAATGTTGATAGGTTAGTGAATAAATCTGACCAAACTGTCTAATCCTAGTCAGATAGTCCTTAGGTTATATTAGTGAATAAATTTTACCAGACTGTCTAATCCTGGTCAGATAGCCCTTAGGTAGAGTAATTTCTTAACCCAACAGTTTAATTTGGGTTAATTGTCCTAGGGAGATAGGATTAGCATGTAGGTTAGTTGTTTCATTTGTTTCACCCCCAATTGAAAACAGATTAATAAAGATGTTACACCATGTCCCAAATGCCTAAGAATAGTTTGTTCGAAACACCATGGTGGTATCTCTTTGAAACTTGAAGAAAAACCCATAAAATGCTTTATCCTAAGTTTTTCCCAAAGCTCCTATTTCTCCGCTCATGATTTATGTTACATTCATTTTCCAATGGTCCAGATCATGACGCTTTGATCAACGGCTCACGGAGCATTCCGGACCCCCCCTAGTGTTCTGCTTTTAATCGGGGGGGGGTCTGGAATCAGTGATAATATTTACGCAGATCTGGACGGTCCAGAAAAGAGAACATGAATGCACGGCCCACATTGGATTCTGGACCCCTCCGCCCGTTCTGCCTTTAATGGAGGGGGGGGGGTCCGGAATTGGTGATAACTTGGGCGCAAATCTGGACGGCCCAAAACAAAGCGCTTAAATCTACGCTTCACATTGAATTTCGGACCCCCCCCCTCCGTTCTGTCTTTAATGGAGAGGGGCGGGGGGTCCGGAATGGGTATTAAGGAGCGCACTAAGATCTACGGCCAGGAAACTAGCGTGCAGATCAATGGATCAAAATGGATTTCGGACCCCCCCTAGTGTCCTGCCTTTAACCAAGGGGGGGGGGGTCTGGAATGAATATTCCTTTCGGCGGGTCCCTTGTTACATGTGGTCATTGTCCTATTGGTCAAGGAGTCTTATCACCCACATGCTATCTGACAGCGCGTCACTCATGGATGTCATATTCCACTGAGCCCACTTGTCCCACTTGTTCCTGGAGTCGTGTCACATCTCATCACTGTTGTCAGTCCTGGTTGTTAGTACCTAAGTCCCTCACTCATGACCAGCCCCGTATGGCGATTTTCACTTCACTTCACCTCCAATCCCTAGCAGCCATGTCAACCATCCATATGCTTTGGCCACCGTTACCTGCCATATCACCCCCAAGTGGCCCGTTGTCCATTAATAACTGGATAATATACATGTTGTCATGCTGACCGTTTTTCCGCATCCAACCAACTCAGTTTTAAATAAAACTACCATTTTCCCTCTTCATGCACTATTCGTCCATCGCACCAGAAAATTTTACTCTTATGCCTCCATTTATTTTCCACCACCTTCACCTATAGTCAGTTTTCCCCTCTAACATCGTTTTATTGCAGGTACAGTTGCTGAAATGGTGTCAAAGCCAAGACAAGCGGAAGGAGAAGAGAATCCTTTTCTTCCTCCTCCTGTCGACTTAGATAAAATTCCCTTGGTCGATAAATATCTATTGATCGCAGATACCATTTGCGACTTCAACTTTTCGGATCTTCATTCATGGCTCCGGGAGGTGTTCCTGGACCAGAGCGACGAAATCGGACTCTGGGAGTCCAATTTGCTGCCGTACCTTTCCCCCAAATACATCACTTTCCTGAATTTGCGCTGAAATGCCAAGCCCACTATGTCCCCGACCAGAAGGCCATCGTCTCTTCATCCGGAGACATCCTCTTCTTCATTACTCCCGAAGATATTGACCAGATGATGCAAGTTCCCCATGTTGAATCTGTGTCCCCATTCAATTTAGAAATCCTCACCGAGTTATATTAGAAAATGACCTTTCCTCAGAGAGCTCAGATATTCGAGCTTTTCTTCCCCACCTCCGCTCAACTCCCTTCCACCAATCCCCCTTACCCTTCTTCCCTTTTCTCCACCAAAGGAAATCAAATCATTTCTTCCATGTGTGCCCTGCTTGGTTACTATTCTGACCAATGGGTAGATGAGCCCATCCTGGGTTTTCTATCCATTTTCTCAAACGATGAAAAACCCACAACGCAGTTCGACTACAGCACCTTCTTGGCCAATAATATTCACGAACAATTCATGAATTTTGGCACAGAGGGTATGTTCGGATATTCTTCCATACTGGCATACATGTTCGTCTACTTCCAGGCCGACAAATTTAGTTTCTCTATGCACAAAATGGATGCAGACGGACGGCCCCAGCCAGTCACAGCATGGACTTCTCTTCTGAAGCGTAACTCTGCTGAATACGAATTCAAAGATTTCATTGATCAGTTTTACCACCCGGTGGTTAGCATGTTGAGTGGCAGGCATGAGCCATGGATAAATAATGAAGTCCAAAGAATTCTGCAACTCTCGGACAATGTAAAGACAGGAGACTGGTACCTGTACCAGAACTATACCGAAATCAGAGTTTTCAGGTGCGAGTTGGCACCTTACAAGCTACCTCAATAAGTGTCGGTAAGGATTTTTGCCTTAGAATATATTAGACAAATAATGAATTCAGATGACATTCATTTTGTTTCCTTGAAAAAGAAACAGCAATTGAGAATCAAAGGGCAGATAGGTTCTTTTATCTACAATAGTAGAGGTGTCGGGGAGGAAGCGGACATAATGTTAAAGGAGATGAAATTCTTTACGAGTTTCATTTGGCACTATGATCCATGCAGGATCATCTCAGAAATGAGAGTGAAAAATAAGAATGTCCCATATGCTCATGAGTCCAAGCCAGAGATCGAGAAATTTGCAAATCAAACAGTTTGGATGCCTGATACTTTGCTGGATGTGGAACAGCAAGTTGAAGTAGAACAGCAGGTGCCTTCGATGAGTATACCTCCCACTACCACACCTCAGGTCCCCAAGGAGAAGAGGCCCCGACAGGAGTCGTCGTCTCCTGTAACAGAGGTGTCATCAGAGGAGTTCTAGATGCACACCAAGAGGCCAAAGACAGTCTCAACGCCTGGCACGACAGTAGAACAAGAAACCCCACCTACCACAGTAGCTACCACAGGGGTCAAGACGGTCACTCTACCTTTTGGATCGAGCCAGCATAAGGAAATTACCACAGCAATAACGAAGAAATCCACAGATTCTCCCCTAGATACTCAGTCAAGCAAGACTGTGCCCAAGTTGGGCATTTTTGAAAAGTGTGATTTGATTAAGAAGAAGAACCAGACTCTCACTAGTAGTACTTATGCCCAGTTTTGAAAGCAGTCTTCCACAGCTCAACATAGGCTTCTTTCGGCATTTGACACAGAAAAGGGTAGGATGCATATGGCTTATCTACAAACATAGGTACCGGATCCCAAGGTAATCTCAGATTACAAAAGGGCCACTTTCGAGTTCCAAGCAAAAGATGTACATCCAGCAGATCAAATGGATCTGCATAAACAAACAGGGGAGATGGTTTTTCACACATTGGCACATGCTTTGTCTTCCGCAGCAAAACTCCAAGTGTCGTTGAACAACACTCAGACGTAGCTTAAGCTAGAAAAGATATCATATTTTGCTAAAGACAACAGAATCAAGACGTTGGAAGAGCTGGTCCTCAAGATCAGCTACGATCCTTCAAATGTGAAGGTTGTTGAAGAGATGATTAAAAATAAAAATGCTGACATCGCATCCTTAAGAAAACAGCTGAAGCTCCCGCCCACAGAGGACTCATAGGCAAAGGAGATAGCAGAAAAAGAAGGTGAAAGGGATGAGATGCTAAAGTTACTCATGGAGCAGAATGCTCAGCTAAAAGAGATAGAGGCTGAGATGGAGAGACTGTTAAAGGAGAAAGAGAAGACGAAACCAATGGAAGGCATTCCATTGAGTGCTATCCCAATTGCAGGTTTGAGCACAGCAACAGTGACAGCGATACCATCTGCAACACCAGTGTCACTACCAGAAGGAACAACACATCTTGCCAAGTCCATGGAGAGGATGAACCTACAAGAGTCAGAAATCAGCAGGCTTAAGAAAGAAGTGGAGAACCTCCAAGAGCTCAAAACTTCCTTTCAGACAAGCTTATCCAAAGAAAATCAGTTAACAGAACATCTCAGGAAAGAGCTACAGCAGTTTCAAAAGCAAACAATGGCAGGGAAGACTTTGGCTGAGGTCAAAGAGATTGTATGGACAGACATTACCAAGTCCATCAATGAAATCTGGCCAATGATTCAAATCATGTTCGAACAAAATGAGTTGCTCCAGAGGAGCAAACAGGCCGTCGAGAAAATCAAAGTGGAGCTGGGAGACATGCTTGCACAAGAAAATGAGATCATCAGGTCCCTAAATTCCAAGACCAGAGAGGAACTTGAAGAATTAAAAATTGAGGACCGAACAGAGACTATACTTGAGGTAAAAAGGGTTTTAACCAAGAGAAGTTTAATGCTTTAGCTTGAGGAAAAGATTCAAGTCATGGATCAAGGAGTACAGAAGTTTTTCAGTAAGATAGACATTCTCCAAAGGAAAGGCCTACCTGGCCTGAAGGTCATTAATGACAAACTAATGACACTCCCTGATTACAAGAAGAGGTTGACTGAAATATCTAAGGACAGTTCCAAGTTTGCAGGTGTACAAGGGAGCATCACAGGCAAAGCATTCATGGACGCCCTGCAGTTGGATATTAGTATCCAACATGAGATTAAACACATATTCATCATCAAGCCTACATTTGCTAAGTATACAGACATGGATGAAGTGTATCGGAGATTACT
>ML780622.1:216936-253515 GCA_009831015.1 Picea engelmannii | reverse complement strand
GGAATGAATATTCCTTTCGACGGGTCCCTTGTTACATGTGGTCATTGTCCTATTGGTCAAGGAGTCCTATCACCCACATGCTATCTGACAGGGCATCACTCATGGATGTCATCTTCCACTGAGCCCACTTGTCCCACTTGTTCCCGGAGTCATGTCACATCTCATCACTGTTGTCAATCCTGGTTGTCAGTACCTAAGTCCCTCACTCATGACCAGCCCCGTATGGCGATTTTCACTTCACTTCACCTCCAATCCCTAGCAGCCATGTCAACCATCCATATGCTTTGGCCACCGTCACCTACCATATCACCCCCAAGTGGCCCGTTGTCCATTAATAACTGGATAATATACTTGTTGTCATGTTGACCATTTTCCCACCTCCAACCGACTCAGTTTTAAATAAAACTACCATTTTCCCTCTTCATGCACTATTCGTCCATCGCACCAGAAAATTTTACTCTTATGCCTCCATTGCTTTTCCACCACCTTCACCTACAGTCAGTTTTCCCCTCTAACATCGTTTTATTGCAGGTACAGTTGTTGAAATGGTGTCAAAGCCAAGACAAGCGGAAGGAGAAGAGAATCCTTTTCTTCCTCCTCCTGTCGACTTAGAAAAAATTCCCTTGGTCGATAAAGATTGATTGATCGCAGATACCATTTGCGACTTCGAATTTTCGGATCTTCATTCATGGCTCCGGGAGGTGTTCCTGGACCAGAGCGACGAAATCAGACTCTGGGAGTCCAATTTTTTGCTGTACCTTTTCCCCCAGATACATCACTTTCCTGAATTTGCGCTAAAATGCCAAGCCCACTATGTCCCCGACCAGAAGGCCATCGTCTCCTCATCCGGAGACGTCCTCTTCTTCATTACTCCTGAAGATATTGACCAGATGATGCAAGTTCCCCATGCTGAATCTGCATCCCCATTCAATTTAGAAATCCTCACCGAGTTATATCAGAAAATGACCTTTCCTCAGAGAGCTCAGATATTCGAGCTTTTCTTCCCCGCCTCTGCTCAACTCCCTTCCACCAATCCCCCTTACCCTTCTTCCCTTTTCTCCACCAAAGGAAATCAAATCATTTCTTCCCTATGTCCCCTGCTTGGTTACTATTCTGACCAATGGGTAGATGAGACCATCCTGGGTTTTCTGTCCATTTTCTCAAATGATGAAGAGCCCACAACACAGTTCGACTACAACACCTTCTTGGCCAATAATATTCACGAACAATTCGTGAATTTTGGCACAGAGGGTATGTTCAAATATTCTTCCATACTGACATACATGTTCATCTACTTCCAGGCCGACAAATTCAGTTTCTCCATGAAGAAAATGGATGCAGACGGACGACCCCAGCCAGTCACAGCATGGACTTCTCTTTTGAAGCGTAACTCTGTTGAATACGACTTCAAAGATTTCATTAATCAGTTTTACCACCCGGTGGTTAGCATGTTGAGTGGCAGGCCTGAGCCATGGATAAATGATGAAGTCCAGAGAATTCTAGAGCTCTCAGACAATGTAAAGACAGGAGACTGGTACCTGTACCAGAACTATACCGAAATCAGAGTTTTCGGGTGCGAGTTGGCACCTTACAAGCTACCTCAATACGTGTCCGTAAGGATTTTTTCCTTAGAATATATTAGACAAATAATGAATTCAAATGACATTCATTTTGTTTCCTTGAAAAAGAAACAACAATTGAGAATCAAAGGGCAGATAGGTTCTTTTATCTGCAATAGTAGAGGTGTCGGGGAGGAAGCGGACAGAATGTTAAAGGAGATGAAATTCTTTAAGAGTTTCACCTGGCACTATGATCCATGTGGGATCATCTCGAAAATGAGAGTGAAAAATAAGAATGTCCCATATGCTCGTGAGTCCAAGCCAGAGATCGAGAAATTTGCAAATCAAACAGTTTCGATGTCTGATACTTTGATGGACGTGGAACAGCAAGTTGAAGTAGAATAGCAGATGCCTTCGACGAGTGTACCTCCCACTACCACACCTCAGGTCCCCAAGGAGAAGAGGCCCCGACAGGAGTCATCGTCTCCTGTAATAGAGGTGTCATCAAAGGAATTCCAGATGCACACCAAGAGGCCAAAGACAGTCTCAATGCATGGCACGACAGTAGAACAAGAAACCCCACCTACCACAGGGGTCAATCCGGTCACTCTACCTTTTGGATCGATCCAGCATAAGGCAATTACCACAGAAATACCAAAGAAATCCACAGATTCTCCCCTGGATACTCAGTCAAGCAAGACTGTGCCCAAGTTGGGAATTTTTGAAAAGTATGATTTGATTAAGAAGAAGAACCAGACTCTCACTAGTAGTACTTATGCCCAGTTTCAAAAGCAGTCTTCCACAGCTCAGCATAGGCTTCTTTCGGCATTTGACACAGAAAAGGGTAGGATGCATATGGCTTATCTACAAGCACAGGTACCAGATCCCAAGGTAATATCAGATTACAAAAGGGCCACTTTCGAGTTCCAAGCAAAAGATGTACATCCAGCAGATCAGATGGATCTGCATAAACAAACAGGGGAGATGGTTTTTCACACATTGGCACATGCTTCATCTTCCGCAGCAAAACTCCAGGTGTCGTTGAACAACGCTCAGATGCAGCTTAAGCTAGAAAAGATATCATATTTTGATAAATACAATAGAATCAAGACGTTGGAAGAGTTGGTCCTCAAGATCGACTACGATCCTTCAAATTTGAAGGTTGCTGAAGAGATGATTAAAAAGAAAAATGATGACATCGCATCCTTAAGAAAACAGTTGAAGCTCCCGCCCACAGAGGACTCACAGGAAAAGGAGATAGCAGAAAAAGAAGGTGAAAGGGATGAGATGCTAAAGTTACTCATGGAGCAGAATGCTCAGCTAAAAGAGATGGAGGCTGAGATGGAGAGACTTCTAAAGGAGAAAGAACAGACGAAACCAATGGAAGGCATTTCATTGAATGCTATCCCAATTGCAGGTTTGAGCACAGCAACAGTGACAGCGATACCATCTGCAACACCAGTGTCACTACCAGAAGGAACAACAGACCTTGCCAAGTCCATGGAGAGAATGAACCTGCAAGAGTCAGAAATCAGCAATCTTAGGAAAGAAGTGGAGAACCTCCAAAAGCTCAAAACTTCCTTTCAGACAAGCTTATCCAAAGAAAAGCAGTTAACAGAACATATCGGGAAAGAGATACAGCAGTTTCAAAAGCAAACAATGGCAGGGAAGACTTTGGCTGAGGTCAAAGAGATTGTATGGACAGACATTACCAAGTCCATCAATGAAATCTGGCCAATGATTCAAATCATGTTCGAACAAAATGAGTTTCTCCAGAGGAGAAAATAGGCCGTCGAGAAAATCAGAGTGGAGCTGGGAGACATGCCTGCACAAGCAAATGAGATCATCAAGTTCCTAAATTCCAAGACCAGAGAGGAACTTGAAGAATTAAAAATTGAGGACCGAACAGAGACTATACTTGAGGTAAAAAGTGTTTTAACCAAGAGAAGTTTAATGCTTCAGCTTGAGGAAAAGATTCAATTCATGGATCAAGGAGTACAGAAGTTTTTCAGTAAGATAGACATTCTCCAAAGGAAAGGCCTACCTGGCCTGAAGGTCATTAATGACATACTAATGACACTCCCTGATTACAAGAAGAGGTTGACTGAAATATCTAAGGACAGTTCCAAGTTTGCAGGGGTACAAGGGAGCATCACAGGCAAAGCATTCATGGACGCCCTGCAGTTGGATATTAGTATCCAACATGAGATTAAACACATATTCATCATCAAGCCTACATTTGCTAAGTATACAGACATGGATGAAGTGTATCGGAGATTACTTAAAGTCTCAGTGCCAAGTCATCTCAGATGGGAAGAGATTTGTGATCTACTAGATTAGCAGATGAGCTGTCACCATCCAGTCACTTGTCCAATAAGAAGAGTTTGCAAAGGCACCTCGCCAATGGCCTACCCCAGAAAGTTCCGCATGCAGTTGTACTGAGTCATCAAACAGTTTTTGAGTAGTTAAAGTAGTTAGGCTAAAAATAGAATGAGCACGTCCTGATCAGTTATGACAGGAACATTTGTAATCTGAATTATAAATACTTCAACTTTCGAAGTATTGAGGGTTGTTGATTAGCACACCCTATTGCTACCAAACTGTAATATTTTTGAAGAGATCGGCCATTAATAAAGAGGAAGCACTTTTACAGGATTCTTGTGTGTATTCACTGGTGACGTTTTTCTCTTAGTTGAATGTTTTCCTTGCTTAGTGCTCATAATGTTTTCTGAAACTAATATTTAAAAGTAACGTATGTTGCAGGATTTATCTTTAGATACCATGTTTCTGACTTTAAAGATTTAAATGTTTATCTTCTAAGGTTTTCAATTAAGGAATTCTTAACTGCTTCTTAGTTGAATGATCTTTCTCATATTTTCTTCTGTCCATCATTTAAATTATCAAAGATCCAGTTGAATGCATTATCTCGCCCTGTGAAAGTCTTCTGTGGCGTTTCTGGTTGTTTCTTGTATTTAATTAGACACAAACCCCATAGCCCAATGGATGTGTAAACTGTCTCAACCAATTTATAAACCCTTTTACAACAAAACATACTTGTTCCTTTTAACTAGCCTAATATCTAGATTAAAAACAAAGCTAAATCATATAGAGAGATCTCTCTCTGAAGCTGGAAGGGCTAGATCCCAGCTTTAAAAGCGGTTAGATAAAGTTACCTTTGTGGATTCCTTCTTTGTCAACCTCTTGGAAATTTACAGAGTGCTAACATTAGGGTCGAAAGTTTTAAGGTCATCATGCATCCATGCAAAGACATCTTTGAACTTTTTAAATAGTTTAATAAATACAGCTTTTTCTTGTTGAGAACATCCTAGCCCTAGATTAATACACTGAGGATTTTCATTAGTTCCTAAGTTTACTTTTTCATAAGATAACGAGGAACTATTGGTTTTACAATTGACCGTCTTTTTAAATTTGTCTTGAAAATCATAAAACTTCTCTAGTCTAACTACAGATTTTGGGATCGAGTTTACCATATCCGATGAAGATTCAGGAGTTCTTGGATCTGGTATTACCGTGAAATCGCGCAAATTTTCATCATGTGTATGTTCGTCTATCACCGCTCCTTGAAAGGTTTCTTCCATGTGCAGAAAGTTAATAACCTGTTGATCGTCGTCAAATACTCTCCAATTCGTGATGTTGTCGGGGTCTGATGGTCGAAACAGTAGCTCAACTGAGAATGCGTTTGGGGACAAGCCTTCTGCAGGAAGAAGTTTAGAAGCTACATTAGCTAATAAATCTGCTTCAGAGTTATTCAACCTAGGAATGGAATTTGTATTGAAAGCGGAAAATTTTTTCATTAAATTCCATACCTCAGACTGGTAGCTTTTGAGATGCGGAGAAAGACAGTGGATAGAGTCTCTTACCTGTCTAACCACTATTTTAGAGTCGCCAAAGACGGTTAAATTTTGAATGTTCATATCCAAAGATTTTCTGAGACCTTGCAGTATAGCCTCCTATTCTGCAGTATTGTTAGTACATTCAAATTCCAACCTACATGCTATCAATGTTTTGTTACCTGTCGGATCGATAATGACGCAGCCTGCTCCAGCTCCTTCTTTGGATTTTGACCCGTCAAAATACAGAGACCAGATTTGATTTGCATCGGGTACATGTGATCGTTGCGTGGAAGCTGCTAGCTGTATGTATGCTACAATCTTGGACTTTTGTTCTGGATTGGTGATAGGTGAAGCCTCGGCCATGAAATTGCTGAAGAAGGTGTCCATTCCTTGTACTTCAGGTGAATCAACAGAAGGTGTATACGGTTCGTTGGGATCGTTCAAATCTGTGACTGTGAACTTAAGGTAGCGCTCATGATTCACTTTGATTTTATTAGGCTTGCCTTTCTCTGGAAGCCATAGATGGGACCAATCTGTTGCGAAATAACCATGTAGTTGCTCTGACCAGTCCCTGCTTAAAAACAGACCATACACTTCTGGAATATCCACAAAAATTATATCAATAACTTGATGAACCTTGGGATTAGACGATAATCTAATAAGTACATTCTTTAGTTCTCCTATAACTTTGACATTTGTCCGATCAAGTTGTATGATTTTTAAAGAAGATGGTTCAACTTCAGCGTTAATCTTTTGGAAAATAGACCAAGGCATCACATTAGATGACACCCCTGAGTCTACCATACAATTGTGCACATTTCTATTAAAGATCTCAAAAGTTAATAGAAAAGGAGGTACATTCTTGCGAGTACTAAGAGTAGTAGCTTGTGACTTTTTACTCGCAGTTTCTAAAGCTACTTTATCTACATTATTTAGATTATTTACATTACTTACAGGAAGGCTTCCTTTATCTTGAGTACCTAGATTATTTTTAGTGGAAGTCTTCTGGGGAGTTTTGCTTTGCACAACCTTATTACCATTTTTGCCGTTCTCCGAAATATGTTGCAACATTTTTTGTAACAAAAATGGAAACTTCAATAACTCATAAATAGAAATGTTAGCCCTTAACTTTTTAATATCTTCAACAACATCATAATCTAAGTTGGGGTTTACACTACTCTGTTTAGGCTCAGCTGATTTAGATTGCTTGGGAGGCGGAGTTGTAGTGTTTTCGATAGAAGGTTTGTTCGCAGTCTTGCTCCTGGTATTATAAGGATGAACCGTCTCGAAGTTGGCTTGAAAGATGCTATCCGAGAAATGTCCAAAAATGTTTGGAGAAGACTCTTCTTCTTGAACTGTCTCTAGTTCAACTACCTCCTCAGGGATCTCAGGAGGTATCAAGCTATCTTGGGATTCTAGAATTGTTTGAAGGGCACATTGCAAACTTTCTAGATTTAGGCCTTCTGTGGTTGGATTAGGTCAGTTGGTAGGAAAAGGCTTTCGGAACAGGGGCTTGTAAGGACCTTTGCTCGAGGAAGCTTCTTCAGTTGACCTTTTTAAGTCTATAACTTGATTTGACAGTTTTTGAACAACTTTAGTTAAGTTTTCCAAATCAGAGTTTTCAGGTTGTGTTTTACTTTGAGTGGGTCTGGGGAGGATTTCAATCTTCTTTTTGGAAGAAGAACTAGTCTCGGTTTCGTTTCTAGTAGAGTATTTAAGACTAAGTATATCTTTTTTGATCTAGCTGGCCTCCTCGAAGGCTTCTAACAACGTGGCTTTCTTAGATCGTTTAACCCAAATAGCTATACTTTGATGCAAGGATTTAGTGTAGTATGCTATTATAAGACTTTCTGAAGGCATGGAATCTGGAGGGATTCGGTTTTTAAGTGTTAAGAATCTTTGATTAAAGTCTTTAACTTTTTCTTTTGGGTTCATTCTTAAGCTAGAAAGGCCTATGACTAGGACTTCCGGAGGCTTACCCTCTCCGAACTTTTCCGAAAAGCATGACTCAAACTTTTCCCAAGACACGATGGTATGGGGTTGTTGGGAAAAGTACCATGTTGATTCATTACCCTCGAAAGTATAAGGGAACAACCTACAGACAACATCTTCGTGTTCGACATTGCGGAGTCTTATGGCTAACATAAAAATTTTAATATGATCTTCAACAATCCGTTTTGAGTCAAGGTCAAACTTTGGAAGCCATTTCTTCGGGTGCTTAGGTAAAGGATGTTGAGCTCCAGGTACAGCTACGGCATCGTGATCAAGCCAGGGTCTAGAAGGGTTGTTCTGATTTTCCATTGGGGTAGTGGGTGTGGAAGGCTGAGAAGGGGAATTTCCTTCGTCAGAGGAATCTTCTCCAGAAGAGGAAGGAGATGATGGAGGAGGTGAAGGAGGTATCTCAGATCCTCCTGCAGCAGGATTTAAGATTGGATCTAAAGGATTCACAGTGAGTTTAGTGTCACCTAATTGTTTTCTGATATCAAATAAGTCCAAAGGTTGGCCCCACGGATAGTTTGGTTGCCTCAAACGGGCTAAGGCACGATGTTTTTTAATAACAGATTGACGAACAATCTCTTGTATGTCACCACCTGTAGGATTAGGGGTTGCTGAATCAACTGTGATCTATGCATCGTCGGTTGAAGTAGTTGTTGTTTGAGGTGGAATATTATCGTTTGAATGGATTCTAGTCACTATAGGTGAGCGATTAGGGAGTGGAGGAGTCTTGTGACCGCCTCGTGCCATTAATTAAGTTCAGGCCCTCCTTCTAGCGCCATTTGTTGATGGGCAAAATTGACCGTCCGTCAACTGAGAGAGTGGAACCAGTCCGGGGTTGTCTAATAACCCAAACCATTTGAGATGAACCACCCTGACGGGTTTAGCGACTCCATTAGACGATCTAAGGTCCTAATAAAACAAAAGAAAACTAATCTATAACAACTAATCTAACTAAATAATAAAAACTAAACTAATCTAACTAAAACTAACAATTAAACAAACTAATATAACAAAAGGAATAAAACAAACTAATAAACTAAACTAACTAATCTACATATACAATCTACTAACTAATACTAACTAACTATTAACTGAAATATAACTTATTCAAAAAATGTACAATATCTACAATTTACAGATTTAAATAAAACCTAAAAAACTCATTTGCATTCTGCCCTAAGACAGCGAGAAATATTTTTGTTGATTTTATGATTTTATGGACAGAAATAAAACAGAAAACTAACTAAACTACAAAACTAATATACTAATTCTAGATGCAAATCTAACTAACATATATCTAACTAAACTAATAATATTATACTAAACAAACTAACAAAAATAAATTACAAACTGACCTGGAGAAACGCTCCAGATTTGCCCTGCGTATGATGATTGCGCTAGCTGATCGGAGGGAGGAAACCCGCACCAAATAATCCAGGAGCTTCTCGTAAACGATAGCTGCAGTGCTCTTCAAGTGTGTTTACAGGACAAACAAGACATAAAAATCACCACAATCATATGATTTATAAATCTCCACGATTAGATAAATCCATATGCCAAGACTTATACTAAATAATTCAATCGATGAAGAAGAGAAATCTGTCATTCATAAACTGAACCAAGTAATTGTTGTGTTTTTAAATGTTGAAAGAAATCAGACATGGATCATATTAATTAAATCACATCATTTTGCAAAATACTGTGATAGCTAAAGTAGTCACTAATCAAATGCAAATTGATAAGCATAAACTTGAAACAAAAGATTGATATTATGAAAAGCGAAAGCTGTAGCAGAACATCAATTTCTGTCTCAGTTTGTATTAAAATTCCATAGCCTAGTTCTCCCACAAGTGAGGATCATCCTTATTACAAAAATAATAAGTATTTATAAGTTTTTCCACGGGGTAAAACCTCCCTGTGGAAGTTATCAAATTGTTTACATAATATCTGGGAAGATATCCCAATCTTAACTAAACTAGGAAACTACAATAAAACTAAACACACAAATATCCCCTAGCCTGCCCAATTTGTACCATGCAATTCAAATTTACCTGAAAAGGACCAAAAATGAACAAGTTAGAAGGATTCTTTATTAATAAAATGATAAAAATCTAATCCTATAGACTAGCTACAGAATCTTGCGATTCTGTAGCTGGTCTAAATAAGACACAGAATCAGGATTAAAATCGATTGAAAATCTTTTTAAGAATCAAATTCAATTAACATCCAATAGCTATTTGAAAACGAATCATTCAATTTGAAAATGTTATACCATTCGAAATCAAACAGGATCAAAATCAATCAACCGAATACAGAGATAGGTGTACTCTGTTTTGTTTGTTACCACAAAGTCGGGTGACAAAATTATATGGAACAGTAATGCAATCGTTTCATATCAACTCGAAATCAACATAATCAAAACAAATCGCAAGCAATGGTTACGCTGCCTTATCAACAGGAGATATGAATCTGACAAATCGTTATAACACAGCAAACGATTCATACCACGAATAGAGCAATTCAAACCGGCGCGAAAATCAATTCAAATAAAATCATAACAGGATCGATTGATTGGCAACAGAATTCGTAACTTGTTATTACAAATCGGGCGAACAAGATCAATTGACTTTGATCAAAATCGTTCATTTGACAATGAATTATAATCGGATTTGACAAAAATCATGACTATTGATCAATTTGTTTTTACAAATCGAACGGAGCAGTAATTAAAACATGAATCCAGCTCATAAAACAATCTTGCCAACTCAAGTTATGGGATAATCCAAACAAAATTGGAGCAAATCGAACAGAAAAGGTTTTAACATAGTCATTACGAATCCAAAACCGTTCGACGATTCGGGCGCATTTGCACAGGCTTAACTGAGAGCATTGTTTTCATACGAAACAGAGCAGTTCCTTCCAAATTGAAACCGAACAGATTTGTATTCCTGTTCTGAGAAGATTACATGACATATCACAAGATCGTAACAATCACACTTATCGAAATTGCTTTCCAATCACAGCATATGAACCATAACGAAATCAAATCCAAATACGATCATATTCTAAATTAAGCATGAAAAACCTCCTGTTTGGAGCAAATACAAAACGAATTCAATTAAAAGTAGACCATCAATTTCGTTAACTTAATCAAATCAAATCCAATCGAAAATCATTCAAATCATGATAAAAATCTACCGGTGACTAAACTAGGAATGATCAAATCATGTGTCAAAATGAAAATCCATTATTTTTAGCAAAGCAAAACAATGTATAGGATGAACACCGAATGACAAAGGTATTTGAATGAGAGACAGATCTATTTGAAAACATAATTCAAATCATTATATTAACCTTGATCATTCACAAAACTAAAATGATATCAAAACTCATACCTGTATGGCTGGATCATGACAATTTGGAGTTGATAACGGCTATGGCCGATTCAACATTCTTGAAAAGGATGGATCCAGTCATCTTCTGCTTCTTATCAGTTGCTTGGAGTTGGTCTCTTTGGCTGGTCAACCCTGCAACTTGACTCTCCAGTGATTGGATTTTAGATTGGAGTAGGGGAACATCAATGTGGTATCGTTCCAACCACAAATTGCATTGGTCACAGGACGGCTGTGTGGGTTTTGAAAGAGTAGGCGAGGGTTTGGACATATGTCTGAGGGTTTCGTTAGGAAATTTAATCCCTGGGTAACTGGGATCGTTCCTTAGGCAAGGGGGAAGATTCTTCATGAAATCATAATGTGGTTCGGGGCATAAACCCTGCGAGTAAGGGTACTCGCTAGCTAGAAAATGTTCTATATCAGAATCTGAATCCTCACTAAGGACAATAGTCTTTGACTCAGCAGAGGGTTTATTTTTGTTCCTTTCCATTCTTGAAATAAGCCGAGCGTTCCTTTTACCCTTGGTATTAGCAGTAGGGTTTGTCTTGGGCTTTTTTCTTACAGGCTTTTTAATAGTCTCGGCCTTCTCAGTTCCAATGTCTGGTAAGTCAATAGGAGGGTCAACCGAAGGCTTAGGAGAGGGAAATAGGATATGGAAGGGCATGGGTGGCTGAACATTAGTTTCAGTTATCACAGGCTTGTCAACCTGGACAGGTTCTGTATCATCAAAACCATTTCGAGCAACGAAAGCTCTCCAACTATCACCGTGTAAACTCAAATGATAAACAATGATCAGTTTAATGAGTCCATGGTGGAACAGGCTACTATCAACCTTATCTTTTTAAAACCTTTTCGACATTTTATATAGGCTACGCTAAAAGTAGAAAGGCATATTCAACGAGTATCCCATAAAATTCATTAGCAAACGCAGGTGGTAGAGAAACACAAGTCCATATCGACCCTCACAGGTCACGAATTGTTTGACTACCATCAAAGTATCGTGCCATCGTGGTTTAAGTGCAGAGATGGGCATACCTCTATCACAGGAGGTGACTTTGCACGAGACGAATAGTAGTGTCCAAGGCACCTCTTCGACCTTAGAATTTTTGAACCAACGCTATCCCAAGGAGGGTAACCCTGTAGCAGAGTTGATAAATTTCTCGTCGATTTCCAACTGGATGTCACCCACCTTGGCTCTACAGCCATCGAAAGTCATAGCGAACTGTTGTGCAACACAGAGATTAAAACCCTCGAATCACTGTATGAAGGTGAGCCATTCGTTTTCCTCCAAGTCTTTGCGGGCATTGTCAAAGATTAAAAAGGCTTGGTTGTCGTTTGGCTCGATTCGCACGACTGGTGCCATGGAGCCAAGCACAAGGTAAGTCCAGGGTTTGGATCATAGCACCCATAGGAGCAAAGTGCACAAAGGGTTTTTTCGAGCTAACAGAGGTGAACGAGGATAAGTGCTAGGCATAAATCTTAGCGTGCGAAGGTGGTGGAGCTTATCTCTACCATGAAAAATAGTTATTGCCAATAGTACCACCACCGTCGTTCATAGTTGTTCCACCCATTATAGCGAAGTTCAACAGTCATGTCACTTGGCCGACCAATGAATCCAATGGTAAGTGTTGTGCCATAGTTTTAATCCATTAACATTCAATGTGAAACCACTACCAAATATTTAACCATGCGCCAATGTATCTACTATCAACTCATATCAATAGTTTAACCAATGTGCCGATGGGTGTTCATATAATCAACATACTAATAGTTATGAAAACATAAACATAGGCATTGTATTAAAGAGATATATATGAAAGATTTAACCATAACACCTATGTATTTTCATAAAACCAAAGGTCAAGTAGTTCAAATAACATATAAATCCAAGAGCCAATGTATTACAAATTCAATGAAACCAAGTCACAAAATCAATCGAAGCATGAGTACTGATCAAAAGATCTTGCCAATTGGATAATGATAAGTGCAATGTAAGCACAATAGACATTTTGACAAGAAGGATCATGACAGTTCAAATAATGAATTAAATGCGACTTCGAAAGACTAAGTTTTCACGCTTACAGTCGTGAAAACAAAACGAAGATAAATGTGCAAATGTCGCAAAAATAAAAAAAATGTCGTTTACTTGAAAATTGCGATGAAAAATTGATGTTTGCAAAACATTGGTGTAGGCAGCTTATAAGACAGTGGAAAAATGTGGGTTGGCTGCCAATATGTTGCAACAAAGAAACCCCAACCCTCATGTTGAGGTACCTTAAGTGAAGCACTTGACCTAATTCCTAGATAACCTAGTGTGCCCTAGCCTAGTGCACCTCCTGGTACTCTCAGCAATCCAAGGCCTCAAGTTTGAGTTATTGTTTAAAGTCAAAGTCAAAAGTCAACCAGGTCAAAGAAGTCATGACTTACTCTATGAAATCAAAAAACAAGTTAGAAGGGGATTCTAACTTCAGAGCATGGGAGACAAGGATTGACCTAATCCTTTCCAATAATAAAGTGTCGGATATCATGAAAGGAAATAACATGGAACCACAGTTTGAAGTGGGAAAAGAGAAGGAACCTCATAATGTTGCAGTTATGGAGAAGTTCAAGGAAAATGACATGAACACTATAAGCATCATAGTATACTCTTTAAAGGACCATTTGATACCCTACATTTCTCATCTTGACTCATCTAAGAAGATGTATGATGCTCTAACTAACCTCTTCTTAGTCAGAAATATTGGACAAGTGATGAGTCTGAAGAATGAGCTCTATGACATGAAAATGAATGATGATGATAACATAACATCATACTTTGTAAGAATATATCAGTTAAGAGATCAACTACAAGTTATTGAGGAAATCATTTCAGAAAATGAACTAGTAAATATAGTACTTAATGGCCTTCCCAAGACATTGTATGCATTTTCTGCAAGCATGAACACAAGAACAGAGTATCCTACATTTGAAGAACTTTGGAATTGATGTGCACAAGAAGAATCAAGGATTAGCACAAAAGAAAAATCCCAAAATAAAGATGGTGAGCAAGCCTACACAACAAAGTTCAAGAAATTCAGGAATAAGAAGCAGTTTGGTTCAAGGAAGAAACCAAATCAAGAAAAGAATATGTCAAAAACACAATTCTTCAACTATCGAAAATATGGTCACTACAGGAAGCCGTTTCCTGAGTTAAATAAAAGGAAGGAAACATGTGAAGCAACAATTTCCAAAGAAAAGGAACCCTCAAAGAAAGTCAAGCAGGATGAAGCAAACTTCTTCTACTAGTCATGGTAACAATATTCTTTTGTAACATAGTCCTTGCACATACCATGCTTACATACATATCATGTGTATCTATTTCTTAGAATATAAGATGGTCAGTTTCAATTAAACAATACATATGGGAGAAGAACAAGATAAGGATTTCCATTACAATGACTACTAGTAATGTACTTGAAAAGGATGAAGTACGTTGAATGCCTTTGGTGACAATCCATGTGGAAGCTATTAAAATTGTATATAAGTAACAACTACCATATGGTCCGCAATCAGAACCACACTTGAAGAGACCTAGAAGGAGTCAAACTAGAAAGAAGTTAGTAATCAAGAGGAAACTATAATAGATTTGTGACATGTTACAGAAAGAAAGAAGGATGCAGAGGGAAGCATAGACTCTCTCATATGGAGGGTGATGATTGCATAATTCCAAAAGAAGAATATGCACATTTCTCATTCGAGCATGAAGTTGGGGTTAGGAGGGATCTAATCCTCAATGATGTGATCCATTAAAGAACCCGTGAAGACTATGAAGAATCTTTCCATGTTCTTCATTAGAAGTAGTAGCCATGATGAGCAGCACGTATTCAGTTTGACTCTAGAAGAAGTCTTCTTCGAAAAGAATCCCTGAATATCCTTGGTTGTCCATCTACATTTATGTTCCTATGATGAAAAGAAGAAGTTGGAACCTTCAGAAATGAAGAGCATAGAATCTACAGAAGATTCCATGGACTCCAACATTGAAGATAAGGAAGAACATGAATATTCCAAGAAATAAAGAAAAGTCAGAACAACCAATTGAACCAGTTATTATATTGAGAATCATAAGGCTACCAACATGTTTGGAACCCACTAGAAGTATTCAAATAGAAGGAATGGAAGGAAGTTGTGATGAAGAACAATGTATGTGATAAATTGTGAAAAAGACTTATGAATGGAATCATTAATAGATACAAGGAGAGAGGGTTCTCCCAGAAGGAGGGAGAAGACTATGATGGTAGCATGTTCCAGTAACCAGATATACCTCTAGTTGAGCCATTATATCTCTTGCAGTATCCATGGGTTGAATTTTACATCAGATGGATGTAAATATTGTTCTACTCAACAGAGTAATTGAAGAAGAAGCATATGTATAACAACCTCAAGGTTTTGAAGTATACCAAAAAGGGACCCATGTATGCAGATAGAAGAATACCTTGTATGGATTCAAGCAACCTGGTGTAGAGCCTCTCATGTACAACAAAATCATGGTGAAAACTTCCTATGATAGAGGAAGAGTACCGAAATAGTTCTTCAGAAGTCTGGGATGATGGATTACAAATCCATGGAAAACTCTGATGATGAAAAATCTAAAGAAGTTGAGAGATTCTGATCCAGTAGACCCGTCCCTGTACCCATAATTGATTGGCTCCTTGATGTATTCGACGATTAATAGGACAAAAAATTTCTTTGATGTAAACATGTTGAGCTAGTTCCAGGTGGAACCTAGCCATGAGAATTGAATAATTATAAAGCATGCCTTGAAATATCTTCATGGGATGTTTGAGTTATTATATAAAACTGCATGGATTTATCGATTCAGATCGGGCAAGGAGTGCAGATAACATAAGAAGTACTTATTGGATATGTTTTAATTTGAGATTTTCCATGATATCATGGACTAGCAGGAAATAGAGGTCTATTTAACTCCACACTGCAGAAGTAGAATATATTGCAGTTTGTGATGCTTGTACGGAAGTAGTGTGGCTACATAAGTCGTTTCTAGAGTGTTTGATCAGGTGCTAGATTCGATCGTGATATATTTTGATAACCAGAGATGTGTAAATATCTCAGAGAACCCAGTGTTCCATGACAGGTCGAAGCACATTGAGATCATGCAATATTTTATATGTGATAAAGTCCAGAAGGGAGAAGCAGATCTCCAGTATATCTCCATTGATGAGAAGATAGCATATATTTTGGTAAAGCCTCTATACAAGATGAAAAGTTAGTGTACTCAAGGGACAAGCTCAGACTCATGGAGATGACTTCCTTATTGGAAAGGGAAGTGATTAATCCCCAAGTTGGGAGGGAGCATTGATATGTTATTGATATATGGATAATCATTTTTCTAGTTTGGAAAATGGTCTAGGTTGGGTAGTCACTTCCAGTCCAGAAAGTGGTCCAAATTTTTTGATGGACAACCATTTTCCAGTTCGTAAAATGGTCCAGAATGGAAAATCATGGTCCGACAGATTGTTGATGTACCATAGACAATGATTCCCCTTGTGGCCAGTGTGGGGGAATGATCTAGGACAATCATTCTCCTTGTTAGTCACTCTGAGAAGTGGTCAAGTAGAATGGTTCACCTCTCTGGGTAGTCATTCTTTCGAATTTCACAGTTGTGAGAAGTTTCAAAGAATGGTTTGATGTAGGAGGTTGGTTCAGGACAGTCATTTCTTTAGGAAATGGTACGGATAGTCATTACCTAGGGAAAACTCATTCTCTCCAAGTTGCACTGTGAATCGTGTCGAAAGAATGGTCCAGTTTCAACAATTAGGGATAGTCATTCCCTAAGGCAGACTCATTCTCTCCAGGTTGCACTATGAATCATGCCGGAAGAATGGACCAGATAGGTTAAATGGTCTAGGTTCAAAAATCAGGGATAATTATTCTTTTATGCTTGAGAAGAATAGTCTAGAGATCCCATGGTTAATGTTTAACTTTCTCAGGGCATATGCTCTTCCATATCTCATAGATGTGAGTGGAAGAGTGGCCCAGATGATTTAGTTTGTATCATGACATTATTAATATCAGATGATATGATTTTTGTGGATATTGTATGTCTTTGGATAGTAGTTGTATGATATTGTGGTGGATTTGATCCATTGGTAGTGACTATGTGTCACTAGTTAGTAGTCGTGTGCTACTAGGAATGGTTGTGTACCATTGGATAGTAGTTGTATACTACTATGAATAGACATAGTTGTGTTCTACTAGATGGAATTGTTCTGTTTTCCATAGAGACTATATATTTGGATAGTGATGACGGTGCTCGTGATTTGATCATGAGATAGCCTGTGTGGCTATGATGATGCTACTAGGTGAAAGGTTTGTGTGTGCTCAATACCATTTTTGTTAATGCCTCCCTAGCTAGGAGGGAGTGTTGATATTACGTTAGCTGTGAGAAGTATTAACCTCTACGTGTAACCTTTGACGAGTCTAGAATATTCTGGGAAGCAAAAGAAACCCTAGAAGATTAGGAAATAACCTTAGAAGACAAGTCTTCTCAATATAATAATTTATATTAAATCATTATCCTCCAGAAGTAGAAGTCGGCCCAGTTAGGTCACTTGGAGGACTATAAATAAGAGGGTGCTAGAGATAATTTGACACACTCACTCTCACAACTACATAAGGACAAGTGGTGCACATGACTGGAGTAGGGTTATAGTTGCTATAGTGGTGACTTGGTCTTTGGTTATGATTGGAATTTATTCTTGGTTATGGTTTGGACTTTCTGCTTGGTATGCTAGCTTTGGAGAGAGGTACACCACCTTGGTTGGCTATTGGTTCTAATATTTTCTTCCGTAATTAGTCTATCTGTCAAGGTTAAGGTGCTCGGGGGTGGCCTTTGTGCCTATGGTTGGGTGACAATATTGCTATATTTTCTACGGTGAAACGAGCACACCTATTAATTTAACAGAACAGGACCATTAGGTTCTCCCTACTATCAAATACTTTGCACCATGAACTTTATAATAATTTAAGGAATATATAGTTTTGAAACAGACAGAATGTGTAACTCACAAAGGATGGCAAGTGATCTGGTAGATTGGTCTAAAAGGACAAACTTCAAGGAAGGAGAAATAGTATGAGAGGAATGAGATTATATGTCAGTTCCCTCACCTATCCTTTGAATCTTTTGGGGACCAAAATCCTCCCAATGGGGAGGTGTGATCCAAATTGGATTCACACAAAGACAATTGGTGATTGGCACAGGTGCTATGATGATCGACACTAGCAAGGCTGGAGGTTATGGACGAGGAAGGAAATTGGGATGTTGGAAATAAGGGGCCCATGCCATCATGATCGATGTCCACCTCTGCATTAATATAAAATCATAAGGAAATCATATGAAATTTAAAATTTCAAGGAAAAGTATTTAAAATATGTATATCGTGTATATAAAAAATTATATAAAAAAATATGAGACCTCTTATCCATTGTAATAAAGTAAAAGATGAGGGAGGAGAAACAACCTTGGGGAAGTTGAAGGATTGGGGTTGACCTTCCATCTATCCCCCAGTTGATCCATACTCATATATACCACTTCCCCACAAAGGAAGAGGGGCTCTTTGGATGAGAGTGAAGGAAATGTTACCCAAACTTCTATGAGGAGCATGAAGATCAACCAGAAAGCCTGTAAGAGCTTGGATGAAGTTGATTGAATGTTGGTTTTCCCATTTGGATTTGTAGGGTAAACAAAGTGTCATATGCAATGTTTTCTCTATGTATGTTTGATTTAATGTACTAATTTTCTTACCACATTGATTAAGAGTCTCTCTATATTATTAATGTTTGTTAGTGGACATTGAGAGTGTGTGGGAAGGGAATTTATAACTAGAGTTAAAATTTTATGCATATTATATATTTTCTTTTCCATCAGAGGTGTTAATAGCTAGTAAACATCCACCGTTGGATTCCCATCCAATCCCAGAGATTGATGGTTTCCATTCCAAATTTGTTGCAATAAGTTAGGGGGTTTATAAATTGGATTAGAAATGTTTGGTTTGGTCCCATGTGTTTTGAGATGGTCGGTCATTTTTCTCTTGCCCAAAGGGTTGTACGCATCTTCCTTTGCGTATTTGATGGTATGTGGAGTGTTTTACTTGTCCTTGAGCCACAATTCCCCTTATTAGACATAAACATACACATTGCAACCACATTCATAACTCTTATGCATTATCTCATATATCAATCATAAATTTTACCTCATAAATAATTTTATAAGGTCATATAATTCTCGATCTACCATCATACAATTGTACTGTTGAATATCACACCTATCCCTAATGAGTTTTTGAAACCCTAATGTGTGTTTGAATTTTGGTTGTGTTGTTGAATATCCCACCTCTCCTTAATGATCCCTAATGTGTATGTGAATTTTGGTTGTGCTATTGAATATTCCACCTATCCCTAATGAGTTTGAATTTTGGCTCTCCTATTGGATATCCCAGCCTCTCCTAATGTGTGTTTAAATTTTCGGATCCTTACCAGAGAAATTCCACGAGTCCCATGGGAATAAAACATAAACATGCAATTGCATATTGCATTAATATTCTTGTGATTTTATAATTCTATTAAATGATAAGTGAACAAAGTGCCATCTTTAATTTGATTGCAGATTTGGATCAACTAAAAGTTCAGGTTCAACCACACAAAATGGATCAGTGAACAAAGGGCCCTCTTTAATTGATTGTAGATATGGATCAATTGAAGGTTCAGGTTCAACCACACAAAATTAATGGTTGTGACAAGTTCAGCCACACAAAATTAATGGTTGTGGTTGGGCCTCAGATGAACAAGACCTACAATCGTCTTAACCTAAAATCCCTAAATAGGTTTTTTTTTTTCATTTACATTGTGATCGCATGTAATAAGTGTATATCAAACAATTTTGGATATACGCTTAGGGGTGGCCTTTGTGCCTATGGTTGGGTGACAATATTTCTATATTTTCTACGGTGAAACGAGCACACCTATTATTCTAATAGGTTATGGGACCACACTATATTCAAATAGTCTAACTACTAGAAGGTAGATTGGGAGGATTTGCTCAGTTGCAGTTGTAGATGCAATCATAGTTTTGTTGCACAATGAAACCCTACCCTTGTGTTGAGGCACCTTAAGTGAAGAACTTGACCTGATTCCTGGATAACCTAGTGCGCCCTATCCTAGCGCACCTCTTGGTACTCTTCGCAAGCCAAGGCCTCAAGTTTGATTTTTGGTCAAAGTCAAAGGTTGATCAAGTCAAAGTCAAAAATTGACCAAGTCAAAGAAGTCATGAATTACTATATGAAATCAGAAAAAAAATTATACGGGGCTTCTAACTTCAGATCATGGAAGACAAGGATTGAACTCATCCTTTCCAAGAATAAAGTGTTAGATATCGTGAAAGGAAAGATCATGGAACCACAATTTGAAGCGGGAAAATAGAAGGAACCTCAGAATGTTGCAGTTATGGAGAAGTTAAATGACAATGACATCAATGCTATGAGCATCATAGTGGACTCTGTAAAGGACCATTTGATACCCTACATTTCTCATCTTGACTCATCTAAGAAGATGTATGATGCCCTAACTAACCGCTTCTCACTCAGAAATATTGGACAAGTGTGAGTCTGAAGAATGAGCTCTGTGACATGAAAATGAATGATGATGATAGCATAACATCATACTTTGTAAGAATCTCTCAGTTAAGAGATCGACTACAAGCTATTGAGGAAATCATTTCAGAAAAGGAACTAGTAACTATAGTACTTAATGGCCTTCCCAAGACATGGTATGCATTTTCCGCAATCATGAACATAAGAATGGAGTATCCTACATTTGAAGAACTTTGGACTTGTTGTGCACACGAAGAATCAAGGATTAGCACAAAAGAGAAATACCAAAAGAAAGATGATGATCAAGCCTACACAACAAAGTTCAAGAAATTCAGGAATAAGAAGAAGTTTGGTTCAAGGAAGAAACCAAATCAAGAAAACGATATGTCAAAAATACAATGCTTCAACTATCGAAAATATGGTCACTAGAGGAACCAATGTCTTGAGTTAAAGAAAAGGAAGGAAACACATGAAGCAATAGTTGACAAAGAAAAGGAACCCTCAAAGAAAGTCAAGCAGGATGAAGTAGACTTCTTCTACTAGTCATGGTAACAATATTCTTTGGTAACATAGTCCTTGCACATACCATGCTTACATACATATCATGTGTATCTATTTCTTAGAAGATAAGATGGTCAGTGTCAATGAAACAATACCTATGGGAGAAGAAAAAGATAAGGATTTCCATTACAATGACTACTAGTAATGTATTTGAAAATGATGAAGTACGTTGATTTCCTTTGGTGAAAATCCCTATGGAAGCTATTAAAATTGTATATAAGTAACAAGTGCCAGATGGGACGCAATCTGAACCAAAATTGAAGAGACCCGGAAGGAGTCAGACTAGAAAGAAGTTAGTAATCAATAGGAAACTAGAATAGATATGTGACACTTTACATAAAGCAAGAAGGATCCTTATGGAAGCATGGACTCTCTCAGATGGAGGGAGATGATCACAGAATTCCAAAAGAAGAACATGCATATTTCTCATTCAGGAATGAAGTTGGGGTTAGGAGGGATCTAATCCTCAATGATGTGATCCATTAAATAACCCATGAAGACTATGAAGTATATGTCCATGTTCTTCACTAGAATTAGCAGCCATGATAAGCAACACATGCTCAGTTTGACTCTAGAAGAATTCTTCTTCGAAAAGAAACACTGAACATCCTTGGTTGTCCATCTACATTTATGTTCCTATGATGAAAAGAATAAGTTGGAACCTTCAGAAAGGAAGGGCATAGAATCTATAGAAGATTACATGGACTCCAACATTGAAGATAAGGAAGAACATGAAGATTCCAAGAATGAAAGAAAAGTTAGAACAAGTAATTGAACCAATTATTATACCGAGAATCATAAGACTACTAGCATTTTTTGAACCCACTAGAAGCAATCAAAAAGAAGGAATGGAAGGATGATGTGATGAAGAACAATGCATGTGAGAAATTGTGAAAAAGACTTATGAATGGAAGCATTGATAGATACAAGGCAAGAGGGTTCTCCAAAAAGGAGGGAGAAGACTATGATGATAGCATGTTCCAGTAACCAGATATACCTCTAGTTGAGCCATTATATCTCTTGTAGTATCCATGGGTTGGATTTTAAATCAGATGGATGTAAAGACTGTTCTTCTCAACAGAGTAATTGAAGAAGAAGCATATGTAGAAAAACCTCAAGGTTTTGAGGTATACCAGAAAGAGACCCATGTATGCAAATATAATAATACCTTGTATGGATTCAAGCAACCTAGTGCAGAGCCTCTCATGTACAAAAAAAGCATGGTGAAAACTTCCTATGACAGAGGAAGTGTATCGAAATGATTCTTCAGAAGTCTGGGATGATGGATTACAAATCCATGGAAAAATACCATGATGACAGATCTAAAGAAGTTGAGAGACTCTGATCCAGTAGACCCGTCCATGTATCGGTAATTGATTGGCTCCTTGATGTATTAGATGAATACTAGGACATAAATTTTCTTTGTTGTAAACATGTTGAGCTAGTTCCAGGTGGAACCTATCCATGAGAATTGAATAATTGCAAAGCATGCCTTGAAATAACTTCATGGGATGTTTGATTTATGATATACAATTGCATGGATTTATCGATTTAGATTGGGCAGGGAGTACAGATAACAGAAGAAGTACTTATAGGATATGTTTAGTTTGAGCTTTGCCACGATATCATGGGCTAGTAGGAAACAAAATTATATTGAACTCATCACTTCATAAGCAAAATATATTGCAGCTTGCGATGCTTGTATAGAAGCAGTGTGGCTCCATAATCCATTTATAGAGTGTTTGATCAGGTGTTGGATTCGACCATGATATATTGTCATAATCAAAGATGTTTAAATCTCTTAGATAAATCGGTATTCCATGATAGGTCGAAGCACATTGATATCAAGAATTATTTTCTGTGTGATAAAGTCCAGAAGGGAGAAGTAGTTCTCCAGTATATCTCCACTGATGAGCAGATAGAAAATATTTTGGTAAAGCCTCTGTCCAAGATGAAAAGTTTGTGTACTTAAGGGATAAGCTAAGACTCGTGGAGATGAATTCCTTATTGGAAAGAGAAGAGATTACTACCTAAGTTGGGAGGGAGCATTGACATCTTATTGATATATGGACAGTCATTTTTCCAATTTGGAAAATGGTCCATGTTGGGAAGTCACTTTCCAGTCCAGAAACGGGTCCAAGATTTTTGATAGAACGTCATTTTCCAGTTCGGAATATGGTCCAGAATGGAAAATCATGGTCTGACATATTGTTGATGTACCATAGATAGTGATTCCCCTTGTGGCCAATGTGGGGGAATGGTCTAGGACAGTCATTCTCTTTGGCAGTCACTCTAAGAAGTGGTCATGCAGAATGGTCCACCTCTATGAGCATTCACTCTTTCAAAGTTCACAGTTATGAGCAGTTTCGAAGAATGGTCCGATGTAGGAGGTTGGTGCAGGACAAGTCGTCTCAAGATGATAATTTATATTAAATTATTATCCTCTAGAAGTAGAATTCGGCCCAGTTAGGTCACTTGGAGGACTATAAATAAGAGGGCGCTAGAGCTCATTTGACACACTGACTCTCACAACTGCATAAGGACAAGTGGTGCACATGAATGGAGGAGAGTTGCAGTTGCTGCAATGGTGACTTGGTCTTTGGTTATGATTGGACTTTCTTCCTGGTTATGGTTTGGAATTTCTACTTGGTACGCTAGTTTTGGAGAGAGGTACGCCACCTTGGTTGGCTATTGGTTCTAGGGTTTGCTTCTAGAATTATTCTATTTGCCAAGTTTAAGGTGCTCGGGGGTGGCCTTTGTGCCTATGGTTGGGTGACAATATTGCTATATTGTCTACCGTGAAATGAGCACACCTATTATTTTAACAAAACATGATCATTAGGTTCTCCCTTACTATCAAATACTTTGCACCATGCACTTTAGAATAATTGAATGAATATACAGTTTTTCAACATAGGGAATGTGTAACTCACAAAGGATGGAAAGTGATCTGGCAGATTGGTCTCAAAGGGAAAACTACAAGGAAGGAGAAATAGTATGAGAGGAATGAGATTATATGTAATTTCCCCCGCCTATCCTTTGAATCTTTTGGGGACCAAAATCCTCCCAATGGGGAGGTGTGATCCAAATTGGATTTGCACAAATACAATTGGTGATTGGCACAGGTGCTATGATGATCGACACTAGCAAGGCTAGAGGTTGTGGATGAGGAAGGAGACCGGGATGTTGGAAATAAGGGCCCCATTCCATCATGATCGATGTCCACCTCTACATTAATATCAAATCATAAGGCAATCATATGAAATGTAAAATTTCAAGGAAAATTATTTAAAATATGTATATCATGTATTTAAAAAATTATATAAAAAAACATGAGACCTCTTCTCCAATGTAATAAAGTAGAATATGAGGGAGGAGAAACAAACTTGGGGAGGTTGAAGGATTGGGGATGGTTTACCTTCCATTTATCCCCCAGTTGATCCATACTCCTTGATCCATAATGGATCCAGGAATCAAAATGGGTCCAGGAAGGCCTAAAAATCAAAGTTATTAGAATGGATTCAAAACAGACATGTGCGTAGGCCTCATCGATACGAACCCATCATAACTTGAAAGGGCTCAAACGGACACCGTATGCAAAATATATTGGGGTCTGTTCGTTTTTTCAAACATGCAAAATTGATGACTCTACCGTCCATATAGTGCATACAATGTTGGCATGGTAGCTGACTGTACAAGTCATATAGTTATATAGTGACGTGGAAGGTACAGTGGTAGGATGACGTGGACAGGTGCTGACGTAGGCAGGTGGACAGGTGTTGACAGGTGGGAGAATATGAGTTTGACTTGTGGCATGTTTATGGGCAAGTGTAATGGTGCCACATGGCCCAGTCCTAGGCTGCCACGTGGCACCCCTCCATTGGCTTATTGGTTTGGAAAAAGTTATGGACTCCCAGGGAGTCGAACCCGTGACCTTCGATCTAGGCGACAAAAGTTTTTGTAGGGTCGGGCTACCAGCCCGCCTACAATGTGACTTAACCTATATAGTTGCAATATTATATTTAAGGTTGAATGTGTTGTATTTCGGGCAGAGTAAGGGATTGAGCCTAGCCCCAACCCCCGACGCAACTCTCCATGCGACTGATAGCACAAAACCTTACCCTATTTTTTGGTGCGGATTTTTTGTGGTTTAAGCCACGGTTCTATAGCATTCAACCATGTGTCCATGTCATATACAGTTTAGTGTGGATATGTGGGTTAACGCCCAATCGATCGGGTTAGACCGTCAACCAAGGTAGGTAATCGAAGGCGTAACCGTGTGCTATGGTTAAACGGTAAGGCGCGTGGAGCTTGGAGCCTGCGGCCATATGGCCATGCAATGTAACCAGGAGTTGAATGGTAAGGGGGCCAGCGCACCAGGTCTTAGCCCATGGCCATATGGAAGCGCCCCATATGCCCAGGAGCATGGAGGAAGGGGGTTGCACCTTAATTTTGGCCTAAAATGGGCTTTTAAACATTATTATATGATTTTTAATTGATTTTAATCCTGTTTGAGGGGATTTTGGTCATTTTTGGAGGATCTTGGGCCCTTTTTGCGACCAGATATTGGGGGGAAGCTGGGAGTTTGTTGCCAAATTTGAGTCTATATAAACCATAGGTTCTTGAAGCCATGAAAGAGGTTCAGAATAGGAAAACGCTGAAGAATTTTTTAGCCAAAGCCATTTTTATGCAAGGAAGCCATTGAGGAGAGCCCCTTTGTGGGCCATTTCTAGGAGCTTCGTTCATCCGTTTTAAGTGCCGTGAGTTTTGATGGGTTCTTGAGATCTGGTAGAACATGACTAGATCAGTTTTTAATCCATTTGGCACTTTTATGATGTACTTTTGAAGCTTTGAACATAAATAAGAAATCCTCACCCGCTAAGACAAAGGCCTGGAGACGTAGGCGAGATTGTCGAACTTCGTTATCAACTTTGTTGTTTATGGTTTTTTGTTTCTTCATGCGTATTTCCAGATCTGTATATTTCTTTATGGCTGCCATGTTTCTTCATTCATTCTTCCTCTTTCATTAATTTCCTAAATGGTAATTTAACTCATGCTTTAAAACTCAACCATTGTCGTTAAAAGATCTTTTCAGATCAAGTGGTATCAAAGCTAGTTGATGGTTAGTTTTTGAGTTTGCATGATTACAAAGGAAAAGTTGAATCATGGTGAAGGCGAGCTTGTTGAAGAGAATCCTGAGATTTGATCAAGAAAGAGAACTTATCAAAGTGAGGAGATGGCATCGGAAGAGGGACTTTCTCAGGATGAGAAAGATTTTCGAAAAACTTTCTTCACCATGTCGGAGATGATGAAGGTTCTTTATGATGATTACTTGGAATGGAAGAGACCGATTCTAGGTGAATCTTCAAAGGTCAAAAGTGAAGAAGGAGAGGATCCTCCTCAAAATCCTCCTTCACCTCCTTCTTCTCCATCAACTTCTTCTTCTTCAAGTTCAAGTTCTAAATCCACCACAAGAAAACATTCCCATAAACATAAACATGAAATGCCTTTACTTAAGCTTGATGTGAAATTTGAATTACCCATGTATGATGGTGAAGTCAATGCAGAGAGGCTTGATAACTAGGTCAGACAGATGGAGGTTTATTGCAGTGTGCAACAAATCAAGGATGAGGCAACTCAAATCAAGTTGGCATCACTTCGACTTGCAGACACAACACTCATTTGGTGGCAAAGCAAGTTGCAAAATGGCACGCAACAAGTGGGTAATGTATTTCCATCATGGAAAGTTTTTGTGTTTACACCTAGAAATAAATTCTATCCTTTAGGTTATAAAGAGAAAGATTTAATTGAATGACAAGGTCTTACAATAAGAAAAGGACAAACAATGCAAGAATACACAGATGGATTTCGTAAAATGGAATTAATGTTAGGCATTCCATTACATACCCAAGAAACTCTTATGAAGTATATAGGAGGTTTACCAACACACATTCATAACACTGTATTTATGTTTGGACCTACTAATCTTGATGAGGTTTATGTTCAAGCAACATACATTGAGGCAGGGAAAATAGAAGTTGGGGTATTAGGGGAATCGTCTTCCAGAAAAGATGACAAACGGAAGTGGAATGGAAAGAAAGAAAATTCAGTGACAAGAAGGGAAGATAAGCTCTCTTGCAAGCATTGCAAGAAAGAAGGGCATGATGATGACTATTGCTGGCAATTTTATCCCGAGAAGAGACCGAAGTGGTTCAAAGAAAGGAAAGGGAGGAAAACATTTGCAGCAACAACACGACCAACAGACTTGGGATCGGATTCAGGTGATGAATCTAAAATCTCAGCGGTTGGTTTGACAGGTAAAATTGGTGATGGATTTGATTCTAGAAGTAAATTGTTTCACTTAAGGGTCATAATGAGACATACTAAGGTCGACACATTGATTGATAGTGGGTCTCAATCTAACTTGATTTCATAGGAAGTGGTTAAACAATTGGGATTAAACACTCAGATGCATCATAAGTCTTACTCAATTAAATGGATAAGAAACAATCATAAATTGCACATAACAAAGAAATGCACATTAAAGTTTGCAATTTCATCTAAGTTTGTGGATGAGGTAACATGTGATGTGGTGCCACACAATGAATGTGAAATGGTCTTAGGCAGTCCTTATTTGTATGATCGCAAAGAAATCTTCTACGGGGAACAAAATCAATATCACTTAATCAAAGCAGGAAAAGAATATGTGGTACATGCTCATCACTTAAAAGAAAATCAATCTCTTCAAACAATGGAACAATTAAGAAATGCATCTCATGCAAGAAACACACCTATAATTGTCCCAAATCAAGTAATTGATCTTAAGCAAGAACATGAGATGATTGTAGAATGGAAGATCAATCACACTTTGCTTCAAGATAAGATAATGTCGTGCAAGTATTAACAACATATTAGCTCATTTGTAGTCATATTTATGATGTTATCATTAGTAATGTTGTCAACATGGATGATAGTGGCTTCAGTAAGATGTGACAGAGTACAAGTGGCTAACAATATGTTGTCAATTATCATGGTTGTTTTACAGCTAATCTTGATAAGACAAGTGCACAGGACAAAGTTTAAAGACAGAGAACAAGTGGGGTGGCCTATCCCGTAGTTGATGACTCGTTAGTATCCTTTTGGAGGAACAAAAAGTCTTTAGTGGGGAGGTGTGATCCAGAATGGATCCAGGAATCAAAATGGGTCCACGAAGGCCTAAAAATCAAAGTATTCATAATGGATTCAAAACGGACGTGTGAGTAGGTATCGTCGATACGAACCCAATGCAACTTGAACGGGCTCAAACAGACATTGTATGCGAAAGATATCATGGTCTGTTTGTTTTGTCAAACAAGCAAAATTGATGACTATAAAGTGCGTACAGTCTGTATAGTGTTGACGTGGAAGCTAACTGTATAGGTCGTATAGCCGTATAGTGATGTGGAAGGTACAGTGACAGGCTGACGTGGACAAGTGCTGACGTGGGCACGTGGACAGGTGTTGACAGGTGGACGAATCTGAGTTTGACACGTAGCATGTTTGTGGGCAAGTGTAATGGTGCCACGTGGCCCAGTCCTGGGCTACCACGTGGCACCCCTCCATTGGTTGATTGGTTTGGAAAAAGTTATGGACTCCCGAAGATTCGAACCTGTGACCTTCGGTCCGAGCGATGAAAGTTTTGGCAGGGTCGGGCTACCAGCCTGCCTACAATGTGACTTAACCTATATAGTTGCAATATTATATTTAAGATTGAATGTGTTGTATTTTGGGCGGAGTAAGGGTTAGTTCCTAGCCCCAGCCCCGGACGCAACTATCCATACGACCAATAGCAAAGAACCTTACCCTATGTGTTGGCACAAACTTGTTGTGGCTTAAGCCATGGTTCTATAGCATTCAACCATGTGTCCATGTCATATACAGTTTAGCGCGGATATGTGGTGTTGGTTGTGGAGCCTGATTATCTTCCTGATTCAGAGGTCCTTGCTTTCAGCCGTGTTTATACCCCATGAAGTATTTACACCCCAAAAGTATGTACACTCTTCCACGCGAGGGAGTGCAGAGGGGGGGTACCCCCTCTGCGGGGTCCGGAGGGTCCATCCCCCCGGCTGGGGGGTCTGGGGGCAAGCGGGCCCCCAGCGGGGGTTCGGGGGTGAAGCCCCCGAAGCAAAAATTGCATTGTAAAAGTATATTGTAATTTCATTGTAAATCTGGACCGTTCATTATAAGGTCGCAGATCTAACGGTAGAGATTATGTTAGGGTTTTTTGCCCTAGAAGGCAACCCTATTTTATGAGGGAAATGNTTGGATGAAGATGATTGAATGTTGGTTTTCCCATTTGGATTTGTAGGGTAAACAAAGTGTCATATGCAATGTTTTCTCTATGTATGTTTGATTTAATGTACTAATTTTTTTACCACATTGATTAGGAATCTCTCTATATTATTAATTGTTGTCCATGGACATTAAGAGTGTGTGGGAAGGGAATTTATAATTAGAGTTACAAATTTATGCATATTATAGAGTTTCTTGTCCATCAGAGGTGTTAATAGCTAGTAAACCTCCACTGTTGGATGCCCATCCAATCCCAGAGATTGATGGTTTCCATTCCAAATTTGTTACAATAAGTTAGGGGGTTTATAAATTGGATTAGAAATATTTTGTTTGGTCTCCCATGTGTTTTGAGATGGTCAGTCATTTTTCTCTTGCCCAAAGGGTTGTACGCATATTCCTTTGAGTATTTGATGGTATGTGGAGTGTTTTACTTGTCCTTGAGCCATAATTCCCCTTATCAGACCATTGCATCCCTTGTCAAGTGAATCTATCTCTTGAAGAGTCATACACTCCTCTACCTAGGTTGTATGTCATCCTCTCAGGGTGTGAGTCTTGGCTATTGAGTGATTTAGTTTGGGATGAGTGATGGTGGGTAGAGTGTGCCATTGATTGAAGCCTAAACTTTGTCTTCTTGTTCTCAGACTATTGGCATTTAGTTGGAATTTTTTTTTTAAGTTTGATGGAATTTGTCTCAAGTGAGTGGTTTGGGTTTTCCTTATCCACTCTTTATATTTAATATTAAAAGCAAACTTGAGATGGATTAAGAGTTCCACAAAAAATGGTTTGCATATGGTGTGAAAGCTTAGAGAATGATGCCTTATCTAATCATTGTTGAATGGTGAATGAGTTTTGTATTAAAGTGTCTTCTAACTTGTGGAATGGTAGTAGTGTCAATACATGATACATTGATGGCTCACCAGTGGAGTAATGAGTTGGTTGGGCACTTTATTGTTAAGCTACAACTATACTTATCCAAGCCTATAAACAAAAATCTCTCCTACAATCACTTATTTTTTTTTACTTATGGTGATCCAATGACTTCATGATAGAGTGGCTTGCTCTTCTTTTGACTTGGCCTGGCCACCACAACTAAACTTTGACTTGCTCTTCTATTGACTTGGCTGGCCACCACAACTAAACTAGGCACTATGACCAAAGCTCATTCAATCTGTAAAGATCAATAGTTATTTTTGTAGAGGATCCATGTTGATAAGACACATGGACCATAAACCTACTATTACAAATCACTTCTTATATATTATCCCACATAAATTATGAAAATTGTTTTATAATTACTGATATAATTCTCAACATACCATGAAAATTTATACTAATTAAATAACCACAAAAAAATAACACATCATGATTTCATAGAAAAAAACATAAACATACACATTGCAACCACATTCATAACTCTTATGCATTATCTCATATAAATTATAAAGTTTACCTCATAACTACTTTTATAAGGTCATATAATTCTACATCAAACAACATCATACAATTGTATTGTTGAATATCGCACCTATCCCTAATGAATGTTTGAATCCCTAATGTGTGTTTGAATTTTGGCTGTGCTCTTGAATATCCCACCTCTGCTTAATGATCCCTGATGTGTCTGTGAATTTTGGCTGTGCTATTGAATATTCCACCTATCCCTAACGAGTTTGAATTTTGTCTCTCCTATTGGATATCCCAGCCTCTCCTAATGTGTGTTTCAATTTTCGGATCCTTACCAGAGAAATTCCACTAGTCCCATGGAAATAAAACATAAACATGCAATTGCACATTGCATTCATATTCTTGTGATTTTATAATTCCATTAAACGGTAAGTGAACAAAGTGCCATCTTTAATTTGAATGCAGATTTGGATCAGCTGAAGGTTCAGGTTCAACCACACAAAATGGATCAGTGAACACACAAAATAGATCAGTGAACAAAGGGCCCTCTTTAATTTGATTGCAGATATGGATCAGCTGAAGGTTCAGGTTCAACCACACAAAATGGATCAGTGAACAAACAAAATGGATCAGTGAACAAAAGGGCCATCTTTAATTTGATTGCAGATATGGATCAGCTGAAGGTTCAGGTTCAACCACACAAAATGGATCAGTGAACACACAAAATGGATCAGTGAACAAAGGGCCATCTTTAATTTGATTGCAGATATGGATCAGCTGAAGGTTCAGGTTCAACCACACAAAATTAATGGTTGCAGATTTGGATCAGCTGAAGGTTCAGGTTCAACCACACAAAATGGATCAGTGAACAAACAAAATGGATCAGTGAACAAAGGACCATCTTTAATTTGATAGTAGATATGGATCAGCTGAAGGTTCAGGTTCAGCCACACAAAATTAATGGTTGTGGCTGGGCCTCTTATGACCAAGACCTACAATCGGGTTAACCTCAAATCCCTAAATCCCTAAACAATTTTGGAGATGTGCTAGCACTTTACGCCCATGCGTTAATCAAAAGACAGAAATCCGAAGGGATGCCACAGTCGTTCATGTCCTTGGAAGTCGGGGAATCGAGCGGCTGCATCATGGACTTGAAATAGAACAAGGCATGATGTCCCAGTCCAGGATTAAACAGCCAGTCGTGCACATCCCATAATATTTCAACAGGAACTCCTTCTACATAAATGGTACCGTTGCCCCTGAATTTCCACAACAAATGCTTCACTTCAACCGCAAGCTCCCTGTCCACGCTGATAACAAGCGCCGGATCGCCGGCTCGTTTGGTTTGGCACTCAATGGATACTTCGTGTGACCGCTCCTCATCACCAAACCGAGCCACGGTAGCAAAACATTCCTTGCCGAGGACGTGTTCCTCTCTCGACACCAGAACCGCCTTGACAGAGGCCCTGGACTTGGTCTTCCTGTATGCCTCCTCTTCCATGTCGCCCAACAACAAAACCATCTCCTCGTTCCAGACAACGGCAACGTAATACCCTCGTTCAGGCTCAGGCCCCGCCACGAACTTCGCAGATCCCAAATTCCAGAATACTTCGACTCTGTTGCCATCAATAATATCGGAGCTCTTCCATGATCCCTGCTTTCTCCAGAAATTCCAGGGCTTCATCTCCACTTTACAGACGAATCTACTCGCCAGTGATTCTCCAACAGCAACGCACAGGTCTTGACCCATCCCATTCTTGCACCATGTAACGGTTATAACACGGGATCTGCCCCCCAATTTCATCTTGTAGGTGGATGCCACCAGATTCTCTGACGTTTTCCCTCTACTCTCTCCTGAGAAGCAAGAGGGCACCCCATCTCGCATCTTTTCTTTCGAGATGGGAATTTCTGAGACGTGTTGCTTTGGGGATTCTCCAGTAATACGGCTACAGGACATGTAGCAGAGAATCGAACCGGGGCTAATTGTGCTAAACACAGCCCAACCAACAACCCAAAATATCACTGAACTATATTTGATTCCCCGTCCTCCTCATGGCCTTAATAACTATGAACAGGGAGGTCCATGTTCAGCTATTCTCTCCTCCACCAAAGCAAATCTCAAGGACTCCAATTCCCAACTGTATTCTATACAGCAAAATGGATATTCTCGCGTCATGTTGCAAGTAAAGAAAAGCAGGGACAGATATCTGGGCAGCATCTCTCTGATGAGACGATATATAAGCATTTCGGATCCATGTCATTCGTTCTCTTCTGACACAATCGCGTGTACTGTTCCACTCTACGCTACCATCCTGGCGGCTTCCGCAACAATATAATATCTAGTCGCGTTGAAGACTGCAGCGTCGGCGAGTTGAACCTTTTGTCGTCAAAGAGTGATGCTATTGATTTCCCAACGGATTAAACTAATTAGGGAGTAATCTTCTCTTCCGAATTTTGTTTTTTTAAGAAAAAAAAAAAAAACGGGCTTGAATTGGTCAAATTTTCAGGGGTAGTTTTAGGTTTGCATGGATCAAAGTTCCATGCATTTCAGAACTTTATTTTAGAATTTTACTTCATTTTAAACCAACCTAAATACTTAAAAAATTGATCAGAATTTTGGATTAACCAGAAATTTAAAAACAAACCTACCTAAAAATAACTCAAGAAAAAAAATTACTCCCTAATTAACCCACTCCTTTCCCAACTTGCAAAGGTTGACGAATTCATACATCCTGAAAAACGAGATTGATATTCAATTTGTTGAAAAGTTCTCTGGTCTGTAAAGTCAAATCCGGAACGTGGATCACGTTTGTAAATTATTACTCTGGATTTTATGAATATGCCAAACGTGCGAGTCGGATCAGACTCATTCAATCCGCATATTCCTCTCATATTTTAATTGCAGAAATTTGTTCCTGAAAATCGTTTTAATCACAAATTGTAATCTAATCTAATCTAATCTGTCAAAATTGCAGTGTTCCAATCTGATTGGATCGTTGAATCAAATTGGATGCTCAAAATCCATATTGACTTATTCAACAGACCTACAAGTTATGCAAGGGTTATGTTTATTTTAGTGTTTAGTGTGTTGGTCAAAGTTTCTCTTCTCCTCTTTCCTATAATGGTCGTAATTTAATTGTTTTAAGTTTTGTTTTTTTGGATATTTTTTGTTTAATTTTGTTTGAAATTTTGTTAGAAATTGTTGGATTTACAGATTTTAGTTGGATTTACAAATTTTAATGGTTAATTTTGTATAATCTGAGAGGGGTTATTCAGCAAGTTGAATTTATTTCTGCATTCAAAAATACAATTTGAACAACAGAAAAATGTGATTTCTTGCAAATTTATATCATTGAATTCCATCTTAAAGGACAAAATGTAAAACAGTTAGACATTTTTCAGCGAGTTGAATCTATTTCTGCATTCAGAAATACAATTTGAACAACAGAAAATTGTGATTTCTTGCAAATTTATATCATTGAATTCCAGAGTAAAGGACAAAATGTAAAACAGTTGGACATTTTTCAGCAAATTGAATCTATTTCTGCATTCAGAAATACAATTTGAACAACAGAAAATTGTGACTTCTTGCAAATTTATATCATTGAACTCCAGCTTAAAAGACCACAATGTAAAACAGTTAGACAACACCCATATAGTGCAGTTCAATTTTGTTTTAAATGTTTTTTAAAGAGCCAGGTCATTTTTTGTGGTAATGTTGGTTGTTTGTTTGTAAATGTAAATTCATTTATTACTTAAAATCATGTTATGTAAAAGAATTTATTGGTGGTCTATAAAGGATAGACTTTCACACTTGCAACATGTTTATAGATCTTGAAGCTGTAGTCTAAATGTGTTAAGTTTTTGCCCTTTTCTGGACATATTTTCCAGGAATATTTATCCAAAATCAGGCCAGATATTATTAGATCTACATATTTGAATGGTTAACTCTATATAATGCAAGTGCCCTAAAGATTTTTCAGCAAGTTATAATTTCATACAGATTTATATACATATAACCATTAGACAACACCAATATTAAATAGTTAATCTTTTTTAAATTTCAGTGAAAGGAATTATTTTCCCATCATAAATAATTTTAAGTATTCTGCAAGGGGGAAAAGGTGGTTTTATCCATATACTATCCCAAAAATATCTTCCATCGTAGTTGAGCTAATACTTGATTGCAGTTTTATCTCATACGGGAGAGATTAGAAGTTAATACCTGTACGAGTAAAATGCATTTTTTTTATTTAAAATGTTTTTTTAGCGAGTTAATAAGTATAAGTATTTTTGTTCATTTTTTTTATATGAGTTAAAGTTTTGTTTTTAATTTTTTTTTTCAAAATACAAACTAAATTTTAATAATAAAATATTTTGGTCTAAAAGCCTATCAATTAATTATGTGGAATTTTATCTTTTAACAAAATTATTCTAATGACTAATTTCAATGAGAATATTTTGGTATAATTCTATCGATGAGTGATATGTGGAATTTTATCTTTTAACAAAATCAATTTTATTTTAATGAGAAAAAGAAAAAGAAAAAGAAAACGGAAAAAATCACATTTTTATTAAATTATGTTAAAAAATAATTAATTAAATAATAAAAATTATTTTAAATAAATAAAATTATAAATATTAAAAATTAAAATAATAATCCAATTGTATTAATAATTTTCAAAAATATTCAATCTATTTTTCTCTTAAAACAATAAATTTTATGAATTCAAAATTACAATTTCCAAATAATAAAAATTTAAAAAATATATATAATGTTTAAGATATTAGCTTAACTTAATGTGCTTAGCGTGTTTTGTTCTTTACTTGCTCGAACGGTTAGTGTAAAGGTGTAAGCATTTGTTATAGGGTAATGTAAAGGCATAAGCATTGGTTACACTTATAAATATGTTTTCATAATCAAAATGACATAGTATTAAATTATAATGGAGGAATACAATTATTTAAAGGACTTTATGTATTTGTGGTGTGTTATTTTTTTTTAATTTAAATTTGTGGGAAGTTTTTTTGTTATTTCATGTCATCATAATGGAGTTATAGTAATATGATGGTATTTTTATATTTTTATTTTTGATATGGAAGAGAGGTTTAGGTGTAAAGTGGTAAGTATTATGATATGTGATAATTATAATTATAATAATAAAGTAGGTTTAATTAAAAATAATAATAATAAAGTAGGTTTAATTAAAAATAATAATATTATAAAAATAAAGTTGACTTAATATATGAAGGTTTAATATATGGAGATCATAATAATTATTTTGTTTGTTATATAATTATTTATTAATATATTTCAAAAAATGAAAAAATTTAATGTTGATGATGATGATTAATGAGACTAAATTGGTCTATTGGACCTTAAGAGGGTAAGTGATTACTTGTGATTCTTTAGAATTTTGTTTCTGTGCTTGAAAAGCATTAAGAGAAGCTTTCCAAGATCACCATACTTTTGTTGAGTTAAGAGGTTAGGGAGGTTGGTAATGTGACAAATATTTTGAAAATGAGATCTAATATGGGTATAGGTTGGACAATCTAAGATAAAGTGCTTTTCATCTTCAACCTTCTTAGTGTCACTAAGGTGACACACTCTTTCATCCCATGGCGTTTTAGGAATTGACCAACGCCAAGTTTCATTATGGAGCTCGTGAGAATTTGTTCTTATCTTAGCAATGCTTATTTTTTTCTTTACACTTGGCAAAACATATAGATAATTTTGATATTCTAGATTAGGGTTGATTACATCCTTATAATACCTTAATTTTATTTTGTCCTCTAACTCTTTATCACACCACATTTTCTCCTTAAATTTTGATTTGAC
>ML780622.1:202675-214954 GCA_009831015.1 Picea engelmannii | reverse complement strand
TTTCTAGTACACTGGTAGAGGCACCTACTAGCAAGTTGATTGGCACATGTTTTATGGAGGATTTGGCATACATGTATGGGATTCATCATTTTTTGGTATTGGTGCATGGTGGTGTACATGTTTTGGTACACTCATATATGGCACATGCTTGATGATACTACACTGTTGGTATTAATTGATTAGCACAACAATTGGTATTTTTTTGATACATGGTTATGTACTTGGTTCATGATGGAGACATATCATGAGTGATATGATACATTGTTTGGCATGTTGGTAGATGCACATGGTTGGCATATTGGTAGTTGCACATGGTTGGCATATTGGTGGATGCACATGGTTGGCATATTGGTAGATGAACATGTAGACATATTGGTAGAGGCATATGATTGATACATTCCATGGATGCTATATTTTGGCACATTGCATGATGTTGATGTACATAGGTGTTGTGCATGACGAGCACACATTCTTGTACATGATGTACTTGGTTGATATTTTTCTCATGATTCTTTATTTCATTGTTTACATATCTTTTGCTTCATGATGCTTGGTATGGCATGCGTTTGATGCATAAATAGGTCCAAGGATCGTTATATGTTAGCACATTGTTCATCTTGTAGAGAAGATAGGGGAGACATACCCATAGGGGGTCATTCTTCTTCCCATAATTCTAGGAGGAGATATTTATCAGATGCATACCTAGAAAAGAGCCCTATATTTGAAGAAAGATCACATAAGCATAATTCTAGAGAGGAGAAATGGTCACAGGGGGAGTATGTTCAATGTATCTTCAGCATTACATCAGAGTGATATCCCTTGCTAAAAATGGGAGAGATTATTCAAAGGAAGATCAAAGGCACTCAGACAGGGGGAGCAGCCCCAAGAAAAGTTCAATAAGGGGGAGCAACCCCAAGAGGAAAATGGCCCTTTTTCCATTGACGTCAAAGGGGGAGAGATAGTCACATTGATTTGATTAATGATTATTGATTGGGAGAGATAGTCACATTTGGGAGAGATAGTCACATTAACTATTGATGTAGAGCATGCCTTATCTACATGTTGACATCAATAATTGGTAATTGGTGTTGACATCAATGTTGGTATTGCCATCAATGCCAAAGGAAGAGATTGTTGGATCATGTTGTCATTGATGCGAATGGTTTGATTGATTGATGTCAAGTGATTTATTGATGTCAAATGTAATATGTATTGTCCTTGATGAAGATGGATCAATGAGTTGTCATTGATACATGATGCATAATTGATGTATATGATGCAGTGGTGGATTGATGCAAAGCTGAATCATTATAGTATTATCATGGTTGATAAAGTACACAAATGGATGAACTCCAAAGTGGTCCCCTTATGGTGAAATCCCTCACAGGAAGACGCTTTGAGGATTGAGTTATCCTAGAAGAATGGTTGGAGGACCCATGCTTGTATATGGATAGTTCTTGTCATACCATTTCCAGTGGTATGTGGAATGTCACATAACTCCTCACAGTTTGAGAGTTATGGCCTTACAAAATTGAAGGACCCCCATATGAAGGCTTGAAGCCCACAAGGTCAACGAAGTCAAAGTGGTTTAAAAGAAGAAATTTTTATTTAAATGACAAACTCAAGGTGGATTATTTAAATAATAAAGAAAAGTGACAAAGTCAAGGAGGATTATTTAAATGATAAAGTGAGGTGACAAAATCAAGAAGAAATATTTAAATGATAAAGTATTCTATATATGGAAAGTGGTTAACCCTAAAATAAGGAAAATAGGTTAAGTGACCTAGAAATGGGTTAAGTAACCTAGAAATGGGTTAAGTGACCTAGAGGATGAAATTATAAATAAGATAGAAATGGTCTCTTGCAAGATATCCTTTTGGTGGATGAATGGAGAGATTCTTGTGAGAATATCTTTTGTAGTATTGATGGAGAGCTTCTCGTGAGAGAATTTTTTAGTGTGGATCCCTTGAGCATGATTGAAGATATATTCTGAGAGAGAGGAGATCAGGAGGATCTCATGGACACATTGAAGTTTTGACAAGTCTGAGATCATGACGGAGAAATTCTCAGAATTACAAAAAAAAACCCTATTTTCTGGTGCGTATGTGGGTTGTTTGTGTATAGGGTGCGTATATGCGAGCTATCTGTGTACAAGGTGCGTACAATACACGGGTTGTCTATGTATAGGGACCGTATAGTGCATGGATATTTGTAGTTGAGCTAATGACAAGTTGTTGAGGACTGAAGCAGGTTCCATATCTGCATTCTATGGGCTCAGATCTGTCACGGATACATTGGTATGGTTACATTATTGTCTTAATGGATAGTATCGCTTGTTGTGTTGTGAATGCTTAGGGAAATCTTGGTATGGTTGCTATGATGTGGTTTATGTTGGTTGATGGAGTGAGAAGTACTCCTGTGATTCAGTTATGATATGATTGCTATGGTATACTAGTTTCTTATACATGATTGAGTTAGCATTCATATTGATTGGTTGTGGAGCATGAGTAAGCTATTGGAGAGATTGGATGTGTTGTGATTGGCTGGTGGTCAGTATGGACAGTGAGAGACATAAGAGAATGATAAATTGGTTGCAGAGGATCTGAGTTAATCTTGAAGGATAAACCCTAATAGCTTAGAAGGTATACATAGGTTGTTGTATACCCTGGTCGTGTACATACGTGGGCTGTAGTGAGCCAGGGCGCGTACACACACGGGTTTCACTAATGATAGGTCGTGTACATGTTGTAGATTGATATATGTTGAGGATTATTGCCTCATATCAGTTGGTGTTGAGGATGTAAGCTGAGTATTTCATTATAGATCTGGTTCTCTTGTAGAGTTGTACTCTATTCAATTGTTGCTGAAAAACCCCAAGAATTGTAGTCTGTAATAAAAATAAAATTGTACATACATCTTGTGTTCTTTGTGTTCCTTGTGGTGATGACTTATTGATGATATATGTTGTTGATATGTTTTCACATCTAACTGGTAATAAATGACAACAATGAGTAATGAGTAAATGTTGAATGCTAACTAATGAGTTTTGTGAAAGAGGGAAGTTTTGGGAAAAATATCCCCACACTCATTCACCCCCCCCTCTAAGTGTGGTAGGTGTGTCCAACAACACCACCCTACCACCCTGATTGAATCTTAATTTTTTTTTACTTACTTTCTATGTCTTTGATATGGTATGTTACAACTCCATGTCTCCTCTGCCTTCTTCAGCATCTATGCTCTGTTCCGCTTCTGCATCTTTCTGCTTCTATGCTCTCCTCTCTTTTTTTTCCTCTTGTGCACAACACATCTGTTCAATTTTTATTTTGCATTTTATGCTATGTGCATACATTGCATTCCTTTTCACTGCACCTCTTCTCTGATCCTTTTCTGCTGCTTACTACCACCTTCTACGCTCATGCATCAGTTCCCGAAAAGCACATTCTCTACATGTCTTTATCACACCAAGTCCTCTGCCATATCATCCTAGCAACTCTTCGTCACAACAACTCTGTGCTGCATCTAAATTCTATATATCCTCTTCTATTTTATGCATGTCATATTTTCACCCAGTTCTCTCCTAGGTCCTCATCGAAACTCTGCCACTTTATAAGCAGTTAATCACTGTTTATTCATCATCAGTGCCTGTTATCCCGAGATTCCTTTTCTTCACTAGTAGTTACAGTTAGTTGTTTTATCCACTGTAGGTAAATCAGTCCTAATCCCCTTCCTTTATGTGACCATTGGTGGTGACCACATGCCTATTCAAGAAGCACTTCATGATCTCAGTCTAGCGAGTGCTAGCTCCTTCTTTCGATATGAACTTGGGTGATAATTTCATGTGACCACACGATTGCGAGTGTAGCCAAAGGTGGTTTGAGGGTAACCTGCTTTTTGCCCTGCAATTCACTATAGAGCTCCACGTATGCCTTTGGCAATACCATGGTTTTGATTACGGCCTGCTCAAGAAAAAATAAGACCCGAACATGTTCTGGCCCCTCAATTCAGCATGATCGTTGATCTCCAATCCCTTGGCGATGCCACTCGATCAACAACTTCTATCTGCCTTCATTTCCTCATTCTACGTGTGATCCCAGATATCCACGATTTGTCGACACGTAGATTCCTTCCAAATAAATGACTACAATTGATTCCGACCTTCTGGTCTTTGGGATTTTCAAATATCAAATCTCTCTTTTCCCATATGACAATCTTCTGGAGTGGACGATCTATCGACACCTGTCTCCCTGAATCTATGATCAGGATCTCCTCCGTGAGTCCAGCCTTTGAGACTTTCAATTCTCAAACTATTGTTTCTTCCATATGTCAATCTTCCAGAGTCGATGATCTATGGACACCTGTCCTTCTCAATTGACAGATTTGCCTTTACTTCGGGGATTTTACCTCTCAACTAGATCAACAGTCCTGTGTCCTCTTTCTCGATCAATGGTCGAGATCTTCTTCGCTACTCCGGGCTTCAGCGATTTAAATTCTCAACCTTCATGCTCTCCCATAGCTCTTTTAGCTAGATTCCATAGATTCCTACCACGTTTCCTCCTCAAATCAATGGTCCTCATTCACTTCAGGACTTCGGCCTTCGGGAGATTCAACTCCTCTACACTAGCTTGCTCTGAGAGTGTGTTAGTAACATTTCTTGTCCTGGGCACAAGAATATTCAGGTCTGCAAGTTGCACGAGAAGCGCCCGAGCGTAGTACGAAAAAATCTCGTTTTAGGCTTCCAAGCAAGTAAGCGGGCGAGATTATATTGTCGACGATCCGGATTCATCCATAAGAGCAGATCGACGGTCGACAAGAAATCGCGGTTAGTGGAGTTGCGCTGAGATTAGCATGACGGATAGCGCCCGTATTGCATGCAGGAAAGGATAGAAGTCGTCCATCCAAAGGACACATGGCATGAGATCTAGTCACGTCGGCTTTTCGGTAGTCGGGAGTTCGAAGGGTGAGGGTTCTATGTCATTCCACATCTCGAAACCCCGAACCCCGAAGCACCGAGAGAGTCCAGGACCCAGGGCCCACAACATCGTCGAGTAGGTTCAGGACCGTCAGATATGAGAGGGGCGCGTGGCACCCAATTAAGCCATCTCAGCGTTTCGCTCATCACGACTGTGATAAGAAAGGATCAACTCCTTCCTATTCACGAACGCCGAAAGCGCCTTTGAGAATAAACATAGGGTCATAGCCCATGGTCACTTGGGAAATAAAAAGAGCTGTGCAAGAGGGGCCAAAGGCGTCGAGTTTGGTCACAAAAGGAATCATCGCGATCTCCAGGTGCCATCTGATTCGACCTCAATCCTGGTTTTTGCTTAGAGTAAATGAAGGTGAGAAGGAGTGGTTGAAACCTCTCCTCATTCATTAAGTGTAAGGTATGGAGGGTCTGGCAAGCTGTCTACCCGAGAGGGTCCTGTGTATCGATTTTTTCCAAAGAATCCATGCCGAGTCCTCGACTAGTCAGAGAGTTCTGCACACACTAACTCGGCACTTAATAGCTCAGCTACTCCCCTTGCAGGAGCCATGCGCAGTTAAAGAGGCGTCTGACGAAGGATATCTGTCTGAATTTGACTGAAGGGACACCAAGCCTTGGATGACTAAGCATGCCTTTGTTAGGTGAATTTTTCTGAGTATATAGACTCAATTTTTGTATTTTGTAAGGATCAATGGTTGAGCAAGGCTCCCGGTTGTAAAGCTTTAATGAAGCACTGTTATTCCTGGTTATGTGTGGACCTTTGAGACTTCTTGCCTTATGAATGTCAGTTTCTTTCACGTCTTTGTTTACACTATATTAGAGCAACTCGGAATTGAAGGATCCAGTCGAGTTGTAACTGTTATAGGATGATGTACGTTGGATCACTGTAACAATTGCATTGTTTCTAATCGGTCCCTGTGATTTTCTTAGTGCTGAATGACTTGGAATTGGAGGATCTAGTCAAGTCCCCCTTTCAGTTTCTCAAAGCCTTGAACCAAGAGGATCTTGCATTCAGATTTTTTCTTCTACAAACTACTGAAAGGTCTATTTCCTGAGGTAGTTTGTTCACCCCTCTCACCAAGTCTTCAACCTGCTCATCTTTAAATCAACTCACTGGTTGAAGTTAGATCAAGACCTCATTTGTTCCTTGCATACCAGACCCAGTCCCTGAGTTGGAGTGATATCTCCCCGAGTCTCTAACCATTTGATCACCCATTGCCAACTATCGTGACATAAAACTGATGGGTGTTGGGCTCTGCTCCTGCAAGCAATCCATGAGTGACTTCTTACGCTAACATTTCTGGCACCGTTGCCGGGGACGAAGTCAAAAAGTTTTCCCGGGATTGAATGACATTGAGCCTCTGATTCTGAAGGTGCATCAGGTATCAGATCCTTTAAAGATTTCTACTGTGCACCTGGTGACTCCATTGTGATGACTCCACTGTGGTGAACCTGTCGTGTTAATTGTGGCTTTCAGAGGCAGACACACGCGGTCTCATCCACAACTGCCTCTAACTACACCTGAAACTGATCCATAGGTGGTTCTCAGAAAAGTAAAGGCCTCTGAAGGAGAAGCTTCCACCACCGAACTAGGTAATCCACCATCTCCTTTTGTAGGAACTTCGTTTGCTCCCCCTCAGTTTCTTAACAGACCTCTTTCTGAGGTTTCCCATTTCCTGAATTTCGGGAGTGTTCCTACTGAGTTTTCCCCTCCTGTTATGGGATTGGAGGGAGAAACCCTTGTCACTCCCCTCTCCTCTGAAGCTGTACTTTGGCGTAGACCCAGGACCACAAAAGATTTCCCCACTCCTATCTTTACCACTCCTCCTCTTGTTACTGTTACCACTCCTGCACAAAGAGGAGCATCTGATGACTTGAGCTTGTTAGCCTTCTCCTTAAATCCCCTTTTGTTTCCCATTCCACTTTGAGACTCATTCCTAGTAGCCCCTTCGCGAACTCATTCTCCTCCAAATTCTACTCCACCTAATATTCGTATGGCTGGTGCTAATCCCCCTCTAAATAGAATGGATGCCATAGTCGCTTCCATATATGCTCCCTTAATCCTACCCCATCCTATGAATCCTCTCCCTGCTGGAGATTACTTGAAGTATATGCCCAAGTTTACTGGGGAAGGGGACATAACTGCGGAAGAGCACCTGGCTGCTTTCTACAGTTATGCAGACAACCTAAACATTGAAAATGAAGATGTCTAGATGAGAGTCTTTGTCCAGAGCCTGGATGGTGAGGTGAGGAAGTGGTTTAGAGGATTGGCCCCCGGGTCTATTGCTGGGATCGAAGCCCTGGATAGTGATTTCCTGAGGCAGTGGGGAGATAGGAAGGATTTCATGTATTATATGACAAAGTTTGGGTCTCTGAAGAAGATGGAAGGAGATTTTGTCTCTGACTTCTCTAAAAGATTCAATAAGATGTATAATAAAATTCCTACCTAAATAAAACCCTCAGAAGCCTCGGCCAAGATTTCTTATGCTAGTGCGTTTGGCCCCGATTTCTGTCTTTTATTGAGAGAAAGAAGAGCCACCTCCTTAGCTCAAATGCAATATGTGGCCATAGAAGTGGAATCCAATGTATTAGTAGCTAATAGACTGAGAAGCAAGGCCGACGCAGACATAAGAAAGGGAAGATCGAAAACCTTAACTTCTGGCCCATTGTTGCCCCATCCTCAAGTGGATGAACTGACCAAGATGGTGAAGTCTCTATCCGCAGAGATGGAGAGACTGAAGGTGGAGGGGAGGAAATCATACAAGGGCCTTCAAAATGTCGAAAAAAAGGAGGTTTCAGGAGGCCAAACAATATTACTTCCCCGACAGTGCAAAGAGAGAGGGGAAGAGATAGAGAAGACCAGAAAATTCAGGCTCCTTTTCAAAACAATTTTATGGCCGAGGAAGAAGAGGGGGAAACAGATGAGCTTGATCCTGAAATCCATTGCTTCGGAGACACTCCTCCTTTTCCTCATCTCACTCAATCAACATACAAGGAGTCTCTCATGGACAGTCATCTAAACCAACTGAGCAAGGGAGACAAGGCTAGTGGTAGCCAAGGCAGGTATGACCTGAGGTCTAAGAAAAAGACAGTAGCACCTGATGTTCCTGAGCAGTCCACTAGAACAGAGAAACCTGCTAATGAAGTAGCGGACATTCATAGAGGTAAGAAGCCCCGACCCCTCTCTCCCATAGTCCAGAGTCATGTTCCCAAAATAAGAGAAATCCCAAAGCTTACATCTTCTTTTAATTTCGAGCACGAAATTCAAAAGATCAGAATACCTGTGCCCCTAACCGAATTGATTAAACATGAAGGGTTCAAGAAACCCTTCTCTGAGCTTTTACAGTCTGAGGTCTCATGCATTCCCATAGACTCCATCAATTTGTAAGATGAAAAGCCTTTAGTTATTCTAGGTCCTATGGTAGAAGACAAGAATGACTCATCCCCTCCCTTCTACATTTCCTTGAACATACATGACAAGGTACTGCACAACTGCTTGATGGATTCGGGAGCTTCTCACAACCTCATGCCAAAAACTATCATGGAAGAGTTAGGGATAGAATTCACCCAAACCTATCATGACCTCTATTCCTTTGACTCCAGAAAAGTTCAATGTCTAGGAGTTATCAAAGACATGGTCGTGACCTTGTTTCAGTTGCCCATGAAAAGTGTGGTCATGGATATTGTAGTGGATGACGTCCCCCCCAAGTTCGGTATATTGTTATCAAGATCTTGGATAAAAAGACTGGGGGGAACTTTGCATATGGAGCTCACATATGCTACTATCCTAGTGTTTGGAGGAGAACATAGGAGGCTATACAGGGAAGCCCAACTGGCCTATATAATCAGTGATGAGGCCAACCCTACCAACCATCCCATTTTTTCCCTAGAGACTAATTTAGGTTCCAGTGTACTACAACTCACTAATGCTCCCGAGCCTCCTCTAAAACTCAGAAAGCCGCCCACCACTTCCCATAAATTTCCTCCCTCCATCACCCCCGTCTGGAAAATGTTCTTTGATGGAGCCTTTTCCAGGTAAGGCGTTGGAGCGGGGGTGTTTTTTGTGTCACCTACTCAGGAAACCATGTCTCTGTCATACAAACTAGAATTTGAAGCTACCAACAATGTGGCGGAGTATGAATCTCTTGTCCTAGGATTAAGAGCCGCAAGGGAAATGGAAATTCAAGAAGTAGCAGTGTTCAGAGATGCAGAGTTGGTGGTCCAGCAGATCAGAAATGCTTATCAAGCTAAGCATCCTCGACTCAGAAGCTACAGAAATGAGGTATGGGACTTAATTGATAGTTTCTTCTCAGAATTCAATATTTCTTTCATCCCAAGAGAGAAGAACACAGTGGCAGATTCCTTGGCTACATTACCAAGCAATTTCAAAGTGCCCTTGCCGCCCAAATTCAGATACGATGTAGAGGTAAAATATAGGCCCTCCATACCTGACAACGTCAAACATTGGAAGGTATTCGAGGATGATCTTGAGATCAAGAGATTCCTGGAGACTGTCAAAGAATTTTCATAGATGCATATCGACCAAGACTCTGTCTCTGAAGAAGAGCTTGATGGGGGTAAGTTTCTGAGTAAAATAGCAGAGCGTAACATTGTGCAGCTCCCCAACAACCATATTCCAAAGGGACTGGTTCCTTTGGAATGGATTTTTGATAGAAATGATGTGTCATTAAAACGGGAAATCTCGGAGGATGACACTGGTACTATTCAGTGCAACATTAGCACTGAGAGTGAGCCCAAGTTTGTCAAATTGTCAAGAAGTATGACAAAGGAGCAGAGGTCCGAATACGTTGGGCTTTTGAGGGAATTGCTGATGCGTTTGCCTGGACCTATGAAGATCTCAAAACATATAACACTTCTGTCATTGAGCATAAAATCCCATTGAAAAGGGAGGAAAATCCATTTAGGAAAAAGCTAAGACAGATCAATCCCATGTTGTTGCCTATTATGGAGAGGGAAGTGAAGAAGTTGTTGTAGGCCCAGATCATCGTACCACTGAGATATTTAGAGTGGGTGGCCAACTTGGTACCAGTAAGGAAAAAGAATGGAGAAATCAGACTCTGTGTAGACTTTAGAAACCTGAACAGGAGCTCATGAAAGGATAACTACCCCTTACCAAAGATGGAACATATACTGCAGAGGGTAACAGGAGCATCCAGGATATCCATGATCGATGGTTTCTCTGGCTACAATCAAGTCTTTGTTCTTCCTGAGGACAGGGAAAAGACAACATTTACCACTCCATGGGGCACATTCATGTATGCCAAGATGCCTTTTGTATTGATGAATGCAGGGGCAACGTTTCAACGTGCCATGGACATAGCTTTCATTGGGGAAAAGGATAAATTTGTGGTTATCTATCTGGATGACATCACAGTATTTTCAAAATTTGATAAAGAACACTGTTGTCATCTCAAGAAGGTTTTCCTGAAATGCAGGAGTTTTGGCATTTCATTAAATCCCAAGAAATCCCTGTTCGCCAAGCATAAGGGAAGGTTACTAGGCCACATAGTATTAGTGGAAGGACTCGGGATCGATCCTAGCAGAGTTGAGGCAATACAAGCCTTATCAATCATGAGGTCCAGGAAAGAGGTCCAATCTTTCCTTGGTAAGATTAATTTTCTGAGGAGGTTTGTTCCTAACTTTGCTGAGGAGGTAAAACTTATGACAACCATGTTAAGGAAAGGAAATGAAGTAAGGTGGACTTATAAATCACGGAATTCCTTTGAGAAAATAAAGAAGGCCCTAACTAAAACCCCTCTGCTTATCAGTCCCGATTACTCAAAGGATTTCCTTATTTTCTCCTTTGCCTCACCTGACACAGTGGCCACTATTTTATTACAGACAAACAAGGTTGGGCTAGAGCAGCCTATTGCCTATTTTAGCCGAGCATTGAGGGGTGCCAAAGTCAGGTATGACACTATGGAGAAGCAGGCCTATGCCCTGGTGAAGGCTCTCAAGGCATTTAGAATCTATGTCCTACAATAAAAAATCATCGCTTATGTCCCCTCAGCTGCTGTTCAAGACATTCTTATTCAGCCTGACGTAGACGGGAGGAGGAGTAAGTGGATAGCCAAGATTTTGGAATTTGACCTGGAAATAAAGCCTACCAAATTGATCAAAGGTCAAGGTTTAGCCAAGCTGTTGGCTGAAGCCAATTGCCAAGCTTTGGGGGTAAGTTTCATCAACGAATGCTTAGGAATTCAGCAGGGTCGGCTGTCTGAAATAGACCCTCAAAAGGAGCCCCCATTGGCTCGATGTCCTTGGTATAAGGATGTCATATATTTTCTGCAAGAGTTGCAGCCTCTTGACGGCCTGCAAAGAAACAAGGCAAAAGATCTGAAGCTCAAAGCAATCAGATATTGCCTTATCGATCAAGTTCTATATTGGAAAGACCCCCCTGGGGTTGCTTCTAAAATGTGTAGATCCACAAGAGGCTAACAAGATCATGGTTGAATTTCACGACAGCCTATGTGGAGGGCATCATTTCTGGAAAACCACAGCCTACAAAATCCTCAGGGCTAGATACTACTGGCCCACCGTATTCACTGACGTCTGCAGAAGGGTCAGAGCTTGCACCAAATGTCAAAGATTTGCAGGAAAACAATAGCTCAAGTCTTTGTCGTTAAATCTTGTGGTTGTTTCAGGCCCTTTCCAACAATTGGGGCCTATATTGGATTGGAGAAATTCACCCCGCTTCCAGTGGGTAGCACAGATGGATCTTGACTGCTACCGATTTCTTTACCAAGTGGATTGAAGCTATCCCCACCAGAAGTGCTCCCCACAAGGTAATCATTGGGTTCCTGGAAGACCTCATCACAAGATTCGACTTCCCAAGTAAGATTGTCACTGATAATGCAGCTTCTTTCAGGGCTGAGATATTAGCCAAGTTCTGTGAGAAATTCAGGATCAAACTGATTCACTCCACCCGATACTATCCCTAGGGAAATGGTTTAGTGGAGTACTCCAACAAAAGCCTGATAAGGATCATCAAAGGATTGTTGGAAGACAACAAGAAGGCCTGGCATTCAAGATTGAAATTTTCTCTATGGGTTGATCGAGTGGCTACGAAGAGATATATAGGCGTCTCTCCTTTCCAATTATTCTATGGAGCAGAGGTTTTTTTCCCTTCTCATTTATCCATTCCTGTAGTGAAATTCCTCCAGGATCATCAAGAAGAGCCTGATGACATGATCAAAAGAATTCATCAACTAGTGGAGGTCCAGCAGGCCAGAGAGCAGGTAATGGGCAGAATTCAAGACCATCAGCACAGGATCAAG
>ML780622.1:185211-196566 GCA_009831015.1 Picea engelmannii | reverse complement strand
GAGACAATCATCCACACTGATCATGAGCCACTACAGTTCATGCAGACACAGGGAAAATTGTAGAATGACCACCATCAAAAGTGGTCCACATACTTGCAGCAATTCCACCTCAACATCAAGTATAAAACAAGAAGCACCAATCACATCACTAATTTCCTCAGCAGACCTCCAGTCGGGGCACTCACCACGGTGCTAGACTATTGCGGCCATGAGACATCTGGATGGCCCCAACTCTATGAGACAGACCCTGACTTCACCACCACCTACCAAATGTTGGGTGCAAATGCAGTTGTCGATAATTTCCATCTTCGGGATGGGTTGTTGTGTCGTCTAGGCTATATATGTGTTCCATCAAGTGAGAGAGCGAAGATGATATGGGAAGCCCACTACAGTCGGGTGGCAGGACACTTCGACGCTTAAAAGATAGTGGCGATGCTACATAAACATTTCTACTGGTCGAAACTTTGATAGGAGGTCGGAAAGTATATTAGGTCCTCCACTACCTGCGCTATTGCCAAACCGACCACTAAGAAATAGGGCATGTACACCCCTCTTCCTACTCTTGACATGCCATGGGAATCCATCTCAATGGACTAAATGTCGGGCCTTCCATCTACCAAGTGGGGAAATGACTGTGTTTTTGTGGTTGTTGATCACTTTTCAAAGATGGTGATTCCGGTTGCTTGCAAGAAGAGCATCACAGCAGAGGCCACTGCCAAGATCTTCTTTGAATGAATCTAGGTACATTTTGGAATCCCACAAACCATTGTCTCAGATCGGGATAGTTGATTTCTCAACACATTCTAGTCGATCCTCTGGTCACTGCTGGGCACCAAGCTCACCAAATCCACGACCTTCCACCCCCAGACAGATAGCCAAATCGAGGTTGTAAATCGAATGATTGTGCATATCCTTTGCATGTATAATTAAAATCACCCTCACACATGGGATGAGAGCCTTTCCTATGTCCAACATAGCTACAATCTAGCCCTGAACAAATCAACCAGCCACAACCCCTTTCAGGTGGGGTTGGGATTCCAACCATTGGGTCCCATAGATGTTGCACTTCCCCTTGCGGTCACCTCGACCGAATCATATCCTGCTCCAACTGAAGTTGAAAAATCCACCTGGTTCATTGAGAAGATCCAGCACATCCACCAACAGGTTAAATATATCTTATAGAAGTCCAATGACAAGTACAAACAACGCCATGATCAAAATCGAGTTCCATATAAGTTTCAGGTGGGTGACAAAGTTTGGTTGCACTTGCAGAAATAACACCTTATAGGACCCCATCGAAAGCTTCGCCCACTCCATTATGGGTTGTACACTATCACTAAGGCCATGGGGGATAATTATTTTGAGCTCAACATTCCTCCTTTCCTTGGCTTGCACCCAATGTTCAACGTGGATCTCCTTCGCCCTTATTTCCCACCATTATTGGACACCTCACAAGTAGCAAAAAAACTAACACCAATAGAGATCAACCTCGAATACATACAATAGGCATCCAATGATCATATTATGGACACATAGATCAATGGAACTCAACAACAAAGGATCCATCTTTATCGAGTCGTCAAAGTAGGGAAGCTCCTGCACCAAGGCAAGTGGCTCACCCGGGGCCAAATTCAACATAAATTTCCTCATCTGATCGGGGACCTCAACGTAATGGAGACTATTGCTTCCTAAGGATGGAGGATTGATTCATATGGATATCGGTGGCCACCCATCTTTTCCAAGTGGCTCAAAATGGTTTTCTGACAATTTTGACAATTTACTATTTTTAGCAGTTTTAACTTTCGAGGCCATTTTGAGGGCCTAAATGAAGGTTTTTTTGGGATTTATCTTCTCAATTATAGTTGAATGCATGATTTAGCCCCCAAAATGAATCTACTTGATGATACCTTTCCAACGGGCTATCACACGCCTAAAACAGAGATCATATGCAAAAGTTATGACCCCGAGAAGTTGATGTATTGACTTACCCAAAAGGGGCCCACATGACTTTTGGTGGTTCATCTCCTAGGGTTAGGTTTTTTGATGTCTAGGGTTTTTGGAATTATTTTTTATTATAAAAAGGCCTTCAGAGCCTCATTGTAATATTCTTCTTGTGAATGCGTGCAACCATCACATCTCTTCTCTGAGATAAGCCACCACCATTCCAACAAGCTTGTTTCCGCTACATTTTACTGTTTCAGCTTATTTCGTTATTGAATAGAAAACTAGTTTTACTGTATCTCTATTATTTTTTGTTAAGAGCCTGTTAATAATATGTATTCATTTCGTTCTGCTCATAAAATCCAGATCAGTTTCAGATCTCAACTGAAAACTCTCGAAGTGATTTCTTCGGAGCTCACGACATCGCCATGTATCCCTCTGGATCTAATGGTTGAAGTTTACTCCGGCTCTCTGGCTCTCTAGGCTTCAAGGATTTCAAATCTCAAACTAAAACTCTCGAAGTTATTTCTCCGAAGCTCATGATATGCTGACACGTATCTCCCGACGATCAACAAGCTAGATTCTCCTCCTAGTGATGAACAATCTCAAATTACTTTGACTATTTCACCTCCTTTTGATCCACGAACTTTCAGAGTTGTGGATATTATGCCACCTGTCCTCCTTGACGATGGACGGTCCCAAACTACTTCGGGACTTTGAAACTTTGGTAAGTTATCTCTCCTACATGCATAAAGACTTAAGGCTCGTGCACCTTGTTTCGATAAAACGACTATTGGTCCTCTGTGTTGTGATCCTATGGTCACTGTCACACTCTCTCCTGAGCTTCTGATCTCTCTGACTTAGAAGGTTTTCTAAGTGTTCAAGGGTCTCGAATTTTTATCCTCCTATGATTCCATCTCTTGGACCTCGTCTGCACTTCTGGAAAGCACTGTCTCTTCTGAGATTTCTCGTCTTCTGCTCTCTCGACTTCTTAAAGAGTCACTTCGACACTTAGTCGAATTGTGGATCTGTGCACTCCTTGCAACAGTTTCTTATGCAAGGTTTCATTTCGTTGTTGTTCTTGCCATCAATGAAAAGCAGACTCTTCCTGTAAACATGCCAACATTTTTAGGAACAAAATCATGCCTCTAATGTGTGCCTATGGACGACTTATGAAAAACAACATGGGTTTTGGTTATTGACACAGGGATTCCTTGCAATTCGACATGAAGGTCTCTCATAGAAGGAGTCGATGTTAGAATTGTAAATGCGGAATACACAATTCACATAAGACAATCAATAATCATGCAGATTAAAAACATAGATATTTCACGTGGTTCACCCAAATGTTGGGCTACGTCCACCAAGCAGAGGTATTGATTGTCTTTATATTATTCAAATCATGGAGATTACAAAATAATTGTAAGCTCTCTCATATCCCTCTCTCACATCCTCTCACTTCTCATTTGCCTCTACGTGTTTACATAAATTTATATACATTTACACAGGAAATTGATTATTAAATGCAATCTCATCCATATTCTAACTTGGTCTTATTAGTTACAACCAACGCTGAATAATATGATAAAAAATCTATCCTTGGAGGAATTTGTTGTCACCAAATTCAACAATCTCCACCTTGACAAGAATTAACCTGATACCTTGCTCCTTCCTTTTTCTCATCACCTTTTATGCCAGCCAAGAGAAGCCAAGCACCATCATAGCTTCTCTAAAAGCACTGGTTTTGTGAAAATGTCTGCGTAGTTCTCTTTTGTATGCACTTTCTCAAGAGAGACTCCACATTGATTGATGACCAGTCTTACAAAATGGTACTTGATAGGTATATGTTTTGTTTTACCATGGTAGGCTGGATTCTTAGCCAAGTGAATAACACTTTGACTATCACAAAATAAATTTACTTTGTCCTGTATCCTTCCAAAATCACCAAACAAACCTTTCAACCAAACTACTTCTTTGCAAGCATGTGAAGCAACTACATATTCTTCTTCTGTAGTGGATAACGCAACAATGTTCTGTAGCTTTGACATCCAACTAATAGCTCCACCTGCAAGATTAAAGACATACCCTGAAGTCGACCTTCTCTTGTCCAAATCATCTGTAAAATCAGAATCAATATATCCACATACTAATTCACAACCCCTGTTATAAGTGATACAGTAATCACTTGTGCCTCTCAAATACCGAAGCACCCATTTCACTGTTGTCCAGTGCTCTTTACCTGGATTTTCCATATAATTGCTAACAAGCCCAACTGCATGTGAAATTTCTAGCCTTGTACTAACCATTGCACACATTAGACTTCCTACTGCATTAGCATATGGTATTCAAGACATATATTCCTTTTCTTCTTTTGTACTAGGACATAAACTTGAAGTAAGCTTAAAATGGGAAGCCAAAGGGAATGAAACTGGTTTCACATCATTCATACCAAACCTCAAAAGTATCTTATCAACATACTTTTGTTGTGACAACCAAAGCTTACCATTCCTCCTGTCTTTGAATATATCCATGCCCAAAATTTGCCTTGTTGCTCCTAGATCTTTCATATCGAATGTCCTAGCCATCTGATCCTTTAACCTGTTGATCTCAATTATGCTTTTTCTTGCTAAAAGCATATCGTCAAAATACAATTCTAAGATAATGAATATTCTATTATTCAATTTCTTAAAGTAGACACAATGATCATACTCACTCCTTGTATAATTCTGGCTCACCATGAAAGAGTCAAATTTCATGTACCATTGTCTGGGCGACTGCCTCAGACCATACAATGATTTCTTGATCTTGCAAACAAATTTCTTACTGTGATTATGAACGAAGCCTTCAGGTTGTTCCATGTAAATTTCCTCATCCAAATCTCCATGTAAGATGGAAGTTTTAACATCTAGCTGCTCCAACTCCAAATCAAGTAATGCAACTAATGCTAACACAATTCTAATTGAAGCAGACTTAACAACTGGTGAAAAAATATCATGAAATTGAATACCTTCTTTCTGAGAATATCCTTTTTCAACCAGCCTTGCTTTGTACCTTTCTACCTTATCATCAACACCCTTCTTCAGCTTGTAGACCCACTTGCAACCTACAGGCTTTTTGTCTCTTGGAAGTTCTACCAGGTCCCACGTGGCATTCCTCTTTAATGCCTTCATTTCATCCTTCATTGCTTCTTTCCATTTATCACTGTTAGAACCCTTCACAACTTCCCAATAGCACGAAGGTTCATCATCATTAGTACTTAAAGAAACTAACGAAACAAAATCATTATACCTTCTTGGAGGATTTCTGACCCGTGTAGACCTCCTTAGGGAAGTTTGTGGCTCATCCACATTTTGTTGATTGTTATCATCAACCATGTCTTCTTCTGCAGGAAACTCTTCATGAACATCTTCATAAACTTGTTCATGTTCACTTTAATCTGTATTTGAACTGGTTTCAAACTGAATCTGTTGATACTTAGGTACTTCTTCTTGTTTCATTTGAATATCTACATCTGATTTGATGAGAGATGATTCATCAAATATTACATCTATGTTAATGGTGATATTGTGGGCAGTAGGATCCCACAACCTGTACCCCTTAATACCATCATCACATCCAACAAAGATAAGCCTTTTTTATTTTGGATCTAATTTAGAACGTTGATGTTTCAGAATTAGAGCATATGCTTCACAACCAAAATCTTTAAGATTAGAATAATTACAAGGGTGACCTGTCCATACCTCTTCTGGAATTTTTCACTCTATTGTTGTTGATGGTGAACGATTCACCATATAACAAGCTTTAGTTACTACTTCTTCCCATAGTTCATGCTGCAAGTTGGCGTTACTAAGAATACTCCTTTCTCTCTCTAGAAGATTCATGTTCATGCTTTCAACAACTCCATTTTGCTGAGGAGTATAGGTAGTGATTTTATGCCTATCAATCCCAAACTCCTTGCAATAGTTCTCATATTCCATTGACGTAAATTCACCACCATTATCAGTTCTTAAACATTTAATGGACCTACCAATGCTCTTTTCCACTAAAGCTCTAAACTGCTTGAAAACAGTAAGCATATCAACCTTTCTTTTCAACATATAGATCCATACCTTCCTAGAGAAATCATCTATAAAAGTAACAAAATATGATGATCCTCCATACGAAACAGTAGGGGATGGTCCCCAAACATTAGAATGGATATAATCAAGGATTCTTTCACTGGTGTGTCTTCTGGTTTTAAATTTATGCCTATTCTGTTTTCCATAAGTACAATGCTTGCATAAATCTAACTTTAAAGACTTTAGACTAGGAAGAAACTTGCGATCAGATAATACCTTCAATCCTCTTTCGCTCATATGGCCCAACTATTGATGCCACAGTCGAACATAATCAATGCAATTCTCAGATACAACTTTCACATGATCTGACTCGGTTATTCCTTCTAACAGAAACAAGTTTCCAACCTTCTTTTCCTTCATGACCAGTAGGATTCCTTTGTAGACCTCCATAACTCCACCTTGAACAATACTTTTATATCCTCTAGTATATAAGACTCCCAAAGAGATTAGGTTCTTCCTTAGCTCAGGTACATGTCTCACATCAGTTAGTATTTTAACAGTTCCATCAAACATCTTAATTCAAATGCTATCAATTCCCACAAATTTACATGATATGTCATTTCTCATGTAAACAATTCCATTATATATAGAATGGTAAGTAATAAACCAGTGTCTATGAAGACACATGTGATTTGAAGCACCAGAATCTAATAACCATTGTTGATCATATCATGAAACAACACTAATTGATAAAACTTCATCAATCATACCTGGCCCTGCTACTGAACCTGTTTCAGTTGTGTTTGCTTCCTTCGTCTCTTTTGGAGGGTCCTCTTTGGAGGCTTGTTGTCTCTTCCAACAATCCTTCTTCAGGTGTCCAGATTTGCCACGAAACCAACACTTAAGTTCGCTCTTCTTTCCCTTTGAATTTGACCAAGAGAAATTTGTCTGACCCTTTCCTCTTTATTTAGGTTTTCCTCTGACCATCATCGCCTCATATGTAGAGGTTTCTAAATTGGTTTTCTTCCTTGTTTGCTTAGATAGTAGTGCTCCAAAGATAACATCAAACTCAAAACTTTATGTTGTGGTAAAACTAATAGAGGTAACAAAGTGATCCCATGACGCGGGAAAATAACACAATAATGTAATTTCCTTATCTTCAGATTCGAATTTCACTCCCATGCTAGTCAACTGGACTAAAAGAGTATTAAAAGTATTTAAATGATTAGCTATTTTCGTACCTTCCTTCATCTACAAACTGTACAATTGTCTTTTCAGGAAGATCCCGTTCGTCAAGGATTTCATCATATATAAGCTTTCCAGCTTCATCCACAAAACGACTGTTGTCTTCTCTGCAACAATGTTGAACAAAACATCATCGACCAAACACATGCGTATGGCACTCAGGTCTCTCACATCGATCTCATCCTAGTCTTCATCTGTTACGGTCACGGGTTTCTTTGCTTTTCCCAAAAACACATTCACCATGCCTTGTTGCACGAGTATGTCGTGCATCTTAACATTCCATATCTTGAAATTGTTCTTTCCATTGAACTTCTCAATTTCAAAATTTTCACTTTTAGTTTTCGTCATTAGTAGAAGAAAAAATTAAAAAAAAACCACTGCTTATAATAACTAGTCCCTTTAAAATGTGGAGAAATAATGGTATAAACTCCAAAAAAGGTTTAATAATAATAATAATAATAATAATAAACCTTTTAACTTCATACCTTTACTCCATAAAAAAACTTTTAAAAAAATCCACACACTTGACTTGATTTTTTCACGCTTTTAAAAAAGAAAATTCAATTTTTTTTTTCAAAAAACCATACCTTTATTTTTTTTCAAAACCATGAATTTTTTTTCTTAAGGGAGATCAATGCTCCTTCAATATGTATGGGGGAGCGCTAGTGTGAGGTCAACGCTCCTTCACTATGGATGGGGGAGTGCCAACCTTCTATGGTGCAGAAACCGGGTGCACAGGGTTTACGAAAATTGGAATTTCACAAGTGTGAGAGCGTCGACACGCCTCTAACATTGCCTAGGGAGCGCCAATGACCTTCTAGTCAATTCCCACCTGTGGCACCTACTCAATTCACCTTCTCTCTAATACCAATTGTTAGAATTGCAAATGCAGAATACACAATTCACATAAGACAATCAACACTCACACAGATTAAAAACACAAAGATTTCATGTGGTTCACCCAAACATTGGGCTACGTCCACCAATTAGAGGTATCAGTTGTCTTATTATTCAGATCACGGAGATTACAACAAACTTGAAATCTCTCTCATATCCCTATCTCACATCCTCCCACTTCTCATTTGCATCTATAGGCTTACATAAATTTATATACATATACACAGGAAACTGATTATTAAATAAAATCGCATCCATATTCTAACTTGGTCTTATTAGTTACAACCAACGTTGAATAATAGGATAAAAAATCTATCCTTGGAGGAATTCGTTTTCACCAAATTCAACAATCGATAGGAAAGGGATGGTGGGCTCATCAAAACACAGAGGTGAGTCGATTACAATTTTAGGTGGAGCGAAACCATTCCTATCCATGAAATCTTGCTAATTATTGTTCGACAACACAGGTATTCCAACAGAGGACGAACACCTTCAGTAACCACTCACATAACCAGATCAAATATCAACACACCGGTGTTTTCACGTGGTAAAACCCCTACGGGGAAACATCCACGGCCCCAACCAACGCGATCACTTGGAGCAGTTTATTAATGCAAAGAAAAAGATTACAGAGAGATTTTACAAGAGAGTTTCTCACAATCGATCATCGGAAAATGACCCTCCATGATCTTTAAATAGATATCATGGACCAATCGGGTTTTAAGCCATGAATCAATGGCCGTTAAGATCGAGGAGAGTATGGACTGTCGGATCACTCTATGTTGGGAACATATCGTGACCATCGGATTTCCTAAATACAAATGCATACTAATGCATACTAAAGAAACACACCAGAAAACACACTTTTACCTAACGACACATTAGACCAAGTAGATCTTAACTAACGCCTAAGTGTCTAAATATCCTAACAATTATCCCCAACTTTTGACAGTTGTGAAATGACCAAGATTCGAATCAGGCCGTAATGAAATAAGCTATACTATGCATTAAGGTTTTTCTTTTGGTAAAATCTAGCCAATTTTTGAAGGCTTTTAAGTAGGTAGAATGACATATTCAAACCAAACCCTAATAAAACCATTAGCAAATGAATATGAAACATGAAAACTAGTCCATATCGTCCCTCACAGGTGAAAAATTGCTTGAGTATCAACAATAAACCGTTCCATCGAGGCTTAAACAAAACTATTGGTGTACCTTTGACATTGTAGTGCAACCTCTTGGAAGCCATTAGCAGGTGCCAAGGGATACCTTCGAATTTGATATTTTTGAACCAACGAGCTCCTTCTTGGGGAAATCCCGTGGCTTCTTCAATCGATTCCTCAGTAACTTCCAACTGCAAATGGATTATTTTGGCCCTAGCGCCATCAAAGGTCTATGCAAAAGCTTGAGCAACTTCGAGGTTAAAACCTTCGAAGGATTGTATACCTTTAACCCACCCAAAGCTCACGATATCATCTACAACGTCATCGTGGGAGAATAAGGCATGTGAGCCATTCGACTCTATCCTCACCACAAGGGCCATGAGTCTGGTCACGATATACCAGCAGGAGTAGCGAAGAGGGGTGTAAGTTTGAAAACACCTAATATGAAGGATAAGCTCTGCATTTTCGGAAGTGACCCAATAACTAAGGCTTCGGGAGAGAGCCACCATAGCCACCACTCAAGTTGTTAAGTGGATGCTGAACTAGAGGACATGCGAAAATGAAAACCACCTCCTCTATTGACAACCTAATCCAAAAACGAATCACTACCACCTGAGGCAATGAATGCGAGCTTGAGCTAGTAGGACGAGGAAGTAAATGTTTTAGAGCATGGTTGACAGTCCTGTACAATGGCGATTAGACTATGATATGACAATATGGAATAATGTTCATATTTCGAGTTATATCAGAGTTTGAGTTTTATGAACAATCATGGAGGTGCTAGGTGATAATTAACACTCCAAATATATAAAATGACTAAGGCATGCCCCAAATGTGACCAACTCATATGCTAATGGTAAAGACACCATTGACAAATTGATAAGCTCAATACTCTCTATGGTCCTCAAGATCATTAGGTGCTCTTAGGTACTCATCCAATTTCACATAAAGAAACTTTAAAATTTGTATGATGTGTTCAAACCAAGTTTGTTTCAATTTCATGCTTAAGCAGTCATGAAATTGAAACAAAAATAAACGAGAAACTTGACGAAAGAAATGGACTCAAAACACATAGCCAATCAAGCGAATTTTTTAAAACAAAATCATAATTGAAGTCTTCACAGATGCAAAGAGGAAGCTATAGAGAATTTTATTCCATTAAAACTATGTTTTAAACATCAATAAAATTGACATAAATATCTCACTGCCAACAGGTTCCTAGAAAAAACCTTTGGAATAGGTTGGAAGAGATAAAAGTGCCTCTCGAGTTGAGGGTTGCTACAATAAGGATGTATGAAAACATTATTGCTAAGTTTAAAAATATTGAGGGTTGGCCAAAAGAGATTAATTGCAATATCGAAGTCAAACAAGGTTGTCCCTTGTCCCCTACCTTTTTTGGCATATAAATTGACAAGTTAGAAGATTGCTTGGAAAAACAGGTTGCGTCAGTCCTACTCTTACTGGTATAGTCATCAATCTTCTTATTTATTTCGATGATATCGTTCTTATGGCAATGAGTCCTCATGATCTTGAAAACCAACTAAGAATCCTCAAGGATTTTTGCTCCAATATGGGTATGACTGTTAATACTGATAAGACTAAGATCATGATTATTAAATCCAATAATATCCCTTATGATACTTTCGTATATGACAACAACAACTTGGAGGAAGTGACTTCATACAAATATCTTGGAATTGATCTTCACCACAGATCCATTGGAATTATAGCATTGAGAAAATGATTATTGGGGGATGGAAAGTTTATTATGGGATGGAAAGACTCTTGTTACACCTATTATTCTTTATGGATGTGAAGTTTGGGGTTGTAGTATCTCTCGTCAATCCTGGAGAAATATAGAGCAAATACAAAAGGATTTTATAACCTATAATCTCAAAATTAAAGGAATACACCATATCCCATCCTCCTTTTAGAAACAAGCCTCTTCCCCATTGAGAGCATGGCTATGACTAGATACCTAATGTATAAGAACAAGTTAAACAACATGGAAGACAAGAGGCTTCCTAAAATTGCTTCAAAATCGAGTCATA
>ML780622.1:165458-180698 GCA_009831015.1 Picea engelmannii | reverse complement strand
GACTTCCAAGGACATGAACGACTGTGGCATCCCTTCGGATTTCTGTCTTTTGATTAACGCATGGGCGTAAAGTGCTAGCACATCTCCAAAATTGTTTAGGGATTTAGGGATTTGAGGTTAACCCGATTGTAGGTCTTGGTCATCCGAGGCCCAGCCACAACCATTAATTTTGTGTGGCTGAACCTGAACCTTCAGCTGATCCATATCTACAATCAAATTAAAGATGGCCCTTTGTTCACTGATCCATTTTGTGTGGTTGAACCTGAACCTTCAGCTGATCCATATTTTGTTGACTGATCCATTTTGTTGACTGATCCATATTTTGTTCACTGATCCATTTTGTTTGTTCACTGATCCATTTTGTGTGGTTGAACCTGAACCTTCAGCTGATCCAAATCTGCAACCATTAATTTTGTGTGGTTGAACCTGAACCTTCAGCTGATCCATATCTGCAATCAAATTAAAGATGGCCCTTTGTTCACTGATCCATTTTGTGTGTTCACTGATCCATTTTGTGTGGTTGAACCTGAACCTTCAGCTGATCCATATCTGCAATCAAATTAAAGATGGCCCTTTTGTTCACTGATCCATTTTGTTTGTTCACTGATCCATTTTGTGTGGTTGAACCTGAACCTTCAGCTGATCCAAATCTGCAAACATTAATTTTGTGTGGTTGAACCTGAACCTTCAGCTGATCCATATCTGCAATCAAATTAAAGAGGGCCCTTTGTTCACTGATCTATTTTGTGTGTTCACTGATCCATTTTGTGTTGTTGAACCTGAACCTTCAGCTGATCCAAATCTGCATTCAAATTAAAGATGGCACTTTGTTCACTTACCGTTTAATGGAATTATAAAATCACAAGAATATGAATGCAATGTGCAATTGCATGTTTATGTTTTATTTCCATGCATGTTTATGTTTTATTTCCATGGGACTAGTGGAATTTCTCTGGTAAGGATCCGAAAATTCAAACGCACATTAGGAGAGGCTGGGATATCCAATAGGAGAGCCAAAATTCAAACTCGTTAGGGATAGGTGGAATATTCAATAGCACAGCCAAAATTCACATACACATTAGGGATCATTAAGGAGAGGTGGGATATTCAAGAGCACAGCCAAAATTCAAACATTCATTAGGGATTCAAACATTCATTAGGGATAGGTGCGATATTCAACAATACAATTGTATGATGTTGTTTGATGTAGAATTATAAAAGTAGTTATGAGGTAAACTTTATAATTTATATGAGATAATGCATAAGAGTTATGAATGTGTTTGCAATGTGTATATGTTTTTTTTATTATATGAAATCATGATGTGTTATTTTTTTGTGGTTATCTTTTGTGGTTATCTAATTAGTATAATTTTTCATGGTATGTTGAGAATTATATCAGTAATTATAAAACAACTTTCATAATTTATGTGGGATAATATATAAGAAGTGATTTGTAATGGTAGGTTTATGGTCCATGTGTCTTATCAACATGGATTCTCTACAAAAATAACTATTGATCTCTACAGATTGAATGAGCTTTGGTCATAGTGCCTAGTTTAGTTGTGGTGGCCAGGCTAAGTTAAAAGAAGAGCAAGTCAAAAGAAGAGCAAGCCACTCTATCATGAAGTCATTGGATCACATAAGTAAAAGAAAATAAGTAATTGTAGGAGAGATTTTTGTTTATAGGCTTGGATAAGTATAGTTGTAGCTTAAGAATAAAGTGCCCAACCAACTCATTACTCCACTGGTGAGCCATCAATGGATTATGTATTGACACTACTACCATTCCACAAGTTAGAAGACACTTTAATACAAAACTCATTCACCATTCAACAATGATTGCATAAGGCATCATTCTCTAAGCTTTCACACCATATGCAAACCATTTTTTGTGGAACTCTTAATCCATCTCAAGTTTGCTTTTAATATTAAATATAAAGAGTGGATAAGGAAAACCCAAACCACTCACTTGAGACAAATTCCATCAAACTTAAAAAAAAAATTCCAACTAAATGCCAATAGTCTGAGAACAAGAAGACAAAGTTTAGGCTTCAATCAATGGCACACTCTACCCACCATCACTCATCCCAAACTAAATCACTCAATAGCCAAGACTCACACCCTGAGAGGATGACATACAACCTAGGTAGAGGAGTGTATGACTCTTCAAGAGATAGATTCACTTGACAAGGGATGCAATGGTCTGATAAGGGGAATTATGGCTCAAGGACAAGTAAAACACTCCACATACCATCAAATACTCAAAGGAATATGCGTACAACCCTTTGGGCAAGAGAAAAATGACTGACCATCTCAAAACACATGGGAGACCAAACAAAATATTTCTAATCCAATTTATAAACCCCCTAACTTATTGTAACAAATTTGGAATGGAAACCATCAATCTCTGGGATTGGATGGGCATCCAACAGTGGAGGTTTACTAGCTATTAACACCTCTGATGGACAAGAAACTCTATAATATGCATAAATTTGTAACTCTAATTATAAATTCCCTTCCCACACACTCTTAATGTCCATGGACAACAATTAATAATATAGAGAGATTCCTAATCAATGTGGTAAAAAAATTAGTACATTAAATCAAACATACATAGAGAAAACATTGCATATGACACTTTGTTTACCCTACAAATCCAAATGGGAAAACCAACATTCAATCATCTTCATCCAATCTCTTACAGGCTTTCTGGTTCATCTTCATTCTCCTCATAGAAGTTTGGGTAATATTTCCTTCACTCTCATCCAAAGAGCCCCTCTTCCTTTGTGGGGAAATGGTATATAGGAGTGATCCGAAAAGATCTTTTAATGACAATGGTTGAGTTTTAAAGCATGAGTTAAATTACCATTTAGGAAATTAATGAAAGAGGAAGAATGAATGAAGAAACATGGCAACCATCAATCAATATACAGATATGGAAATAAGCATGAAGAAACAACAAAGTTGATAATGGATTTCGACAATCTCACTTACGTCTTTGGGCCTTTGTCTCAGTGAGTGAGGCTTTCTTATTTCTGTTCAAAGCTTCAAAAGTACATCATAAAAGTGCCAAATGGATTACAAATTGATATGGTCATGTTTTACCAGATCTCAAGAACCCATCAAAACTCACGGCACTGAAAACGGATGAACGAAGCTCCCAGAAATGGCTCGCAAAGGTTCTCTCCTCAATGGCTTCCCTGCATAAAAATGGCTTTGGCTCAACAATTCTCTATCATTTTCCTATTCTGAACCTCCTTCATGGCTTCAAGAACCTCTGTTTTATATAGACTTGAAGTTGACAACAAACTCCCAACTTCCACCCAAGCTCTAGCCTAAAAAAGGGCCCAAGATCCTCCAAAAATGACCAAAATCCCCTCAAACATGCTTAAAATCAATTAAAAATCATATAATAATGTTTAAAAACCCAGTTTAGGCCAAAATTAAGGCGCAACCCCTTCCTCCCTGCTCCTGGGCATATGGGGCACTGCAATATGACCCTGGGCTAAGACCTGGCGTGCTGTCCTCCTTACCATTCAACCCCTGGTTACATTGCATGGCCATATGGCCATGGGCTCCAAGCTCCACGTGACTTACAGTTGAACCATAGCCCACGGTTACGCCTTTGGTTACGCACCTTGGTCGACGAGCTAGCCTGACCAACCGAGCGCTAACCCACATATCTGCGCTAAACTGTATACAACATGGACACATGGTTGAATGCTATAGAACCATGGCTTAAGCCATAACAAGTCCGTGCCAACACATAGGGTAAGGTTCTTTGCTATCGGTCGTATGGATAGTTTCATTCGGGGCTAGGGCTAGGAACTAACCCTTACTCCACCCAAAATAGAACACATTCAACCTTAAATATAATATTGCAACTATATAGGTTAAGTCACATTGTAGGTAGGCTAGTAGCCCGACCCTGCCAAAACTTTCATCGCCCAGACTGAAGGTCACAGGTTCGAATCTTCGAGAGTCCATAACTTTTTCCAAACCAATCAGCCAATGAAGGGGTGCCACGTGGCAGCATTACACTTGTCCACAAACATGCCACGTGTCAAACTCAGATTCGTCCACCTGTCAACACCTGTCCACGTGCCCACGTCAGCACCTGTCCACGCCAGCCTGCCACTATACCTTCCACATCACTGTACAATTGTACGACCTATACAGTTAGCTCCCACATAAACACTGTACATACTGTACGCACTTTACAATCATCAATTTTGCTTGTTTGACAAAACAAACAGACCATGATATCTTTCGCATACAATGTTTGTTTGAGCCTGTTCAAGTTGCATTGGGTTCATATCGATGAGGCCTACTCACACGTCCATTTTGAATCCATTATGAACACTTTGATTTTTAGGCCTTCGTGGACCCATTTTGATTCCTAGATCCATTCTGGATCACACCTCCCCACAAAGGATACCAACGAGTCATCAACTACGGGATAGGCCACCCCACTTGTTCTCTGTCTTTAAACTTTGTCATGTGCACTTGTCTTATCAAGATTAGCTGTAAAACAACCATGATAATTGATAGCATATTGTTAGCCACTTGTACTCTGTCACATCTTACTAAAGCCACTATCATCCATGTTGACAACATTACTAATGATAACATCATAAATATGACTACAAATGAGCTAATATGTTTTTAATACTTGCACGACATTATCTTATCTTGAAGCAAAGTGTGATTGATCTTCCATTCTACAATTATCTCATGTTCTTGCTTAAGATCAATTACTTGATTTGGGACAATTATAGGTGTGTTTCTTGCATGAAACGCCTTTCTTAATTGTTCCATTGTTTGAAGAGATTGATTCTCTTTTAAGTGATGAGCATGTACCACATATTCTTTTCCTGCTTTGATTAAGTGATATTGATTTTGTTCCTTGTAGAAGATTGCCTTGCGATCATACAAATAAGGACTGCCTAAGACCATTTCACATTCATTGAGTGGCACCACATCACATGTTACCTCATCCACAAACTTAGATGAAATTGCAAACTTCAATGTGCATTTCTTTGTTATGTGCAATTTATGATTGTTTCTTATCCATTTAAGTGAGTAAGACTTATGACGCATTTGAGTGTTTAATCCCAATTGTTTAAACACTTCCTCTGAAATCAAGTTAGATTGAGATCCACTATCGATCAATGTGTCGACCTTAGTATGTCTCATTATGACCCTTAAGTGAAACAATTTACTTCTAGAATCAAATCCATTACCAATTTTACCTGTCAAACCAACCGCTGAGATTTTAGATTCATCACCTAAATCCGATCCTAAGTCTGTTGGTCGTGTTGTTGCTGCAAATGTTTTCCTCCCTTTCCTTTCTTTGAACCACTTCGGTTTCTTCTCGGGATAAAATTGCCAGCAATAGTCATCATCATGCCCTTCTTTCTTGCAATGCTTGCAAGAGAGCTTATCTTCCCTTCTTGTCACTGAATTTTCTTTTTTTCCATTCCACTTCAGTTTGTCATCTTTTCTGGAAGACGATTCCCCTAATACCCCAACTTCTATTTTCCCTGCCTCAATGTATGTTGCTTGAACATAAACCTCATCAAGATTAGTAGGTCCAAACATAAATACAGTGTTATGAATGTGTGCAGGTAAACCTCCTGTATACTTCATAAGAGTTTCTTGGGTATGTAATGGAATGTCTAACATTAATGCCATTTTACGAAATCCATATGTGTATTCTTGCATTGTTTGTCATTTTCTTAGTTTAAGACCTTGTCATTCAATTAAATCTTTCTCTTTATAACCTAAAGGATAGAATTTATTTCTAAGTGTAGACACAAAAACTTTCCATGATGGAAATACATTACCCACTTGTTGCATGCCATTTTGCAACTTGCTTTGCCACCAAATGAGTGTTGTGTCTGCAAGTCGAAGTGACACCAACTTGATTTGAGTTGCCTCATCCTTGATTTGTTGCACACTGCAATAAACCTCCATCTGTCTGACCTAGTTATCAAGCCTCTCTGCATTGGCTTCACCATCATACATGGGTAATTCAAATTTCACATCAAGCTTAAGTAAAGGCATTTCATGTTTATGCTTATGGGAATGTTTTCTTGCGGTGGATTTAGAACTTGAACTTGAAGAAGAAGAAGTTGATGGCGAAGAAGGAGGTGAAGGAGGAGTTTGAGGAGGATCCTCTCCTTCTTCACTTTTGACCTTGAAGATTCACCTAGAATCAGTCTCTTCCATTCCAAGTAATCATCATAAAGAACCTTCATCATCTCCGACATGGTGGAGAAAATTTTTTGAAACTCTTTCTCATCCTGAGAAAGTTCCTCTTCCAATGCCATCTCCTCACTTTGATAAGTTCTCTTTCTTGATCCAATCTCAGGATTCTCTTCAACAATCTCGCCTTCACCACGATTCAACTTTTCCCTGGTAATCATGCAAACTCAAAAACTAACCATCAACTAGCTCTGATACCACTTGATCTTAAAAGATCTTTTAATGATAGTGGTTGAGTTTTAAAGCATGAGTTAAATTACCATTTAGGAAATTAATGAAAGAGGAAGAATGAATGAAGAAACATGGCAGCCATAAAGCAATATACAGATTTGGAAATAAGCATGAAGAAACAAAAAACCATAAACAACAAAGTTGATAATGAAGTTCGACAATCTCGCCTACGTCTCCAGGCCTTTGTCTCAGTGGGTGAGGATTTCTTATTTATGTTCAAAGCTTCAAAAGTACATCATAAAAGTGCCAAATGGATTAAAAACTGATCTGGTCATGTTCTACCAGATCTCAAGAACCCATCAAAACTGACAACACTGAAAACGGATGAACGAAGCTCCCAGAAATGGCCAACAAAGGGGCTCTCCTCAATGGCTTCCTTGCATAAAAATGACTTTGGCTCAAAAATTCTTTAGATTTTTCCTATTCTGAACCTCTTTCATGGCTTCAAGAACTTATGGTTTATGTAGACTCGAATTTGGCAACAAACTCCCAGCTTCCCCCCAAGATCTGGCTGCAAAAAGGGCCCAAGATCCTCCAAAAATGAGCAAAATCCCCTCAAACAGGATTGAAATCAATTAAAAATCATATAATAATGTTTAAAGCCCATTTTAGGCCAAAATTAAGGTGCCACTCCCTTCCTCCATGCTCCTGGGCATATGGGGCGCTTCCATACAGCCATGGGCTAAGACCTGGTGCACTGGCTCCCTTACCATTCGACTCCTGGTTAAATTGCATGGCCATATGGTCGTAGGCTACAAACTCCACGCACCTTACAGTTGAACCATAGCACACAGTTAGGCCTTTAGTTACCCGCCTTGGTCGACAGTCTAGCCCGATCGACTGGGCGCTAACCCACATATCCACACTAAACTGTATACGACATGGACACATGGTTGAATGCTATAGAACTGTGGCTTAAACCACAAAAAATCCATGCCAAAAAATAGGGTAAGGTTTTGTGCTATCAGTCGTATGGAGAGTTGCGTCGGGGACCGGGGCTAGGCCCAATCCCTTACTCCGCTCAAAATACAACACATTCAACCTTAAATATAATATTGCAACTATATAGGTTAAATCACATTGTAGGCGGGCTGGTAGCCCAACCCTGCAAAAACTTTCGTCGCCCGAACCGAAGGTCATGAGTTCGACTCCCTGGGAATCCATAACTTTTTCCAAACCAATAAGCCAATGGAGGGGTGCCATGTGGTAGCCCAGGACTAGGCCATGTGGCACCATTACACTTGCCCACAAACATGCCACATGTCAAACTCATATTCGTCCACTTGTCAACACCTGTCCGCCTGCCTACGTCAGTACCTGTCCACATCATCCTACCACTGTAGCTTCCACCTCACTGTATAGTTGTATGACTTGTATAGTCAGCTACCATGCCAACACTGTACGGACTGTATGGACTGTAGAGTCATCAATTTTGCGTGTTTGACAAAATGAACATACCCCAATATCTTTCGCATATGGTGTCCATTTGAGCCCATTCAAGTTGTGATGGGTTCATATCGATGAGGCCTACACACACGTCCATTTTGAATCCATTCTAATAACTTTGATTTTTAGGCCTTCCTGGACCCATTTTGATTCCTGGATCCATTATGGATCAAGGAGTATGGATCAACTGGGGGATAAATGGAAGGTAAACCATCCCCAATCCTTCAACCTCCCCAAGTTTTTTTCTCCTCCCTCATATTCTACTTTATTACATTGGAGAAGAGGTCTCATGTTTTTCTATATAATTTTTTAAATACATAATATACATATTTTAAATACTTTTCCTTGAAATTTTACATTTCATATGATTGCCTTATGATTTGATATTAATGTAGAGGTGGACATTGATCATGATGGCATGGGGCCCTTATTTCCAACATCCCGGTCTCCTTCCTCATCCACAACCTCTAGCCTTGCTAGTGTCAATCATCATAGCACCTGTGCCAATCACCAATTGTATTTGTGCAAATCCAATTTGGATCACACCTCCCCATTGGGAGGCTTTTGGTCCCCAAAATATTCAAAGGATAGGCGGGGGAAATTACATATAATCTCATTCCTCTCATACTATTTCTCCTTCCTTGTAGTTTTCCCTTTGAGACTAATCTTCCAGATCACTTTCCATCCTTTGTGAGTTACACATTCCCTATGTTGAAAAACTGTATATTCCTTCAATTATTCTAAAGTGCATGGTGCAAAGTATTTGATAGTAAGGGAGAACCTAATGGTCATGTTTTGTTAAAATAATAGGTGTGCTCATTTCACGGTAGACAATATAGAAATATTTTCGCCCAACCATAGGCACAAAGGCCACCCCCGAGCACCTTAACCTTGGCAAATAGACTAATTCTAGAAGCAAACCCTAGAACCAATAGCCAACCAAGGTGGCATACCTCTCTCCAAAGCTAGCGTACCAAGTAGAAATTCCAAACCATAACCAGGACAAAAGTCCAATCATAACCAAAGACCAAGTCACCATTGCAACAACTGCAACTCTTCTCCATTCATGTGCACCACTTGTCCTTATGCAATTGTGAGAGTCAGTGTGTCAAATGAGCTCTAGCGCCCTCTTATTTATAGTCCTCCAAGTGACCTAAATGGGCCGAATTCTACTTCTGGAGGATAATAATTTAATATAAATTATTATCTTGAGTCGAATTGTCCTACACCAACCTCCTACATCGGACCATTCTTCGAAACTTCTCATAACTGTGAACTTTGAAAGAGTGAATGCTCAGAGAGGTGGACCATTCTGCATGACCACTTCTCAGATTGACTGCCAAAGAGAATGGCTGTCCTAGACCATTCCCCCACATCGGCCACAAGGGGAATCACTGTCTATGGTACATCAACAATATGTCAGACCATGATTTTCCATTCTGGACCATACTCCGAACTGGAAAATGACGTTCTATCAAAAATCTTGGACCAGTTTCTGGATTGGAAAGTGACTTCCCAACATGGAACATTTTCCAAACTGGAAAAATGACTGTCCATATATCAATAAGATATCAATGCTCCCTCCCAACTTAGGTAGTAATCACTTCTCTTTCCAATAAGGAAGTCGTCTCCACGAGTCTTAGATTATCCCTTAAGTACACAAACTTTTCATCTTGGACAGAGGCTTTACCAAAATATTTTCTATCTGCTCATCAGTGGAGATATACTGGAGAACTACTTCTCCCTTCTAGACTTTATCACACAGAAAATAATTCTTGATATCAATGTGCTTCGACCTATCATGGAATAATGATTTATTTGAGAGATTTAAACAGCTTTGATTATGACAATATATCATGTTCAAATCCAACACATGATCAAACACTCTATAAATGGATTATGGAGCCACATTGCTTCTGCACAAGCATCGCAAGTTGCAATATATTTTGCTTATGTAGTGATGAGTTCAATATACTTTTGTTTCCTACTAGCCCATGATATCGCAACAAAGCTCAAACTAAACATATCCTATAAGTACTTCTTCTGTTATCTGTACTCCCTACCCAATCTAAATCGATAAATCCATGCAATTGTATATCATAAATCAAACATCCCATGAATATATTTCAAGGCATGCTTTGAAATTATTCAATTCTCATGGATAGGTTCCACCTGGAACTAGCTCAACATGTTTACAACAAAGAAAATTTATGTCCCAGTATGCATCTAATACATCAAGGAGCCAATCAATTACCGATACATGGGCGGGTCTACTGGATCAGAGTCTCTAGTCACACATTACCGTTACAACACAACCAAAATTCAAACACACATTAGGGTTTCAAAAACTCATTAGGGATAGGTGCGATATTCAATAGTACAATTGTATGATGGTAGATCGAGAATTATATGACCTTATAAAATTATTTATGAGGTAAAATTTATAATTGATATATGAGATAATGCATAAGAGTTATGAATGTGGTTGCAATGTGTATGTTTATGTCTAATAAGGGGAATTGTGGCTCAGGGACAAGTAAAACACTCCACATACCATCAAATACTCAAAGGAAGATGCATACAACCCTTTGGGCAAGAGAAAAATGACCGACCATCTCAAAACACATGGAATACCAAACCAAACATTTCTAATCCAATTTATAAACCCCCTAACTTATTGCAACAAATTTGGAATGGAAGCCATAAATCTTTGGGATTGGATGGGCATCCAACGGTGGATGTTTACTAGCTATTAACACCTCTGATGACAAGAAAATATATAATATGCATAAATTTTTAACTCTAGTTATAAATTCCCTTCCCACACACTCTCAATGTCCACTGACAAGCATTAATAATATAGAGAGACTCTTAATCAATGTGGTAAGAAAATTAGTACATTAAATCAAACATACATAGAGAAAACATTGCATATGACACTTTGTTTACCCTACAAATCTAAATGGGAAAACCAACATTCAATTAGCTTCATCCCAGCTCTTACAAGCTTTCTGGTTCATATTCATGCTCCTCATAGAAGTTTGGGTAACATTTCCTTCACTCTCATCCAAAGAGCCCCTCTTCCTTTGTGGGGAAGTGGTATATATGAGTATGGATCAACTGGGGGATAGATGGAAGGTCAATTCCAATCCTTCAACTTCCCCAAGGTTGTTTCTCCTCCCTCATCTTTTACTTTATTACAATGGATAAGAGGTCTCATATTTTTTTTATATAATTTTTTAAATACACGGTATACATATTTTAAATAATTTTCCTTGAAATTTTACATTTCATATGATTTCCTTATGATTTGATATTAATGCATAGGTGGACATCGATCATGATGGCATGGGCCCCTTATTTCCAACATCCCAGTTTCCTTCCTCATCCATAACCTCTAGCCTTGTTAGTGTCGATCATCATAACACCTGTGCCAATCACCAATTGTCTTTGTGTGAATCCAATTTGGATCACACCTCCCCATTGGGAGGCTTTTGGTCCCCAAAAGATTCAAAGGATAGGTGAGGGAACTGACATATAATCTCATTCCTCTCATACTATTTCTCCTTCCTTGGAGTTTGTCCTTTTGGACCAATATGCTAGATCACTTGCCATCCTTTGTGAGTTACACATTCCATCTGTTTCAAACCTATATATTCCTTCAATTATTATAAAGTTCATGGTGCAAAGTATTTGATAGTAGGGAGAACCTAATGGTCCTGTTCTGTTAAATTAATAAGTGTGCTCGTTTCACCGTAGAAAATATAGCAATATTGTCACCCAACCATAGGCACAAAGTCCACCCCCGAGCACCTTAACCTTGATAGATAGAATAATTCCGGAAGAAAATCCTAGAACCAATAGCCAACCAAGGTGGTGTACCTCTCTCCAAAGCTAGCATACCAAGTAGAAAGTCCAAACCATAACCAAGAATAAATTCTAATCATAACCAAAGACCAAGTCACCACTGCAGCAACTGCAACCCTACTCCAGTCATGTGCACCACTTATCCTTATGTAGTTGTGAGAGTGAGTGTGTCAAATTATCTCTAGCACCCTCTTATTTATAGTCCTCCAAGTGACCTAACTGGGCCGACTTCTACTTCTGGAGGATAATGATTTAATATAAATTATTATATTGAGAAGACTTGTCTTCTAAGGTTATTTCCTAATCTTCTAGGGTTTCTTTTGCTTCCCAGAATATTCTAGACTCGTCAAAGGTTACACGTAGAGGTTAATACTTCTCACAGCTAACGTAATATCAACACTCCCTCCTAGCTAGGGAGGCATTAACAAAAATGGTATTGAGCACACACAAACCTTTCACCTAGTAGCATCATCATAGCCACACAGGCTATCTCATGATCAAATCACGAGCACCGTCATCACTATCCAAATATATAGTCTCTATGGAAAACAGAACAATTCCATCTAGTAGAACACAACTATGTCTATTCATAGTAGTATACAACTACTATCCAATGGTACACAACCATTCCTAGTAGCACACGACTACTAACTAGTGACACATAGTCACTACCAATGGATCAAATCCACCACAATATCATACAACTACTATCCAAAGACATACAATATCCACAAAAATCATATCATCTGATATTAATAATGTCATGATACAAACTAAATCATCTGGGCCACTCTTCCACTCACATCTATGAGATATGGAAGAGCATATGCCCTGAGAAAGTTAAACATTAACCATGGGATCTCTAGACTATTCTTCTCAAGCATAAAAGAATAATTATCCCTGATTTTTGAACCTAGACCATTTAACCTATCTGGTCCATTCTTCCGGCATGATTCATAGTGCAACCTGGAGAGAATGAGTCTGCCTTAGGGAATGACTATCCCTAATTGTTGAAACTGGACCATTCTTTCGACACGATTCACAGTGCAACTTGGAGAGAATGAGTTTTCCCTAGGTAATGACTATCCGTACCATTTCCTAAAGAAATGACTGTCCTGAACCAACCTCCTACATCAAACCATTCTTTGAAACTTCTCACAACTGTGAAATTCGAAAGAATGACTACCCAGAGAGGTGAACCATTCTACTTGACCACTTCTCAGAGTGACTAACAAGGAGAATGATTGTCCTAGATCATTCCCCCACACTGGCCACAAGGGGAATCATTGTCTATGGTACATCAACAATCTGTCGGACCATGATTTTCCATTCTGGACCATTTTACGAACTGGAAAATGGTTGTCCATCAAAAAATTTGGACCACTTTCTGGACTGGAAGTGACTACCCAACCTAGACCATTTTCCAAACTAGAAAAATGATTATCCATATATCAATAACATATCAATGCTCCCTCCCAACTTGGGGATTAATCACTTCCCTTTCCAATAAGGAAGTCATCTCCATGAGTCTGAGCTTGTCCCTTGAGTACACTAACTTTTCATCTTGTATAGAGGCTTTACCAAAATATATGCTATCTTCTCATCAATGGAGATATACTGGAGATCTGCTTCTCCCTTCTGGACTTTATCACATATAAAATATTGCATGATCTCAATGTGCTTCGACCTGTCATGGAACACTGGGTTCTCTGAGATATTTACACATCTCTGGTTATCAAAATATATCACGATCGAATCTAGCACCTGATCAAACACTCTAGAAACGACTTATGTAGCCACACTACTTCCGTACAAGCATCACAAACTGCAATATATTCTACTTCTGCAGTGTGGAGTTAAATAGACCTCTATTTCCTGCTAGTCCATGATATCATGGAAAATCTCAAATTAAAACATATCCAATAAGTACTTCTTATGTTATCTGCACTCCTTGCCCGATCTGAATCGATAAATCCATGCAGTTTTATATAATAACTCAAACATCCCATGAAGATATTTCAAGGCATGCTTTATAATTATTCAATTCTCATGGCTAGGTTCCACCTGGAACTAGCTCAACATGTTTACATCAAAGAAATTTTTTGTCCTATTAATCGTCGAATACATCAAGGAGCCAATCAATTATGGGTACAGGGACGGGTCTACTGGATCAGAATCTCTCAACTTCTTTAGATTTTTCATCATCAGAGTTTTCCATGGATTTGTAATCCATCATCCCAGACTTCTGAAGAACTATTTCGGTACTCTTCCTCTATCATAGGAAGTTTTCACCATGATTTTGTTGTACATGAGAGGCTCTACACCAGGTTGCTTGAATCCATACAAGGTATTCTTCTATCTGCATACATGGGTCCCTTTTTGGTATACTTCAAAACCTTGAGGTTGTTATACATATGCTTCTTCTTCAATTACTCTGTTGAGTAGAACAATATTTACATCCATCTGATGTAAAATTCAACCCATGGATACTGCAAGAGATATAATGGCTCAACTAGAGGTATATCTGGTTACTGGAACATGCTACCATCATAGTCTTCTCCCTCCTTCTGGGAGAACCCTCTCTCCTTGTATCTATTAATGATTCCATTCATAAGTCTTTTTCACAATTTATCACATACATTGTTCTTCATCACAACTTCCTTCCATTCCTTCTATTTGAATACTTCTAGTGGGTTCCAAACATGTTGGTAGCCTTATGATTCTCAATATAATAACTGGTTCAATTGGTTGTTCTGACTTTTCTTTATTTCTTGGAATATTCATGTTCTTCCTTATCTTCAATGTTGGAGTCCATGGAATCTTCTGTAGATTCTATGCTCTTCATTTCTGAAGGTTCCAACTTCTTCTTTTCATCATAGGAACATAAATGTAGATGGACAACCAAGGATATTCAGGGATTCTTTTCGAAGAAGACTTCTTCTAGAGTCAAACTGAATACGTGCTGCTCATCATGGCTACTACTTCTAATGAAGAACATGGAAAGATTCTTCATAGTCTTCACGGGTTCTTTAATGGATCACATCATTGAGGATTAGATCCCTCCTAACCCCAACTTCATGCTCGAATGAGAAATGTGCATATTCTTCTTTTGGAATTATGCAATCATCACCCTCCATATGAGAGAGTCTATGCTTCCCTCTGCATCCTTCTTTCTTTCTGTAACATGTCACAAATCTATTATAGTTTCCTCTTGATTACTAACTTCTTTCTAGTTTGACTCCTTCTAGGTCTCTTCAAGTGTGGTTCTGATTGCGGACCATATGGTAGTTGTTACTTATATACAATTTTAATAGCTTCCACATGGATTGTCACCAAAGGCATTCAACGTACTTCATCCTTTTCAAGTACATTACTAGTAGTCATTGTAATGGAAATCCTTATCTTGTTCTTCTCCCATATGTATTGTTT
>ML780622.1:142875-156447 GCA_009831015.1 Picea engelmannii | reverse complement strand
TATGCTCATAGTTTTTATTAGTTTTAGTTTAATTCTTGTTAATAGCTTTGTTATTTTTCTTTCTAACCTTTCCTTTCACAGCTGTCATGCCTAGCAGAGCCCAACTGGGCATGTAAGCACTCTTAATTTTCTCACCTAGTGACAAATTGGGTGAAAACACTTGTCTTCCATGCTCTGAAGTTAGAATCCCCTTATAACTTGTTTTCTGATTTCATAGAGTAAGTCATGACTTCTTTAACTTGGTTGACTTTTGACTTTGACTTTGACCAATAACTCAAACTTGAGGCCTTGTATTGCTAAGAGTACCAGGAGGTGCACTAGGCTAGGGCACACTAGTTTATCTAGGAATTAGGTCAAGTGCTTCAGTTAAGGTGCCTCAACATGAGGGTTAGGGTTTCTTTGCTGCAACAAAGCTTTGAATGCAACTACAAATGCAACTGAGAAAATACTCCCAATATACCTTCCAATGGTTAGACTATCCAAAGATAGTGTGGGCCCATAACTTTTTATAATAATAGGTGTGCTCATTTCACCGTAGAAAATATAGTAATATTTTCGCCCAACCATAGTCACAAAGGCCACCCCCGAGCACCTTAACCTTGATAGAAAAAATAATTCTGGAAGAAAACCCTAGAACTAATAGCCAACCAAGGTGGTGTACATCTCTCCAAAGCTAGCGTACCAAGAGGAAATTCCAAACCATAACCAGGCATAAATTCCAATCGTAACCAAAGACCAGGTCACCATTGCAACAATTGTATCTCTCCTCCAGTCATGCGCACCACTTGTCCTTATGCATTTGTGAAAGTGAGTGTGTCAAATGAGCTTTAGTGTCCTCTTATTTATAGTCCTCCAAGTGACCTAACTAGGCCTAATTCTACTTATGGAGGATAATAATTTAATATAAATTATTTTCTTGAGCCGACTTGTCTTCTAAGGTTATTTCCTAATATTCTAGGGTTTGTCTTGCTTCTCGGAATATTCTAGACTTGCCAAAGGTTACACGTAGAGGTTAATAATTCCCACAGATAATGTAATATAAACATGTTCTTCATCCAACATGGAAGGTTCGAATAGATTCAAGTACTCCACATTCACCACTAAACTTATCTGCATATGAGGAGGAAGTCTCAACCTGAAGGCATTCTCACTCACATGCTCAATGATGTTAAATGATCCATATTTGAGGGGCTTGAGTTTTGTCGTTGCTCCTTGCAATTTATCCTTATAATTTAAATCCACACCTTGTCTCCAACATGGAATTTATGATCCTCCCTATGATGGTCATGTCTATCTTTATATTATTGCTAGCTCTTCTCAAGCTTATCTTGTACCCTTGGATTTATCTATCTTGTCCACAAATTTTCTCACCTTGTCTTCATCTCCTTGTATCTTTTCTTTGACCTTCTACTATCCATACACAATATCAAATGGTGAAGGAGGGAAGTATTCGTAAAAATTATTGAAAGGTGATTTGTTGGGGGGGAAATGGAGTGCTCTATTGTAGGAGCATTGAATATAAACCAATTATTCATCCCATGTTTTTGGATGCTTGTTATTGTAAGCTCTCAACAACTATACCAATGTCTAGTTGACAACCTTTGTTTTTTTGTTAGTCTGGGGATGTAATGTAGTGGAATACCTTATCTTGGTATACATTTTCTTCCAAAGTAGTATCTAAAATCTACCTAAGAACATGTTATCTTGAACAAATATAATGGAGCTTGGAATTCCATAATGTACCCAAATATGGATGAAGCATAATTCAATTGCCTCTCATCCAAATATTGTCTTCTTACATGGAATGACCACCCACATCTTGTTTAATTAGTCTACCATGAGAAACAAATAGTCACAGACTCTATGAGACATAGGGAAAACTACAACAAATTCCATGGAGATGCTCTCCCAAGGCCCTATTAGTACTGGCAATGGCATGTCTATCCCAAGCTTCCAGTTTCTTGGCTTGCTAGTTTTTAAAATAACGCAACCTCTAACAAATTCTGCCACTTTATCCTACATATTTGGCCAATACACATGCCGCTAGAAAATATCCACTGTCTTTGTCATGCGAAAATTTCCAACAACTCTAGAAGTGTGAGCTTATCTCATCAACCAAATATTTATATCTATGGTATGCATATGTTTTCCAACTTGTATGGAATCCCATCTTTCAGGTAATATTCATTTCCTTCCATTACAATTACAAATCTCTCCTTCAGTTTCTTGTTTAATCCTCTGATCATCTCCCTCATAGTCTTCACTTAGAAGATCACGAGTGAAGGGATCCAACTACATTATCATCCAAACTAGTGCAATCTCATTCAATGGTGGTTGAGAGATAATGTCTTCTAGATTTTCCATGGATCCTTTCTTATAATTGATCAAATGGTAAAATTGTTGCATGAGTCCTAACCAATTATAATACCTCACATGTTGCATCTTGCTATAGCTTTGTAGGTATTAAAGGGGATGATGATCCATGTGTATGATGGTATATTTTCCTAGGACATATTTCTTCCATTTATTCATTGCTTTCACAATTGAAAAGAGATCCTTATCATATGTGGGGTATTCAATCACTGCTTCATGAAAAAACTATGAATGGTAATACATTGGTATTCCACCTTGCATGAGCACTGCCCATACTTCATACCCACTAGAATTTATCTATAACTTAAAAGGTCACTCCAAATTGGGCATGGCTAAGACAAGAACATCATTGATCTTCTTCTTCAGGTCTTCAAATTCTCATTGTTGTGGCTTACCCTAATGAAATCTCTTTCCTTTGGTGATCATGGCATACAATGGTGCTACCACTATTGACAATTTTGCAATGAAAATTACAAATATTTCTTTTCTCCCATGAAACTCCCGACCTTTGGCATGTGATGCAGGAGCATCGCCAACTCATCAAGCGAGCCAGCGTAGAAGCGAAAGACAGCTGGACGAACCAACACAAATTTTGAAATTACTTCGGATTTGATGCGCGGACATTAATGTGGAAATTTAATGAAGCACACTTGTAAATGTAAATGGACCTTGAGCGGATTTCTCTCGTCCTTAGTAAGTAGAGGCATTTAAGGTAGTTAATGTAAAGTATATAGAATTTAATTCTAGATTAGATTGTTTGAGAGCGCAAGAGGGAAACGGGATATAGACACCCTCATTGTGCATTTGTAACATTATGGAAGAGTATGAGCATTTGTGTATGAAGAACACAGGAGAGAAGCAGAGAGCTGCGTAAGAGCACCCATGTACAAATATTTGAATTAATAGAAGAAGCTTTGATTCAAATTCATGGTTTTGTGTTTGTTCTTTATGTATTAAATGTTGATATGCTCATGAATGTTTTCTTCCTGTTATACATTTGCTTTATGTGCTGTGTATGAGATTTCATGCCTTGAGTTTGAAGGCTGAAGGGAAGAAGGAATTAGTTTCAATTGTTTCTCTATTTGAGCCAGAGAATTCCTGGAAGGAGTGCAGTTGAAGTGTTCGCAAGGAGTGCGTTGACAGAGGGCTCAGATAGAGATAGCTTTTGTTCTCATTCATCTCGAAGGTGCACCTCGGCACAGGAGCCGTGCAAGGAGTGCGCAGGCCAAGTGAAGTTCAGGGTTGTGAACCTGAGCAAGAGATTGAACGACTGCTGCTATAGGAGTGCGCAGAGTCAAAAGAATTAAACACTTAGGAAGTGTCTAAAAGTTTCCGCAAGGAGTGTGGGAAAGAGGTATTTCTAAGAAGACGCAGAGTCGTGGAAAAGATCAGAAGGCGTAGGACCTTTGAGTAATCGAAAAGAGAAGCACAAGGAGTTTGTGCTGTGAAGTATTTAAACAAGCATCGTAAGTAGTGTGCAGGTGGACAAGTCTTCGAGGAGGAGTACTTGGTTCATTTCGCAGAATCTCATCAAGAGAAACGGACGGTTAGCATTCTCCGAGGGGAATTCGCGACATCCCATGGATCGTCAGATCTCACAAAGTTGCAGGGGAGATACTGTAGGTATTCTCAAGAGGCTCAAAGATGAGGAGGGATAGAGCCATTGATCCAAGCCAGCTAGGGCCATTGGATCACTCGCGGAATTGCCTATCGGGATTTCGTGAGGGAAGAGTCGAAGATTTGGCAACGGAAATCGCGATATTGCGATACGCGATATCCTGATGGGTATGAGAAGAGTGTGGGGCCACAGGGGTCAGAGTGGTGGATAGGTGGCACACCTTATCGGGGTTTCATGGCGGGAAGGCCTGAAACAAATGCATTAGGATTCACGATCTTGCGAACCTCGAATTGCTGATGAGGCGAAGCGTTGAATAGTCAACCCGCGCATGCGTCGAAGTTTCAGTGTATCGAGCATCGGGAGTCGGGGATACAAGTTGTTTGATATCACGAGTAGCGCAATCGCGATAAGGAAAGTTTTGAAATAGAAGGAAAGGTCAGCTTTGACTGTCATCGGGTCTCGGGGACTCCGAGGGTACAATGCTCGACCACTGACCTCACGAAGTCACGAAGTCCGATCCTCTGAGTGCAGAGAGGGGATCACGCGAAGAGTTCTGTGGGTGCAGATTTCCCAATAGGGAAATAGAAGAACCTTGGTGTTCTTCGGGCCATGGTAAAAGATAAGATCCTATGAGCGGACGTGCTTGCGAGCGCGTGCTGCGTCAAGTTTGGTATCAGAGCACATAAAGATTCTTTTCTTTCTGTAGCAGGGAGAAGGGAATTCACTATGCCGCCAAGGAGAGATAGACAATCACCTGATCCGGAGGATAGGGAAATGGCAAGAAGAAGATGTAGGAAAATGACTGATCCAGTCATGGAGAGACAAATGCATGATCTCCGAGCAAGACTCGAAGACATGGAGACAACGCAAAGACGCACAGCTAGTGCAGGGGATCTCAGTGATTCCGAGAGCGAAGCTGAGGCTGAACGCGAAGAAGAAGTTGCAGTCGAAGATGCATCAAATGAGCGTTTGATCAAAGCTATTTCCAGGATGGGTGCAAGAGAAAAGATGGACATTCCAGTTTACGAGGGAAACTTGGATGCAGAGGAGCTTCTAGACTGGATTAGAGCTCTAGACACATACTTCGACTATGAAGATGTCGAAGAAGACAAGAAAGTCAAGCATGTTGTCACACGCTTGAAGGGACATGCAACATTGTGGTGGGATGAACTACAAGCTGATAGACGCTGCAAGGGAAAGCAGAAGATCAAGAGCTGGGATAGGATGATCGCAAAGATGAAGGAAAAATTCATCCCGAGGGATTATCAAATTACGTTGTTTAGGAGAATGCAAAACCTGAGACAGAAGCTAATGATAGTAAAAGAATACACTGAGGAATTCTATAAACTGAACATCAGGGTAGGTCATTGGGAAAGCGATGATGAAAAAGTTTCCAGATATATGAATGGCCTGAGATATGATATCCAGGATGAGATGAGCATGGTAACCATCCGAACGGTGGAAGATGCTTATCAGATGGCTCTGAAAGCTAAGGAAAAGATGAGCCGAAAGCAGAGTCAGAGGGGCAGAGGCAGAAGTCAGCCCAGAGGCAAAGTAGTTTCCCAAGACAAATATCAGAAGCCCAAGGAGGAATGGAAGAAACCTTAGACTCGAAAAGAAAGAGGTGGAACCTCATAGAGAGGACCATATGCTAAACAGAGAGGGCAACATAATGACCAGAGAATAGATTATGCTGACAACAACACTTTTCCTCGTACCAGAGGTAGAGGAAGAGGAACAGGTGGAGTAATCACATGCTTCACATGTGAGAAGAATGGGCACAAGTCTTATGAGTGTCCAGAGAAAAAGAATGACATTGGGGAAGCTCACATCGCTGAGGCGCAGAGGCGAGATGTTGAGGCAGAAGACGTTGAAGGCGGAAGATCGCTGATGATGCGAAAATTCCTTTTGACACCTGAGAAGGAGGTGGAAAGTTCAGTCCAAAAGACCAGACTTTTCAGGACTTCTTGCAAGACCAAGGACAGGGTGTGCAAGGTCATCATAGACAGTGGTAGCACAGATAATCTTGTTTCTACGAAGATGGTAGAGAAGCTGGAGCTGGAGACGACTGATCATCCAAGCCCATACAGAGTTTCGTGGCTACAGAAAGGACACTAGGTAACTGTCACAAAACAATGTTTAGTTGAATTCAAGATAGGAGGATATAATGATAAGATCTTATGTGATGTCATTCCTATGTATGTTTGTCATCTATTGTTGGGTAGACCATGGCAATATGAAAGGAATGTGATTCATGATGGGCGAATGAACACATACACCCTGGAGAAGAGTGGGAGGACACACATGTTGCTTCTGATAAAGGATAAGGAGATGCAGCCGGAGGTAAGCAACACAGTACTTCTCATGAGTGGGAAGGAACTTCTTGTAGAGGTGAAGAAGAAGGAGGATCCACAGTTCATTGTGGTCAGAAAGCCAAGGATTGTTCTGACTAGCACAAGAGTGGATGATTTACCAGAAGAAGTTCAGGAACTGCTAGATGAGTTCGCTAACATCATAGTGGACGAACTACCTCGTTCGTTGCCACCGATCAGGAGTGTGAGCCATCATATTGGTCTCATACTAGGAGCCAGTTTTCCAAATAAATCCGCGTACAGATTGACGCCGCAAGAGAATGAATAGGTTAAGAGGCAAGTCTAGGAGCTGTTGGACAAAGGTTTGGTCAGTGAAAGCTTGAGTCCATGTGCTGTTCCAACAATACTCAGTCCGAAGAAAGATGGAGGCTGGAGGATGTGTACCGACTCAAGGGAGATCAACAAGATAACCATTAGGTACATATTTCCATTGCCGAGGATGGATGATCTGATGGATTTCTTGAGTGGAGCAAAGTACTTTTCAAAGATTGATTTGAAAAGTGGTTATCATCAGATTCGCATGAGAGAAGGTGACGAATGGAAGACAACATTCAAAACCAACGAAGGGTTGTATGAATGGCTTGTTATGTCGTTTGGCTTAACAAATGCGCCAAGTACCTTCATGAGGTTGATGAACGAAGTCCCGAGGGAGTTCATCGGGAAATTTTTCATTGTGTATTTCGATGACATACTGACTTACAGTAAAACAGTGGCAGAGCGTCTGAAGCATTTGGCTACAGTGATGCAGAAACTACAGCAGGAGAAGCTGTTGGTAAACATGAAGAAATCCTCATTCATGAAGACAAAACTCATTTACTTGGGGTTTGTTATTTCGGTGAATGAGTTGAGGATGGATCCAGATAACGTGGAAGTGATCAAGAATTGGCCATCACCGAGGAATATTTTTGAGGTGAGAAGTTTTCACGGACTGGCTAGTTTCTACCGAAAATTCATCAGAAATTTCCGTGGAGTTAGTGCAGCAATAATGGATACAGTGAAGAAGTGGCATAAGTCTTTTCACTGGACTGATGAGGCTGAGAAGAGCTTCAAAATGTTGAAAAGAAAGATTATGGAACAACTAGTTTTGGTGTTTCCAGATTTCCAGAAGACATTTCAGGTGAAATGCGATGCAAGTGGGTTTGCAATAGGGGTAGTCTTAAGTCAAGAAGACATGCTGATAGTGTATTTCATCGAGAAGATGAATGAGGAGAAATTAAAATACTCCACGTATGATAAGGATTTTTATTCTATCATACAGGCATTGAAGAAATGGAGGCATTACTTGATACCCAAGGAGTTTGTTTTATACAGTGACAATCATGCACTGCAGTTTGTGACTCAACAGGAAAAGTTGAATTAGAAACATGTCAAATGGGTTGAATGTATGCAGAATTTCACTTTTGTGACTAAGCATATTTCTGGTACTGCTAACAAAGTGGTTGATGCTTTGAGCAGGAAGTGTTTGTTGTTGCAGGAGTTCATAGTCAAAACATTGGGTTTTGATGATCTCAAGAACATGTATGCTGATGATCAGGATTTTGGAGAGGCGTATGAAGCAGCTGAGAATCCATTTCTCAGAGATAGAAGCTAGTGGGATGAGTACATGATCCAGGAAGGATTGTTGTTTAAGGGCAATCAATTGTGTATTCCGAAATACTCCATGAGGGAGAAATTGCTGAAAGAGAAACACAGTGGAGGATTGGCCGGACATTTCGGTCATGAAAAAACATTCACAAAGCTGATTGAATCATACTTTTGGCTAGGGATGCGATCAAAGGTCAAGAGATTTGTAGACAAATGCAGAATTTGCCAGCATTCGAAGGGAAAGAAGCAGAATGTAGGTTTTTATCAACCATTACACATACCTGAGAAGCCATGGGATGAAATTAGCATGGATTTCATATTGAGGTTGCCAAGGATGAAAAGAGGATTTGATTCGATCTTTGTGGTGGTGGATAGATTTTCCAAGATGACACACTTTATTCTGTGTCAGAAAACCAGTGACACGACTCACATCGCAAACCTGTTTTTCAAAGAAGTCATTCGACTTCACGGCTTGCCAAGGAGCATAGTTTCGGACAGAGATACGAAGTTCATAGGGCATTTATGGAGAACCTTATGCAAGAAGCTGTGAACTAACTTGTTATTTAGTTCGGCTTATCATCCTCAGATGGATGGACAGACAGAAGTGGTAAACAAAAGTCTGGGAGATTTGCTGAGAATCTTGGTGACAGAGCACCACAATAGTTTGGACAATATATTTCCGCAGGCAGAGTTTGCGTATAATGAATCAGTGAACAGAAGTACAGGACATAGTCCATTTCAGATTGTTTATGGCATACAGCTGAGAGGAATTTTTGAATTGAGGGATTCAGAACAGAATGTAACTAGGAGTGCTAGTGCAGAGGATTTCGCAGAAGTGATGAAGGAACTTCACAGCCGAGTGAAGGAACGGTTGTAGAATTCAAGTCAGGAGTATAAGCGGAGAGCAGATCAACACATAAGACAACTTCAATTCAAATTTGGTGACTTGATTTTGGCACATCTGAGAAAGGAAAGGTTCCCGAGAGGAACGTATAATAAATTGAAGATGAAGAAGATCGGACCATGTAGGGTCTTGAAGAAAATTGGAGAAAATGCTTATGAGATTGAATTACCCGATGGGATCGGAATTTCTCCGATATTCAATGTCTCAGATTTATACCCATATAAAGATGAGGAAGCAAGAACAAATGATGAACAGTCAAAGGTTCAATGGTGAAAGCATATGCCAGTTGCAGATAAGCCATAGATGGAGCAGATACTGGATAAACGAGTGGGCAAGAGGACCAGGTGAAAGCAATACTTTGAGTATCTGGTCAAGTGGAAAAACCATCCAGTTGAAGATGCCAGCTGGGAGACCGAAGTAGAGATACAGAAGCATGGACAGACTGTGCAGGAGCTCATGGACAGGAGCCCATGAATTTTTTCAAGACGAGGAGTATGATGCAGGAGCATCGCCAATTCATCAAGCGAGCCAGTGCGGAAGTGGAAGACAGCTGGATGAACCAACACAAATTTTGAAATTACTTCGGATTTGATGCGCGAACATTAATGTGGAAATTTAATGAAGAACACTTGTAAATGTAAATGGACCTTGAGCGGATTTCTCTCATCCTTAGTGAGTAGAGGCATTTAAGGTAGTTAATGTAAAGTAGATAGAATTTAATTCTAGATTAGACTGTTTGAGAGTGCAAGAGGGAAATGAGATATAGACACCCTCATTGTGCATTTATAACATTATGGAAGAGTATGAGCATTTGTGTATGAAGAACACAGGAGAGAAGTAGAGAGCTGCGTAAGAACACCCATGTACAAATATTTGAATTAATAGAAGAAGCTTTGATTCAAATTCATGGTTTTGTGTCTGTTCTCTATGTATTAAATGTTGATATGCTCATGAATGTTTGCTTCCTGTTATACATTTTCTTTATGTGTTGTGTATGTGATTTCATGCCTTGAGTTTGAAGGCTGAAGGGAAGAAGGAATTAGTTTCAATTGTTTCTCTATTTGAGCCAGAGAATTCCTGCAAGGAGTGCAGTTGAAGTGTTCGCAAGGAGTGCGTTGACAGAGGGTTCAGTTAGAGATAAATTTTGTTCTCATTCATCCCGAAGGTGCAACTGGGCACATGAGCCGTGCAAGGAGTGCGCAGGCCAAGTGAAGTTCAGGGTTGTGAGCCTCAGCGAGAGATTGAATGACTGCTGCTGCAGGAGTGCACAGATTCAAAAGACTTCAACACTTAGGAAGTGTCTGAAGGTTTCCGCAAGGAGTGTAGGAAAGAGGTCTTTCTAAGAATATGCAGAGTCATGGAAAATCTCAGAAGGCGCAGGACCTTCGAGTAATCGCAAAGAGAAGCACAGGGAGTTTGTGCCATGACGTGTTTAAAAAAGCACCGCAAGTAGTGTGTAGGTGGACAAGTCTTCGAGGAGGAGTACTTGGTTCATTTTGCAGAATCTCATCAAGAGAAACGGAGGGTCATCATTCTCCGAGGGGAATTCGCGACATCCCGTGGATCGTCAGATCTCACAAAGGTGCAGGGGAGATACTGTAGGTATTCTCAAGAGGCTCAAATGTCAGGAGGGATAGAGCCATTGATCCAAGCCAGCCAGGGCCGTTGGATCACTCGCGGAATCGCCTATCGAGATTTCGTGAGGGAAGAGTCGAAGATTTGGCAATGGAAATCGTGATATTGCGATACGCGATATCCTGATGGGTACGAGAAGAGTGTGGGGCCACAAGGGTCAGAGTGGTGGACAAGTGGCACACCTTATCGGGGTTTCATGGTAGGAAGGCCCGAAACAAATGCATTAGGATTCGCGATCTTGCGAACCCCGAATTGCCAATGAGGCGAAGCGTTGAATAGTCAACCTGCGCATGTGTCGAAGTTTCGGCGTATCGGGCATCGGGAGTCGGGGATACAAGTTGTTTGATATCGCGAGTAGCGCAATCGCGATAAGGAAAGTTCTAAAATAGAAGGAAAGGTCAGTGTTGACTGTCATTGGGTCTCGGGGACTCAAGGGTACAATGCTCGATCACTGACCTCGCGAAGTTGCGAAGTTCGATCCTCTGAGTGCAGAGAGGGGATCGCGCAAAGAGTTCTGTGGGTGCCGATTTCCCAATAGGGAAATAGAAGAACCTTGGTGTTCTTTGGGCTGTGGTAAATGATAAGATCCTATGAGCGGACATGCTTGCAAGCGCATGCTACGTCAGCATGCTGGTGGGAATAGGCCACTGGGTGATGGATACAACGATTATTGGATCCACCCTCATCTCTCCTCGACCGCTCATGTGTCCAATATATATCAAGGATGTCTTTCTGAACTCATATTTCTGCAAATTCGTGATCAATTAATTCTTCTTTAGGGTTTATAGCACCTACGCCACATGTGAGAGGTGATTTTTCCATGTGTTATTGAAGATTAGTATGTCATCCATATATACTATTAAAAATGGATGAATAAAAGGATGTAGCACATTATTCATTAGTCTCATGAAATTTGCATGTGCATTACATAAATTGAAAGGCATCACTAACCGCTTGTACAAGCCTTGTCTTCTCTTGAATGTTGTCTTCCACACATATTATTCTTTGACTCTCACTTGATGGTAACCTGATTTAAGGTCCAACTTGGTTAAGAAATTGGCTTCTTGCAACCGATCTAACAAGTCATCAATCCTTGGTAGGGGATATCTATTATTGGTGGTGATTTTGTTTAGGGCACAATAGTCAATGCACATTCTCTAGCTTCCATTCTTCTTTGGCATTGTGATGATGGGTGAACCACATGGAGATGTAGTAGGTTTGATGAATCCCTACTACAAAAACTACTAGAAATTCTTCTTAACTTCATCTGTTTCAATGATGGACTTGTTGGATTACTAAGAGGGGGGATGAATCAGTAATAGAGAAATCTAATCCCTTTTAACCATATAATCCAAGTCTTATATCAATGAAGCATTATCATCCAATAGCTGCAGAGTAAATAAGAAATGAACAAATGAACAATCATACACATACACAGTACACCAGTGTTTTACGTGGAAACCCAAATAGGGAGAAAACCACAGAATGTTTTTTCTTATATGTCTTGAAGAATTACATTCATTGAAAGAACCAACTTCCTTTGTTTTCTAGCTGCAACTGGAAGGAGGCTCCAACCCCCTAGTTTCTCAGGCTACAACCTGAGGGAGGCTCCAACTCCCCAGTTCTCTGGCTACAACCAGAAGGAGGCTACAACCCCCAATGTTCTTCGGCTACAACCGGAAGGTGGCTACAACCACCTGTCCTTGCCCCGACCTGCCACCCTGAAGTAGAAGTAGAATGATGGAACCACTGTCACACTATCACTGTGAGATATATTGTTGTAAACATGTACCAATAAATCTAAACCAGGCATCAACCATGCATCAACCTGTACCCCAACCTGTAATCAACCTGTACCATAAACAAGTGCATCAACCATGCACCAACCTGTAATCAACTTGTACCATAAACAAGTGCATCCAACCATGTACCAATTATGTACCAATCATGTGTCAACTACCCATCAACTATGAATCATCAATATGTACCAACATCATCAACTATACACCTCATGTATGTACGCTAACTCATCAACAACTTTTCTCAACCATGTACTCAACATGTACCACAACCAAAATTCCTCATCAATTTCATCATCCAAATCTGATTTGTAGCTCTGTAATAGACCTGGTGTATATGATCACATTCCTGCAAACCTTCCTTAACTTTAAAAGCAAGAGACTAGCATTTTCATCAAACTTTTCTTTAGTCTCATATGCCTAGTTTTGGATTAGTCAACAACCCTAACTTGAAGTAATCATAACTTTGAACCTGTAATGTATAAAGATTTGAAACTAATAAAAAATGTTCTTTAGTGTGTTTTATGCAATTCCTCCAAGTTTTACTACTTAGACCCACTCAGAAAAGGAGTTATAGAAAAAATGACATACCTTGCTGAATTATGGCTTATTCTAAAGAACGACCTTGTAGAGCGTGCCCCACAAAAATACTTTGATGAATTGATATGAAACTGTTACAAAACATACTACATACTATACCCTAACCAACACATTTTGTCTCACTAAATTTGGATCTGTTATGAAGAAGTTATGACGTTATTACCGGAAACACCCGATTTTGACTAGTTTCAGGATTGGCCACAAACCCTATTTTCCATGGAGTGTAACTCCCAAAATACAACGATCCACAAGCTGACTTTTTTACCATGGATACTTGGATATTTTTTCTCACTTTCATAGCAATTTCAGGATCTTAATCATTATATAAAAAAGGTTATAGCGAAGATGGTGAGATGACCTGTAAATAACATACCTTAGAAAGCACCATCAAAAGAATTTATCCTTCCTTGCATTTCAACCTTCTTTTCTTCACTTTCATCAGAATTTCAGCTTAGATATCATTTGGTTACCTCAAAAACCTATATATATTCAATATTCTCAAGTGTGATTCAAATGAGAGATCCTTGCCTCTTATTTTAAAAACATCTTCCTTAAAAACATCTTCTAGGTCACTTGGCCCACTTTCCTTATTTTAGGGTTGGGTCCACTTCTAATTTCTCCATTAAATTTATTATTGAAATTATTTATTTTGTATTCAATTTGAATTATAATACACTCATCACTTCA
>ML780622.1:126263-138303 GCA_009831015.1 Picea engelmannii | reverse complement strand
GAGATGTCTTCTTTGGTGCAAAAGTTTTTCTTGAAAACTTTCTTTGTAGTTCTTTTACCTTTATATGTTTGTCTGCCTTTTGAGTAACCTTCATCATTTCTCTTTTTCTTATGAGGAAATTTGTTAGAAAATTGACCAATACCATCACAATTAAAACAAATTAAATGAAGCTTACCTCTGTACCTACCGTTGGTTCCCTTGTTCAGTATTTTGACGAAGTTGGCCACTTCTTCATCATCTTCCGAGACGTCGCTGCTACTGCTATATTCTTCTTGTTCCTTTTTCTTTTGCTTTGATATTTTGGATGCTTTGAAGGTTGCTTCTTTTACATCTGGATTTTCGTATTCAGTTCTCATCTCATATGCTGTGAAGATTCCATGCAATTCATCCATTCTTATTGAGTTTAGATCCGATCTTTCTTCTAGTGTTGATATCTTAGGGTTGAATCTCATAGGAAGAGATCTTAGTACCTTTTGAACAATTACAGATTCTTCGATTTCTTCTCCCAATCATATGATTGCATTCACTGTTTCATCGACTCGTAAGAAGTAGGCTGTGATATCTTCATCTTCCTTCATTTTTAGTTGTTTGAACTGACCTTTGTAAGTTTTAAGCTTTGCTGCTTTGACTTTTGAATCTCCTTCATAAATATTTCGAAGCTTGTTCCAAATCTCTTTAGCAGATTTACAATGTGCAACTTTGGTGAATACCATATCACTGAGACCATTCAAAAGTGCATTTATGGCTTTGGAATTAATCTCACCGAGTGTCACTTCTTTGTCATTTGTTGGTGGAACTGCTGGTGTTGTGTATCCATCTACAATTGATTGCCAAACTTGAAATCCCTGTGCCTGTATATATGTCTTCATCCTTATCCTCCAAAAAACATACTTTTGTCCATCAAACTGTGGTATTCCATTTTTATACGAGTTGGTACTCTCCATGATCTACCTTTTAGTGGTTAAACTGATTTCTGAAGGAACCTGCTCTGATACCAATTGTTGGATTACTAAGAGGGGGGGTGAATCAGTAATAGAGAAATTTAATCCATTTTAACCATATAATCCAAGTGTTATATCAATGAGGCATTATCATCCAATAACTACAGATTAAATAAGCAATGAACAAATGAACAATCATACACATACCCAGTACACCGATGTTTTACGTGGAAACCCAAATCAGGAGAAAACCACAGAATGTTTTTTCTTATATGTCTTGAAGAATTACATTCATTGGAAGCACCAAATTTCTTTGTTTTCTAGCTGCAACTGGAAGGAGGCTCCAACCCCTAGTTTCTTAGGCTACAACCCGAGGGAAGCTCCAACTCCCCAATTCTCTGGCAACAACCAGAAGGAGGCTACAACCCCCAATGTTCTCCGGCTACAACCACCTGTCCTTGCCCTGTCCTGCCACCCTGAAGTAGAAGTAGAATGATGGAACCACTGTCACACTATCACTGTGAGATATACCATTGTAAACCTGTACCAATAAATCTAAACTAGGCATCAACCATGCATCAACCTGTACCTCAACCTGTAATCAACCTGTACCATAAACAAGTGCATAAACCATGCACCAACCTGTAATCAACATGTACCATAAACAAGTGCATCCAACCATGTACCAAGTATGTACCAATCATGTGTAAACTACTCATCAAATATGACTCATCAATATGTACCAACATCATCAACTATACACCTCATGTATGTACGCTAACTCATCAACTACTTGTCTGAACCATGTACTCAACATGTACCACAACCAAAAACCCTCATCAATTTCATCATACAAATCTGATTTGTAGCTCTGTAATAGACCTAGTGTATATGATCACATTCCTTCAAATAACACATTTTGTCTCATTGAATTTGGATCTGTTATGAATAATTTAAGACGTTTTTACCCGAAACACCTGATTTTGACTAGTTTCAGGACTGACCACAAACCCTATTTTCCACGGAGTGTAAATCAAAAAATACAACGACCCACAAGCTAAATATTTTACCATAGATACTTGGATATGTTTAATCACTTGCATAGCAATTTTAGGATCTGAGTCATTATACAAAAAAATTTATAGCGAAAATGGGGAGATGACCTGTAAATAACATACCTTAGAAAGCACCATCAAAAGAATTTATCCTTCCTTGCATTTCGGCCTTCTTTTCTTCACTTTCCTCATAATTTAGGCTTAGATATAATTTGGTTACCTTAGAAACCTATATATATTCAATATTCTCAAGTGTGATTCAAATGAGAGAGTCTTGCCTCTTATTTATACTCTCCAAGTAGATTCCTTAAAAACATCTTCTAGGTCACTTGGCCCACTTTCCTTATTTTAGGGTTGGGTCCACTTCTAATTTATCCATTAAATTTATTATTGAAATTATTCATTTTGTATTCACTTTGAATTATAATACACTCATCACTTCACTTTATTATTTACCTTTTAAAATCTCTTAAACCACTTTGTTTACTTTGACCTTTTGGGGCTTCTAGATGACATATGAGGGTCCTCCAACTTCGTAAGGCCATAAATCTCAAACCATGAGGAGTTATGTGAAATTCTAGATACTACCAGAAATGGCATGGCATGTACTATCCATATAGAATAGTATTATCTAAAAATATATCATAACTCATACCGTCACTGATCAAACAAACTTGGGTCCATTACCCAAACCTGGGGTCTCCAACTTCTCATGGCCATAACTCTCTAATCGTGAGGAATTATGTGACGTACCACATACCACCGGAAATGACATGACAAGCACTATCCATCTAGGATATTTTCCCTAACAAATTCACTTTCCTTCATCTCATTATTCTACAATTAAGCATGGGTTCTCTTACTCCACAAAGCGTCTTCCCATGAGGGCTTTCACCATAAGGGGACCACTTTGGAGTTCATCCATATTTACTTCTTATCAACCATGAAAAAACAATAATGAGGCATATTTACATCAAACAATATTGGGTCCATTACCCAAACCTTTGTGCTACTAGGCTTTCATCAAGGGTTGACATCAATGAAAACCAACCTTAATCAATAGGACTACCTATACAATCCAATGTTTTGCAGTGGTGACTCTAGCAACAACTAAATCTCATGCTCAAGCTCTCGCTTGGGTGGTATCCTGTGAGGATCTTGTAACACTTCCTTGTAGGCTTCAACCAATTGTTGTATTTTCCAACACTACTTGCTACTACATCCTTCTAAGGATTCCTTCATATCCAACTCACTAAATTATCCTTTCTTATTTCATTCTCTAAAAACAAATAAAAATAACTTCTTTGTAATGCCAATGATTTTTCTAGCACTATGAAAATTGATCAAAGAGATTTTGTCTGTGTTCTTATGTGCATTTATGACATATGCCTTTCCATCCTTAAATAAAATATGTTGGTTTTATCTCCCCCTAAATATGGCATCTCTCATGTACAAGTATGTGATTCCCAACATGGCTCCACATACATCCAATGGAACCACACATACAAACACTTCATCCATAAAGTGTTGGTTGATGGAAAACTTGAATTTACATTTCTTGTTCACTCTCAATTCTATGTATTTATTTACTCATCCCAAGGGGTATGGATATGGATGGTGTTGTGTCTCTAGACCAAGCTTCTCGAACAAATTTGTAGAGATGAAATTGGATCATGAACCGAGATAAATAAAAACAAGCTACCTTGCTTTGTTTCATGTGGATTTTGATGAAAAACAACTCAATCATCTCCTTTTCCTCCTTGTGAATACAACTAACTAGTGATACTTCCTTCTAAATATTAGTGCAACTAATATTCCCTTCTAGGTTTGAGGTGTTTTCCATCCTTTCCTCAACATCCACTGTATTCTTCTTCTTTTTATTTTGAAAATTCTTGGGGCACTTCTCAAGGTGCAATTTCTAGCTATCCTCCTTACTGTGTCCCTTTTGATAATAACCTGTGCATTGTTTGATGAAATATATTTCTTCTTGTGTCGTTTCCATATGGCATGATCTTTTTCTCATTCTATTTCATATTGTTTTTCCCTCTTTTCTACTGCACTTTTGGTTTTGTTTGGTTTTGTGTGCCTAAATACTTCTTTTGATTGTCTCCTTCGAGGTACTTTTCTTGAAAATTGACTTCATTGATCATCATAGGTTTCAATAACATCAATTGACATAAAATATGAGGTAGAAATGATCCCATGTACTTGATCAAAATATTTGATCTTTTGAGAGAGACACCCCGTTGAATAACTGTCTTCTTGAACTATGTGGTGAACTATTGCATCAATTTCCCTTTCCTATGTCTAAATTAATGTCACTCAATTTGTTGGTTCTCTTAATATTTGATTGTGTATAACCAAGATTTGATCATTTCCTTGAACAATTCCTAATCAGTCACTGGTAGATCATTTTCTAGTTCTTCGCCTATTGCATCACTCTCCCACCATGCTGAAGCATGACCTTCAAGATTCAATAGAGAAAATGTAATCCTTTGCTTACCGATGAATTCATGTATGTTGAAGTATACCTCCATATGTTGTAGCCACTAGTTCAGTTTTATGCCATCATGTTCCTAGACATATGGCTTGATGTCCACCTTTTCCTCTACATGGAAAGGTACCGACATTTTGTTATAGATGCATTTTCCCATCTCTATTTCAGTTTTTCACTCTATCTCTAGTTTGTTTTCCTCTTAGTTGGAGTATTAATGAAAATTCTTTGTTGAGGGTGTTTCCATACCTTTTATTTCCAATAGTTTTGTTACCATTGATCTAAGTGTGGAAATGCTCCATGTTAGCCAATCCAACTTGACTCTGGCATCTTCTTATTTTTCTTCTTCATGATATTCCTTTTTCATTGTTGGTGCTATACTTGTTTTAGCTATGGTTATTTTGATTGGATCATTATATATTTTTCCATCTATATTAGTACTTTCTGGGTGGAAAAAATTGGAGGAATCAAATTGAAAAACAACATTAGCACAAAAAACGGTTCGAAATATTCTGGAGCCATTTTGAGGCATCAAATGGATTTTTTTGGTCCAAACATACTTCAATAGAAGATTCCATATTCTACAAACTGATACCTTTCGAATGGTGCAAGAATCGTCTCAATCAAAGTTTTTATGCAAAAGTTATGCCTCTCACAAGTTGACTTACCATGTTTACCACCTTGGTACGAGCAGATGGCACGTCAATCCTCATTTCTTAAAATGTGTGAGGATATCCATGTGTGGACTTTAAAGAAGATTATAGTAGTTCCAAACGTTATCACTAATTTATGGTTGAGGAAGTCAAAACCCTAACCCTAGATGACTACCAAGATATGCTAAATATTGGGCTACTAGGAGGAGAAAGGGTTCCATTCTTTTGTATTTCACTTGTTTCATAGTTGAGCGGAGTATCCAATGAGTGAAATTTTGAGAGAATAACATAGGAAGTAGGATATTTTGTAGAAACCATTAAATCCATAGTTTCAAAGACAACTCCATAGTGAGTTCCTCTTTCTTTGTACTTGTTTTCCACAAATGAAGAAAAGATAGCAGAGCATAGGCCTCACCTTCTAGATGGGTTTTCTTCTATATTGGGTTTCCTAGGATACATATTGTGTTCAATTGTGTGGTTGGTGTGTATATTTTTTCCCATTCTTCATTTTTGTATTCAATTAATGATCCAGATTTATGAGCAGAATGGAATGAACATGTATATCTATAATATTAACACATAGACAAAGTGAATAATAATAGAGATACAATAAAATTTGACTTCTATTAAATAAGAAATATGATCAAACTATAAAATGTAGACTCAAACAAGCTTGTTAGAATGGTGGCATCTTATCTCTGAGAAGAGATGTGACAACTACGCTCATTCGCAAGGAGATGAGTACAATGAAGCTCCAAAGTAATTTTACATCAAACATGAATGCAAAAACCCTAGACATCCAAAAACCTAACCCTAGGATATGAAGTGTCAAAAGTCATGTGTGCCCCGTTGGGGTAATTTGGTACATCAAATTTCCAGTATCGCAACTTTTTCATACGATCTCCATTTTAGGTGGACGATAGCCTACTGGAAAGGTATATCCGAGGGATACAAATTATGTTATCGTACTCTAACTTTGTCTATAGTGTGATTGTGGCAGGCCCAAAAAATGTTATTTAGGGCCTCATTACGACGCCATAAGTTTAGGACCCAAAAACATAGAAAAAAACTACCAAGATGAAAAATTAAACTTCCAAGATGAAATCTATATGTGAAACAGTTGGAAGAGGTGGGTAGCCACCAATGTTCACCTGGATCAATCCTCTACCCTTAGGAAGCAATGGTATCCATTGCGTTGTGTTCCCCCATTAGATGAGGAAATTTTTGTTGAATTTGGCCTCGGGTGAGCAAGTTTCCTTGGTGCAGGAGCTGCATTACTTTGACAACACAATAAATCTGAAACTTCTATTGGCGAGTTCCCTTGAACCGTGTGTCCATGATCTAATCACTGGATTCCTATTCCATGCATTAAGGGTTGAGCTCTATTGGTGTCAACTGTTTTGCTACCTCTAAGGTGTCCAATAATGGTGGAAAGTATGGCCGAAGGAGGTCCAAATTAAACACCAGGTGAAAGCCAAGGAAGGGGGGAATGTTGAGCTCAACAAAATTGTCACCCATAACCTTTTTGATGGTATAAGGTCCATAGTGGAGTAGATGAATCTTCTGATGGGATCCTATATGATCTTCTTTCTGCAAGTGCAACCAAACTTTATCTCCCACCTGAAACTTGTGTGGCACCCGATGTTGATCACGACGCTGCTTCTACTTGGAATTGGACTTATGAAAAATATCTTGAACCTGTTGACGGATGCGTTGGATTCATTCAATGAACCAGGTGGCTTTGTTAGCTTTGATTTGTACATGGGACGATTCTTCCTGTGTGGACGCAAGGGGTAGTGCAACATCCATGGGACCTAATGGTTGAAATCCCAACTCCACCTGAAAGGGGTTGTGGCTAGTTGAGCTATGTACCTGAAAGGGGTTGTGGCTAGTTGAGCTATGTATGGCTCTATTGTAATTGTGTTGAACATAGGGAAGACTCTCATTCCATGTGTGTGAATTCTTGGAATTGTATATGCACAAAATATGCATGATCATCCTGTTGACGACCTTATTTTGGCCATCCATTTGGGGGTGGAAGGCCATGGATTTGGCAATCTTGGTGTCCAACTATTACCAGAGACTCGACAAGAATGTGTTGAGGAATCGATTGTATTTATCAGATATGATGGTTTGTGGTTTCCCAAAATGTACCCACACTCGTTCGAAGAAGAAATTGACAATTTTTATAGAAATATTTTCCTCACCCTATGCAATCTTGCACAGAGGGCCTTTTTCCATTTCCCTATGCAGACTTGAAGTCCCTTTTTGCAAATCCCAGAGTTAAAAAAATTATTTTTCCACATATACACACCCTACCTATATTAAAACATGTGTATACGCAGGTTGCACCACTACAACCCATGTATATTGGGAAATGCGCCCAAAATTAAAAAATGGTGTCGGGTTTACATGTCACGTCACAAGATCAATGATCCTTGGCCTTCCATATACTGGAAATGTTCCAACTCGGCCCTTCAGTTCCACTTGAAGGCTATAAATGGGCCAAATCCGAGCTATGGAAAAGAGGAGAAAGAATTCAAATTTGAGAGAAAAGTTACTCTGGAGAAATTATTCACTTCACATTGAGTCCACATCCCTTTATTATTTAAGTCTGAACACATTGTTCAACCCCCAAGCTCTTCCATTATTGATTGAGAACCTCATTGTATCTCTTATATGATCTTGCCTTTAGTGGAGGATTTAAGTGGCGGAGGCCCAACTAGAAGTAACTTATTTTCTCAGTTTCGAACCATGCTGACATGGAAGTTTGCAACTCATTCACTTTCGCTGTATCTTAATAGAAATACTCTTTTCTCGTCCAATTAATATCTCGAAAATATTTGAATTATTATTCCATGGGAGTATTTGTTATGAATGTTGATGGATTATGCTATCGAATGTGCTAACATTATATATTATCACCGTATGCTTGCATTTATTGGTTGTTGAGGACTAGTTGCAGGTGCATTTCTTTGGGTCAAGCGCTCAATGATGGACTTCATCGAACATATGGAGGAGGTAGGCCTTTTATCTTGTCTTGTTAGCATATTTGGTTATATAACATACTTGATAATACAGTTGATTTCTGCAGTCATTTATGTCTGTTGTGGTTTACCCCTAGCCATAGAGAGATTTTCCTCGTAACAGAATTGGCAACCATACTGGGGACAAAATATTCTTTTTTAAGGGTTGGAGTGTTTTTCTCCTTAGATTCATCTCGTTCATATTGATTTTCTTATTGTATGATTTCTTGACACCCTTTGTTCACTCTGAGTCTGAGTTTCTTATCCTTCTCCTTAGCCTAGCTATGTTTTGAAACATATACGTGGGGTTTTCTTGATAGTCACGTACATACGCGTGATGTACGTCTGCAAGCTGCGTACATACACGCTTTTCCCTTGAACAGTCACGTGCATCAAACTTTGTTGCTTGGTTGTTGGGTTTGGTGGTTTTTGGGTGGGTTTTAATGATTGTTGAGTCTTCTTGGGTCTCTCTGGTGACTATTAAGTGTCTGTGGAATGACATGAAACCCGTCTTTGGTTGAATTTTTGGGCGCTACCTTTCTCATCATATTTTCATTTTGATTGTCCTTGCACCTTGGGATGGGTGTTTTTCTCCTTGATATCCTACTTGGGTTGTCTCTGTTTATACACAGTAGAGTCTTTATATTAAGCTGTTGTTTAGTCCTTTCATTTTCATTCTCTTATATTGAAAATACAAAAATATTAGGCATTTTACATTGATTGGCATTTTGATCTCTTGAGTCTTTGTCATTTATCTTAGTGCATGTAAAGAAAGATTGCATTTTATTTAGAATTGCAGAATTGAATTGAAAATTGCATTTTGAAAATCATATCATTTATTGGAAATTGAAGTTAGGAATTTGCTTTGTATTCATATTCATTTATTTTACTTGTTGAGTCATAACATCACTAGTTTCACGAACGCACCGTTTGAGTCAGCAAGGCCATTAAAAGTAACGCTATAATTTAAAATTGGTTAGTAATGATTTTATCTTTCTAGGGTGCACAAACTAGCTTATGATTTAGAGCCTTGGAATAGGATTTTGTGAGTAAACTTCTCCAAGGATATTAAATCAACATATGTGTCTGACTAAGGGAGTGGAGAAATCCATTGTATAATCGATAATATCAGGAGGCTTTGCTTACATCAAAGTTAAGCACAAGGTCTCGTGAAATTGGTTGAATGGATATCCACTCGATACCTTCTTAGCATTAGATATATTTCTGGGGATCTATTCATATATGGGGATCTTTCTAGTGCCCTTACCTCCATGAGAGGCAGTTTTTTCAAGGTTTCGGGCTTTGCTACCCTGCCCATATGGTGGACCTAACTTATGATTGTTCACCTGTGCATCGGTTATATCATGGTTTCTTAGTTGCTTGACTTAGGGATCACATAGGTTACTTACAGGGGTTATTTTGTAGGTACCCTGGGTCAGATAAGGGTCGAACAACATACAACCTTTATGGAGGATTACCTCTCCGGGGGGATCTGATCGACTGGTTGTTAAACCCACGAGGGACCTTATAACTTCTTATGTTTCCTACAATCTTTAGCAGCGGAGTCTCATGCCCCTCTTGGGCGAGGCATACCTACTTTAGAGAGGGAGGTCCCTTTCAACCACTTTATCTTGTTTGTGTGCATATTGGCCGTTTGATTTTTTCTGGTGTGCTCTTTGATTATTAATAGAGCTTTGAGATTTTATACTGTGCCTTGAGTCGTCATTATCACAGATAATGGAGTACCCATGGCTCCCTCTTTCATCACTTCCCTCCCCATGAAATTCACTCATTTCATGGGGACGAATCCATCCGCTTTTCATAATGGTATGTAGAATTATGACACTCATTCCATGCCTTGGGTCTCTAATCATTTTCCTATTGATATGCCAAATGTGCCTTCATCCTTTCCATCCTCTCCCTGGCCCACTTATATGAATTCTAGTTTCGGATCTAGGGGCACCATGGCCTTGCCATCTACATCTTCATTTGATAGGAGTCATGTACCTCAACCAACTCTCACTAAGGGGGGTTGGAATCTCCCCTCTTACGGATCTAGTCCTAGCCATGATTTTCCAGGATCCAATATTCAAATGGGTGGTTATTCTACTTATTACACCCTGTCTGTGTATCCTTTGTCCGCTATTCTAGTTCCTATGAACACTTTTCCCATTGCAGGTCCACATATGTCCTCTGGTATTTCATACAGAGGGAAACGGTTTTATGGTACAAACCACCCTCTTCACAGAACTACTTCACATGGGGGAAACATATATCCTCACTTAAATAATCCTTATCATACTTTTGTCTCTTCGCAGACATGTGCTTCAGTGATGATGCCTATACAGACCTCTTTGGATCAATTAGTTGGAGCATACCACCTTTCCGGACAGGGACAGGGTGTACACCAGGATCCTTTCTGGCCTGCAATGTCTCAAAACAAGTCTTTCCCAGGACCTTGGTCTCAAATTCCATAACTCACCACCATCACTAGTCTAGTCATACTGGAGCTCCATCACCAACTGTTTCTAGTCATGTTGGAGATTGGTTGACAACCTTGCAAGTCATGTTGAAGACCAAAAACTAGCCACTGCTAGTCATGCTAGGGGCATCACTCTAGTCACCATGAATCATATCGACATCACATCTCCAACTTTTGTAAATCATGTGGGAGATGAATCTCTAGCCTCTACCAGTAACGCTGAGAGCATGTAGCCAAACATTATAAATGAAGTTGGGGGAATTCATATGATTGAGAAGCCTAGACATGTCAAACGTAATCCCAAGTTCCTTTGCAGGACTTGCAAAGGAGATCACCTTACTCGTTTGTGTCTTGCTATTTTCGGGATATCATAAGCGTGGTTCTCACCTGGGGGCCCTTTGGGTTCTGAGGCATATGTGGTTTCCCCACACTTTGTTTCTCCTTTGATTGAAATGACAATCATGCCGATGCAATCCTCGCCTGACCACACCCCCATTTTTTAGGGTGGTGCGTCTCCTAGCATTATTTCCACACATCCTATTCAACCAACAGTTGAAGAAGTGGTCATACCGATGCAATCTTCGGTCAATCCAACCCTTCCCTTGGAGGGTGATGCACCCTTCAACCATGTCATTAGCATTTCTGGTACTACACCTTCTGAACAAGAGAGAGTTTTACTCTCCCCGAGTACTCTCCCTCCAAGTTTTGGAGAAGTTCCCTTTGATTGGGATAGTCTTGTGGGGTATACAATGCCTCCTCCTATGTCCTTTCAAGTAAGGGATGTTATCCTATATATCATGGATAAGGTAACATCTGCTAGCACTTTATCCTCCTTGTTGTTGGGAAATAATACCCTACAGACTAGCAAGCTAGGGTTAGGCTTGCATGCAGATCATGACCCTAAAGAAATCACTTTTAACCTATCACCCCAAAACTCAAACCCCTTTTTCACATACAAGCATGGAAAAGACCTACTAACCTTTTTACTGATGTTTGGTGTAGATCCTTCGTTGCACTTTGTCCATTTTCTTACGCTGCTCCTTCCAAAGACAATCCTGCAATCAAGACAAAACACTACGCATGCATGCTTTTTTTCTACTAGAGGGTTAGAGATTAAGAATAAATCGAATAAAACATATAGAACTCATGCATTGGGACGGGAAAATTATTCTTTTATTAATCTCAAGATGAATCAACTTACAATAATGATAGAGATCGGCCACCGTTCCTCAATCCTGATCCTGTGCTCCTCTTCTTTGTCCTCCAACTGCTTTGCTTGAATTCTTCTTAGGCTTGAGGAAAGGCTAAAGGGTTGGGACAAATGGATTCGACAATTGGGCAGAGTTTCTTTGCTATATTTTTCCTCCTCCAAATAGTACCCCTACCCCT
>ML780622.1:112657-125680 GCA_009831015.1 Picea engelmannii | reverse complement strand
GGTCTTCGACGGCTCGTCGGTTATGGACTTGATAATCTTGATGATCGGACTGAAGGCTTCAGTGATTTCGAACAAAGACTTGATTGGACGTTCAGGATGGCCGGGTATGCGGACAAGAGACATATTGTAGAGGGGCCGACTCAAGCTTAGTGACCAAATTCCCTTGGACAATAGCATGACAAGTGATAAGACTCAGGCAGGATATCTGTTAATCATAAGTCTACGAAGTAGGAGGCAACGCAAACTCTCCATATGTTTGGAAGAGTAACCAAACGGTGGAGGACACAACTCAATATAGCGAGCAAAGATTCCTAAGGTCGTACTACATCCCATAGTATGATGAATCAAACAGACATATGTGCTTTATCCAAGGGTGACTCATTATGCTGCCAATAAAGAAAATACTTTTCCCATCCTCTTTTTGGGGTATATTTGATTTTTTTGTTCTTTTTGATGATTTTGAAAAAAGAATAAAGGAATATTACGTTACAATGGAGGAACGAGTACGGAAAAAATACAAGCTCAAGGCACAAGGACAAGACTGATGTTCTAGGGAAATGATACTCGGGAAAAATCCTCCAGTGGCCAAAGGTGTTAAGACGCATAGGCAAACTGTTACTAGACTGATGGGTAAGGTATGCAAATGCAGTTGATAGAACACACAATGGTAACGTTCTTCGATGTAAGTTTAATGAGCCCAGAGAAGGGAAGCTCGGTGGTTTTTCATATTTAGAGAGTCTGAAAAAGCATAAAAGGAAACTCCATTGGGGTACCTTTTTTGACAATAGTCTAGTCGGTTCGAAAAAGGGGTAAACTAGCACCGATTAGACGTCAATTCAAAACCATTTTAACGACTGTGACAAGGACAAGATCACTTGGCTATTTTTTCAATTTTAAGGAGTCTGAAAAAAGATTAACTATGGACTCCGTCATGAATGTTCTTCTGGACCATTTTAATGAGTGTGAAAGAATAAGGTCACTCGACAATCTTTTCAATTTTTGGGAGTCTGAAAAGAGCTTAACTATGGACTCCGGGGGGGTTTCTTTTTCGTAAATTTAGTCCCTCGGGCCCGAAAAAGGAATAAAATCTTACCTGAGGATACTCTTCTAAAGAATGAAAATTCAATAGAGTATTCCTTTGTTCGTACAGTTGACCATCCGGACCAAAAAAGGGGTAAACTACCGCCGGATAGACGTGACTTCAAATTTCAGTTTAACGAGCGTGAAAGGCGACAAGATCGCTCGACAATCTTTTCATGTTTAGAGGGTCTGAAAAGGGCTTAAAAGGAGACCCGTTATGTTTTGGGAGTCCAGAGGGTAAGACAAAGAGTAGAAAATACCCATGCGAATGAGGCTCAAACTCGTATTTAGGAAAGACTACACGGACTCCCAAGCCTACAGTGTTGTTTAGAAACGACATGGACACCATAATGCAACCAAGACCTACCTAGGGCCTCCATGTTTTGGTAAGCTCTACCACCAAGTTGCGACACTTCTAGAGCAGATATGATGGTTCCGTTCCACAAACGGATGGGATCGATCCTATATCATAAGAATAAAAGGCAACGAGATGCAACAGTCGGGGTGAAATCCTACCCTATATGCTCAAGTTGATTTTTTGAAAAAATATTTTTTATGGACTGTCAATATATATATATTTTTTATTTTTTGAAACTCAATGAAAATTGTCCCAATACTTGATCAAATCCCTCCCATATAACTCCTGAACCACTCAAAATGGTTTTTGGTATAAAGAAATTGATAAAGGGGCCCAAAAAAGTGACAAAAAGAAGCCAAAAAGTCTATAAATAGAAGTTGGTAGCTCATTATCACCATTGCTGATTTGGAAATTGACTCTGGAGCCAAAAGACCCCCTTTGCCAAAGATCGTGATTCTGGGAGCTACAGTGGACGAAACAGACTTCTTCTTGGACCAAGTAAGTACAAACTCCCTTATCTTTCAATTCAATACTTCATTTATTACTTTTAAGTGTGTTTTGGGGGGAGGGCGCCGACCTCAAAGAGGTCGGCCCTAGGCAAACGCGGGCTGTCTAGGGACAGCCCGCAGGTACCCGCGGGCAGGGAAAAACCTGCCCGCGGGTACCCGCGACTGTCGCCTCTACAGGCCGCGGGTACCCCCCGCGTGATGGAAAATTTGGTTGAAACAAGTATTGATCCCCTCCATTTTGCTTTGTGGTGTTGGCAGGATGTATGTTCAGTGGAGGTAGAGGGAGCACGAGGCCGCCAATGAATTAGTGGTCGCAGATCCGAACATTATGGCCGTACTGACGCAGTGTGGTTTGGTAAAATTATTTCTGTGTCCGTTTATGCACGCGCAACCAAGGCTGCTGAATGCCCTAGTTGACTATTGGCACCCCGATGTAGAGGCTTTTATGATAGAGGGGCAATCCTTGGTGCCCACCACCGAGGATATTTATTTTTTGACTGGCCTCTCGAGGAGAGGGGAATCAGTCAACTTTCAAACTTTTCCTGCGGGGCCGAGCAAAGTCTCGGAGTTGATAGAGGAGTATTGCGAGGCTGGGACCGATCAGAGGATGTCCTTGGTACCTGTTAGTAGGATTACCAGCCTCGCCCTCCAGACTATTTTATCGCTCATTGGGCGGATTACCGGCTCCGCAGCCATGCATCAGGCTTCGCGCGCATAGATGAACTGTGCAATCCAGTGCATGAATGCACAAATTTTTGATTGGAGTACCACACTACTAGCAAGCATGCCAGGTCAGTTGACAGCTTGCAGACAATGGACACACAAGAAATTCGGGTTTGGGACCATCCTGTGTTCGTTTTTCTTCGAGAGAGTTCCATGTTTTATTCCTTGGCTGACAGTACGAGGACATCTGGCTACTTTCCCTACAGTATGCAGATGGGCAGCGTTGCTGCCGCGACAGGGTGGTGGAAGGACCACATAGGCCTTCAACAAAAACTTTTTTGCTTGGCTGTCGTGACAGATCTCGGTTATTGAGGACTACCCATACGTGGGGATTGACTTCTCCAAAGATCCAGCGATACCAGTGCCTCCTGGTGAGGAGCGAGGGGAGATGGGTAAGTCTCCACCTATACAGTTTTTTTGTTTGCATATGTAATTTTTTATGTCTTTTTGATATATATATCATGCTTTTGTATACTAGCGTTTTTGATGGGTGAAAAATTGTTGCATGCAGATGTGGGGCCCGTGCGACCTGCTGACTATGCACGGAACATGAATCGCCCACGGCTAGAAGCCGCAGCTGCCACCGCTGGAGGAGCAGCAGTAGCCGGGAACCTCCCAGCAGGAGAGGCCGAGAGAGTCCTGAGGCGGATTGAGCGGAACTTTACTGCGCTCACTCACACAGTTCCCATGGCAGAGATAGAGGACTTGCTGCCCTCCATGCAGACTCATGTTGTGGGGGAACCTCGGACATGGGTCCAATTGTTTAGGAGTTTAGCCCAGGTTGTACATGATTATAACAGGGCCCACAGGCCCTGAGCAGACTTTTAAACTTTTTATGTGCCACGAGCACAAATATGGATATATTTTTTGAGGGCATAAGCCCCAGTGACTCATTACTGTTCCCACTTTTTGAGGCGCTTGCGCCCATCTATGTACTCTGAGGATTTTATGGTGTTTATATATGTTTTTTTTTTCTTTTTTGTGTCTTATGGATTATGTGTACAAGAATGTATTTACATGTTTATGTTCATGATCTTTTTATATGTGAGCAAGATGCGAATCTAAGATGTGATTAGCTAGAGTATCCGTGATTTGATTTAGACTCCTAGGAACATGAAAATATGTAATATAATCAAAGTTGCATTCCAAGAGACGTACCCTAAGGAATCGTCGGTGTAAAGTAGGGTCGTGCACGCGGTATATTCTGTTTAGCTGCGACACAACCAGTTGAGCGTCTAGATAGACCCAGAGACGAGAGATACCCAATGACAATGCGTCACGAAGCAACTCAATAACTGCTCTATACTCGGAAACATTATTTGTGGTGTCACCTAAGCATATACCTCCAGAAGATAACAACCGACCCTGTGGTGTAAATATTACCCAAGATGCGGAGGCAAGCCTCCGCGTGTGTCGACTAGCACCGTCCGCATACCCAACGAACACCTCGGACTCCCTTGACATCTTCCATATTGATGAAAGATAACATCAATGACACGTCCATAACACGTTTTAAAAGAAACGTAAAAGTAACAGTACAAAGACTATACATATGTTACAAAAAGTTACCCACAGTGACCATTCTATGAGTAATACTTCTTGAGGTAGAGCCCATTTCTAGGCTCTGCCAAAGCATTCCCTTCAAAATCGACTAGACGATAAGCACCCTTTTTTAAAACCTCTTTAATAATGAAGGGTCCGAACCACATGGGTTTAAACTTTCCTACCCCCAGGGGGTCCTTATCTTGGTCATAGACCAGGACAAGGTCGCCCTCAGAGAAAACCCGAGGACAAACGGACCTATCATATTGACACTTGACCTTATGTTTATGAGCTTTGTTGGCCAGGGCCACATCGCGACGTTGTTCATCAAGCTACTCAAGGTGTACTAACCGTTCTTCAAGCGGAGAAGTGTCTGGCAATAACTGTACTGCCAATTTCAGAGATGGGATTTGATATTCGATGGGAAAAACTGCCTCCATCTCGTAAACGAGTTGGAAAGGTGAGAAACTGGTTGCAGTCTTAACTGAGGTTCGGTAAGCCCATAATGCCGAGTATAACATCAAATGCCAATTTGACTTGGCTGAGTTGATAGTTCGCTGTAAAATCGTCTTAAGAGTTTTGTTAACAGCTTCCACCTGCCCATTGGCTTGGGGATAGTAAGGTGATGAGTGTTCCTACCATAACCCAAGCTTTGACATTAACTCGGACATCATTTGGTTCTGAAAGTGACTGCCATGGTCAGTGACAATCTCTCTCGGGACGCCGAACCGTGCTATAATTTGGTTAAATAAGAAGAGAGTTGTCGTCTCTCCATCATCCTTAAACGTTGGCATAGCTTCGACCCACTTAGTGAAGTAGTCGACAACTACGATGATATAGCGGTGCCCCGTTGTAGACGGGGGGTTGCGTGTAGTGTAATCAATCCCCCATTTAGTGAAGGGACCAACTGTGATGACAGGAAACATGGGAGCTGGATGTGCCCTCATCTTCCGTGAGAAGATTTGGCACGGATGGAACTTCTTGACCGACTCGATACAATCTTTGATAAGTGTGGGCTAGAAGTAACCTGCTCGTAAAATCTTTTGGGACGTTGCCAACCCAGATAAGTGACCGCCACAGGCTCCTGTATGACAATCGTTGAGCACTATGACGGCCTCCTCATGAGTGAGACATCGACGCAAGATGCAGTCTATGCCTCTCCGATACAACGTATCATTGAGTATGAGATAGTTCTTGGCCTGATGGCGTATCCGCCAACGCTCATCACGAGAAGAAGAGGTGGGGCACTTCAAAGTCTGGAGATAGATCAGTATATCTCCGTACCAGGGGTCTGAAGATTCAATCAAAAACATATCCCCCCGGATAGGCGATTCCTCAGGCACAACGTCACCTGACTCAACCGGAAGCTCCGAAATAAGTTTTGCGAAGACCAATGACTTTTTGGACCTGGCTGAAACGAAGTCTAAGTCAAATTCTTGGAGGATTACCATCCATCTACTGATTTTGCCACCGATAACTCGTCGTGTCAACATATACTAGAATGGATTCACAACGGCAACGACAATGGTCTTGCGAAACAGAACATAGTGAGGGAACCGTTGAACAACATGAACTGCTGCCAATGCAAGTTTTTCGAGATGGGTATAATTAAGTTTCAGTCCTACGAGGCCTCGGCTCAGGTAATAGATCACGTATTCAGAAAACGAATCATCCTCCTGAACTAAAACCATGCCTATGGTTGACTCCGCGACAGCCAGATATAATAAGAAATCTTTGTTATAGTTCAGTGGCCGTAGCAGAGGTGCAGTAGTGAGGGTGTGTTTCAATGCATCGAAAGAGCGTTGAGCTGCTTCGTCCCAGAAAAAGGGAACATCTTTCTTCAGTAAACGCATGAAGCCCTTGGTGATTTCGACATAGTTGGTGATGAAGCATCGTAAGAAGTTCACCTTGCCTTGAAGACTTTGAAGTTGTAAGATCGTGCGTGGGGGGGGAAGCTGGACTATTGCCTCCACCTTAAGAGGATCCACCATGATCCCTGTTGTTGAAACGATGAAACCTAACAAACGTCCTGACGTGACGCAAAAGCTGCACTTGTTGGGATTCAAGCAAATATTGAAGTAGCGACAACGTTTGAAGATTAGCCTGAGGTGTGTAGGATGATCCTTTCGCTTGCGAGAGCGTGATGCTGAATCATCTAGATAAGCCTCGACTATATGTTTGAGGTCGTGAAACGCAAAAGACATGGCCCGCTGGAAAGTGGCTCCAGCATTCTTGAGACCAAAAGGCATCTTACGATAAGCGAATGTACCCCACGGACAAATGAATGTCGTTTTGTGTTGGTCCTCGGGTTTGATTTGGATTTGGTTATAGCCCGAAAAACCATCCATGAATGAAAAGGCTTCACAACCGGTGCACTCATCAATGATCTGGTCGATGAATGGGGTTGGATAATTATCTTTTGGACATGCCTTGTTCAAATCATGGAAATCGGTACAAACACGAATCATGCCTTGTTTTTTATCGACCGGCATGGGGTTTGACACCCATTGAGTCAAATGAATAGGGTATATGAACCCATCCTTGAGCAATTTCTCAACCTCCGTCTTAATGGCTGCTACTTTCCTAGGATTAACTGGACGAAGTTTTTGTCGAACAGGATTAGCATCAGGATACGTTGTGATTTCCTGTTCAACTATTTTCGGATCGATGCCTGGCATTTCCTCATAAGAGCAGGAAAAAACGTTGCGGAATTCTTTAAAAAGATCCGTGTAAATTTGAATCTCTTCGGGGGAGCAATCCGCTCCGACGAAGACATTCTCCATGACGCCAAGGTTTCGGGAGATATTGATAGGTATAGTGGCAGCGATAGTCGCCATATTTCCCTCAGCATAAATTTCCTGGGTAGCTAAGAGGTTAATGGGACATGGCTGATCTCCAGTCATGGTGATAGTGAATTCTCCTGCCTCGATTCGGTGTAACTCTGGGAGGAAATATGATCTGTGATGAATATCTTCCCAAGGTTTGTCCGGACTAGTCATTGCTTCGATTATTGCTTCGTCAGAAGGCAAGACTAAGTCTAACGAATCGGTGCTGGCGAGAGAACCCTGAGCCCAGATAGACTCTAGAGGTGGATCCAACTCTTGTGCGGGAGCCGGATCAGGGGTGGTTGAAGCTTGCTGGACCAAAGAGTACGCTACTTCAGCGACCGACAAGGGCATGGACATGCCAGCGTGCCCTGTCTCATTCACTATGGCTGATGGGGAAGGAAGAATCCACTGATCCTGAAAGTAAATTGTGTAGAACGACGAGACATGAAAAATCTTAGCCTTGTGGTGAGTCGATATAAAATTGACATTTTCATGAGGGGGTGGGTAATCGAAAGTACCCATCAAAGATCGGCACAAACCAACTCCTACATTAACGACACCGTCTTGAGGATTATCTATCATAGGAACCGTGGATGCCCCCAAAGTTGGGTCAGGTCGAGAGAAGGACAATTGATCAATGGTCACTATCCGGCCTTCATGTGGAAACAATAAGACTCAGAAAACTGTAGTGACCACAACTTGCATAGAATAAGTCCATCTACGACCTAACAAGAGATTGTAGTCGAGGGGGGCATCGACTACCTCTACTTCGACGCACATGGTCTTTCCTCCTAATTGCACAGGGAAAGAAGGAGTGATGCCATGTGGTCGGAAAGAATGACCGTCGAATGCAGTAAGGAGAGTAGGTGATGGAGACAATTCGGGCTGACCAATGGCTTTCCAGCATGCTAACGACATAACGCAAGTCAAAGCGCCCTCGTCGACCACCGTGCAGAAGATATTCTGTGTAAAAGTTTTCATGGGATGAGCCACTACTATCTGAAACGCGACGTGGTAAGGCAGACGAGGTTTCAATTCAGTCGTATCTAACATGATGGTACCCAGGTTACAAGTTTCAGTAGAGCCTAAAGCAGTCAACAAGGCTTTCCTCTGAGCAGGGCAACTTTGGAGGACCTCCAAAGCGGACATAGCACAAGGGGTTTGGGATAAATCTTCCACCACAGAGTAATTCTGGGCAGCCATTGCGTTTGGATTGTGAGAAGCCCTCTTAAATGCACCCTTTGGAATGTGTGTCATCGTTTCTCCCAACGTCTTCTTGATCTGTAGAGGAAGAGATGGGTTTTCGGCTTCTTTTCCCTTCTTAGAGGCGCTTGGTTTACTATAGTCGTGCACTCTAGTCGTTGTTAAAGCATCACCCCTAACCATGTATACGTTCGCGGATGAGGAATTGTTAGGAGGAGGGCAGGTTTCTTGACTGCCCCCTTCGGCACTTGCAGAGGCTTGAGTTAAATTTTTCCCATGTTGAAAGGGATTAGTCAACACAGCCTGTTGTTGCTGTGTGACAAACTTCTGGGCCTCTGCAAGTCGAGGACATAGATGGGTCAGGTGGTCTTCTGCACACAAGTTGCACGAACACCTCACCTTCCACTTTTCTGTTGTGCCCTCGCCAACATTATTAGTGGGTTTTTTATCCCCCTTACCCTTCTTGCATTGTTTTTTCTTCCCTTCAGGCTGCTGGGTGGCCTTTGGGTTAGTCGTCTGCACGGAGTGTACTTCCAACGTTTGGGTAAGAGGAGCAGCCAAAGCAGTAGTCTGGCTGGCCGCTAAGTGTTGTATAGATAACTGTTGCAATTGCTTTGTCAATTGCTCAGCGGGCTTGGTTTGTGCCGAACCAACAATACCATCGACATGTGGTCCGACTCTCTGTCTAGTTTTATCCAGTATTGATCGTGGCGCATCCGGTAGGATGTTATATAATAAACCAGACTGAGAATAGATAAGCTCAAACTGTTGAGCCCTCATGATGGAATCTTCCTCGGAGAAAACCCCGAAAGTTGCGACGTCTTTGGATAATTGTGGGACTAAAGAATTAAGGAACCACTCAATAAGGAATGCTGGTGGAACTGGCACTTTGATTAGACTCTTTCGACATCGCCACTCTCGGATATGGTCAGAGATATGGTCCGTTGTCGTCTGTTCGAAATTAGCAAGCAACTCTGTGCTCGCGTCATATCGCACAGGTAACTAGAAATGGTTAAGGAAGGCCATAGCCAGTTCACCAAAAGAAGAATATCGTGAGCGATCAAGCTCGATGTACCATTTCGCGACACTCCCAATAAGAGTGCATTGAAACAATCACAACTGGACAGAGTCATCTTTCAGTGAGTTAGATGAACACCAAAGGTGGAAAGTAGTCACGTGATCACCTGGATCTTCGTTAGGCTTGGCCTCTAACTTTGGAATGTCCGAAGGCAACTTCGTTGGCATAGGAGGCCAACGCGGATTGTGACAGATAGGATAATTTAACAACTGTGTCAAATATGGCAAGTGTAACGTCGCCAGGAATGGTAGTTTGGGTTGTTGCTGATAGCCTGGGAAAAAGGGTCCTGGAGTTTGACTGGCTCCAGGTTGCTAGGAAAAGTTTGGCTGCTGGCTTGGATTCTGGTAGAAACCATGGCCCTGACCAACATAAGGGTTTTGCATCTGTGGAGACATCATTGGATGATTCCCCATAAAGGACATAGGATGTTGGGCATTCATCGTGTTTGACGGACTTTGGGAAGGATTACCCCATGCCGGTCCCGATGGGAGAGGCATAGAAGTGTATCCGGGGTTCCATTGATTGTGGAAGGAATTACCCCAGAACGACATTCCAGAAGAAGGAACGGATTCTTGACTTGAGTTCCAAGGTCCTGGTATATGTGCCCCCGGCGCAGGAATAGTACCCTGCGCCGGAGTAGATTGTCCAAAAATGGGTGTGCCCCCAGATGGGAAAGAAGTGGATGTGAAAGTGTTATTACCAAACGTCCCGTTCCAAACAAACGGTGATGAACCTACCGACAGAGTTTGCGCAGGTGTTACTTGACTCCCGGCTCCAAATGAACTCGTGTGTGCAGGCTGCCTAGCGGACTGCTGATGCAGACCACCAAGCAAAGGGGACGAAGGAGAGATATGACCTCCCGCGTAAGGAAAGGCGTTGAAAGGGATAGGAATGCCCCCAATTTGACCTTGCAGAGGATCGTTAGAGCTCCCTGCCCCACAACCCAAAGTCTGTAAAGTGGAGTAAGTGAGTGCAAGACTGGTACCCGAACTAGGCATACCATAGGAGAACGGAGGGCCTGTCGCACTAGGTGTGAAGGGAGGTGTGGCCGCCGCAACAGATGGGGATGGGCCACTGTGTGACGGAGTTGCGGTCGAGACCATAGTGGCTCGAACCGACAACGGCAAGTTAGGATATGCTTCTCCTGTGGTAGCAACGGTGATGGGAATGGAAGAATTCCTAGAGGAAGTAACAACGTTTGTTGCCATAGCTGTGTGAGGCACTGGCAGGATTTCGTAAAATTGAATTGGCACAATAACTTGTGTCCAAGTATCAGTGGTTGGGGTTTCAACCGAACCAATATTGGCAGTTGATTCCTCCGGGAGTTGTTCGGTCTCAATGGTTTGAAACCCGGTTGCTTCGAAAGACCCTTGTTGGTCTAGCTTCCGCCTCAATGGTGGCGGGGGTGGCTCTAGTATAACCGGCGGCAGGCCCAGAAGCCTTCGTGACCGGTGGAGCTCTGAATCCTCCACTGTGTGAGAATACCCATGACACGCTAAGGTATTCTACATGCACAAATAGTAACACACACTAAAAGAATCCCCTAAGAGATAAATCAAGCAAACACTAAACTATTTGGAAGAACAGTTACAACAACCAACACTAGAGCAACTTACCGGTGCAAGTGCAACTCGAAAACGGAAGCACCCTCTGGGTATACTCTACAAAGCGTGGCTTGATGTTTGTCCTAGGTACCATGGTATACCCCCGCAGTCACCCATGTATGTCCCTAGAAAAGATTGGCAACTAGTTTTCTAGCACGCGAACAGTCACCAGGCGGGTACAGTTGATAGTCGGGTAGACCACAATGAGCAGGGTATCAAGCCCGAAACCTATCAAGGGTATTGAGAGAAAATGGTCTAGAAGAGAACTGAGGACCTCGAACAGATTCGAGACCCACGAAGCCCCGTGGAAAATGAAAACGACGAAATCCCTCAACAAATCCTCGATATGTGTTCTTCACTACGCTTGGTCCGGCTTTGGAGGGGTTATCTCCGCTACCTTTCCTTACACGACCTCATGTTTATCCCCTATGTTAGAGGGGGGCCCTGGATAACTTTCATGTAACTGGACTTCTACACTCCCTATGACAGACTCCAATGTTTGGTTTGAGTGGCCTTGGAGAATTTACTCTCCAACCTATTCCAAGGCCCTAGTCCTGAGCTAGTATATGAACCCTACAAACAAAAAGTCTAATAGATTTTAATTAGCATTTATTTTAATGAGATTTTTTACGTCACAAGGTATGAAGGTGAAACTGATGGTGTGCAAAGACTCAAAGAAAAATGAGCAAGAAATGCTTGGAAACAAAAACTTTTACAAAAAATGCAAAAACCAGCCACTTTTCAACAAGAAAGACTTCTTTTTCTTTTCAACTTTTCTAAGATTTCATGCAGCAAACATAAAGGAATTTTGCTCAATCTGCGAGCTACTTATGCTCTAAATGCATTGCAAAAAACTTATGAAAAAATACTTCTTCCTAGCTATTGATGTAGCAACACAATCTTCAAACAAAGAAGCAAATGAAAAAGAGATATTTTTATTTATTTACGTGCTAAATGAAGAAACAAAGGGAAAATGCCGACAAGCACAAAACAAAGAAGACAAAATAAAATTTTGTCTTAAAGCACAGATCGCAAAGAATCAGAGCAAAGACGCACAATGGCAATCAAGAAAGAACTGACTCTTACGCTTGTCTAAAAACCATAGCACACAATTTTTCTTTTTTATCTTTTCTATCAAACATCAACTAAGAAAAACCAGGCTAAGGATGAGAGGCCCTAACCTACTGACTGTACAGCCCTAGACTCAAACCCCTGAGAGACACACTTCTCACCACAGGAGGGGATGACTGCCCCACCCAGGCTGAAAAGGAACCAGTCAAGCCCGCGACTGTCACTGAAAAAACACGCGTGAAAACGCTTGCTGAGCTATAATAGCGTGCGGGTACCCACGGGAAGAACTTGCACAAGCCGTGGGTTTGTATAAATGTTAAGACAAAACAAAACACAGGAAGCCCAGACCTAAAAAGGCCTCTGGTATTGACAACCAGGGTCTCTTAAAGGCGTGGATGCTTCTTTTTAACGGAAAAGAAAAATAATTGCAAAAATAACAAACGCAACAAAACGGACTGAGACAAGACTGTAAACCAACAAGACCCAGACAGGATCCAAAAATCCCCCTGAGAATGTAAAATTCTGACAGGGAAGAGGAGACTGCCTCTTAAGCTCTCTGATCCCTACACGCTATTGAAACCACTACAACAAGCGTTCAAATACAGGCTGTAAGAGGTTAGGGCGCATGTTACACGCGTACAGGCCTTCTACAGGCCACGTGTACCTCTGTGTGTCCTGATAATCACCATCAAGCACAGTCAAGGAAAAACTGGTATAAAGAACCAGGTTCCCTGCTAGCTATGACCTAACAGAAAACAGACAAACAAAGAAACATAAAATCTAATTCTTTGAACTACCCAAAAACTTTCAACTAAATCCGGAAAACCCTAAAGAGTAATTCCCCAGTGGAGTCGCCAATTCTGTTGTTGGGAAATAATACCCTACGGACTAGCAATCTAGGGTTAGGCTTGCATGCAGATCATGACCCTAAAGAAATCACTTTTAACCTATCACCCCAAAACTCAAACCCCTTTTTCACATACAAGCATGGAAAAGACCTACTAACCTTTTTACTGATGTTTGGTGT
>ML780622.1:80770-112282 GCA_009831015.1 Picea engelmannii | reverse complement strand
CTTTTATTAATCTCAAGATGAATCAACTTACAATAATGATAGAGATCGGCCACCGTTCCTCGATCCTGATCCTGGGCTCCTCCTCTTCTTTGTCCTCCAACTGCTTTGCTTGAATTCTTCTTAGGCTTGAGGAAAGGCTAAAGAGTTGGGACAAATGGATTCGACAATTGGGCAGAGTTTCTTTGCTATCTTTTTCCTCCTCCAAATAGTACCCCTACCCCTTCTTTTATAGGCTAGAAGGAGCTAGGGTTTTGGACGAACTCTTGGCCATGCATGGCTGGGAGTTTCAGTTAACTGACCCAAAGCGTTTTGTCCCGTCGGCAACTTTCCTGTTTTTGTGCTTTGTTAGGTAAACGCGGGCTGTAGTAGGCCAGCCAGCGTTCCAACGCGTGAAGTAGTGGGCCTGCCAGCGTTCCAATGTGTGCAGTAGAGGGTTAGGGCGCGGGCCACTTGATTTAAGAGGGTTTTCAAGAGTTTATTCAGCATGTCTTTGGAAAGGAAGAGATATGAGTTGGCCTGATGCCAGGTAAGCATGTGTGGTGCAATTTAGGGTTATAACAGATTTAGTGATTTCGAACAAAGACTTGATTGGACGTTTAGGATGGTCGGGTATGCGAACAAGAGACATATTGTAGAGGGGCTGACTCAAGATTAGTGACCAACTTCCCTTGGACAATAGCATGACAAGTGATAAGACTTAGGCAACATATATGTTAATCATAAGTCTACGAAGCAGGAGGCAACGCAAACTCTCCATATGTTTGGAAGAGTAACCAAACGGTGGAGGACACAACTCAATATAGCGAGCAAAGCTTCCTAAGGTCGTACTACATCCCATAGTCTGATGAATCCAATGGACAGATGTGATTTATCCAAGGGCGACTCATTATGCTGCCAATAAATAAAATACTTTTCCCATCCTCTTTTTGGCAAGGAAGAGATATGAGTTGGCCTGATGCCAGGTAAGCATGTGTGGTGCAATTTAGGGTTATAACACTCCTTGACTTGGAGAGATTTGGGTTTTCCCAAGCTTGTGTCGGCTATTCGTAAGATGCTGACCTTTCACAGATGTCCAACACGGGAGCCTTGGCCTCCACCATGACATGCTGCCAGGAAATCTCTCAATGAGTTTGGTTTAATCTCTTTTCTGACTCATCTAAAAAGCAAAAATATTTCCGAGTGAATTTGTCCCTTTCACACTCGTTAATTAGACTTGAAAGGTCGTGAGTCTTGGTTAAGCTCTTTTATGACTTGTTTTAAAAAAGATAAAATATTACTGAGTGAACTTGTCTCTTTCACACTCATAAATTGGATTTGAAAGGATGTTTATTTGGTACAAGTTTATCCATTTTTCAAACCAAGTAGACTAATATTATGAAAAAGGACATTTTTTGGTGTTAAGTTGTGATTGCGTCTCATGCCCTTTCTTGTAGTATTGAGCCTATTTTCGGTTCTTGCTTTGCGTTATAAACCATTTTCCTCAACATTTTTTCATCCTCAACCAAATAGAGCCTTGTTTATATCCTTCATAGCTTGACACCCTATACCCAGGAGGGAACATTCCCCCAAGTGTCGATCTCCCGCATGCACCTCCTTGCATTGAGCATAGGTATGTTCCATTGTTGGAACTAGTTTTGCTTGCTTGTGACACTCATTCCCTCCTCTGTATAATAACATTCATTTGACTATGAAAAAACAAAAAAAGACAGGTGGGAAGGGAGTGTTATCTTATATTGGCAGTAGTCGTGTCTCCTTTGAACATAGAATTTTTTTTTTGAGTCCACTTGTCATAATAATTTTGGGTTTAGCATGACCTTAGGAAGTTGAGCTCATTACAGAGAGTTTTCTCCCTCAACTGGTTACTCTTCCAGTCCCTATGGAGATTTTGATTGATGTCTCTTACATCTCATGGTTTCATCATTGAACATATGGTGCCAAATTCTTCCATATGTCTCATTCTCTTGTTCAAAGGATGTATATCAGCCTGTGTCAGCCATTCCTTAGAACTCTTGACTTTGCATGTTGGTCATACCCTCAATTTGTCTTAGAAACACATGAATATGAAGTCCTATTGCACACCCTGGTCCTACTTTCCTCATTGATAGGTAACCTTGAACCCAACAATCGACATTTCATCATTGGTTGTTGACTGGGTGGTTTCCCTTATGTTTGATGACAAGACATATATTCACACATTGGGATTCATGTAGTGTCTTGGATGACATTATCCTTATTGGTGGTTTCCTCTCCTTTGTCAATAATTTTCCCCATTGGATGCTATTTATAGGGTCTTTTTCATGTACCGCTTTCACCTGGCACATGCGAAAGATGCACAGGGTCATTGGTTCATGAACATGTTCTTCGTCTGATTGCCTCCAAATCATCAAGCTCCTGCTTTGTACCTCACTCTGAATGATGAGAGATGCCTTAATGCTCTCCTTTAAACGGGTCTCCTTCCATCAACTTCATCTCATCTATTCTAGAGACGAGACCTAGAGTCTTATGAGTACCTAGAGGCTTGCAGTCATTAGTGGCAAGTTCTCTTGCCATTGACAATCAGGAATACATCAATGTCTCCTGATCGATGGATTCTTCAAGTGTTTGACCTCGACTCCTTTATTCACACTTGTAAGAATCTACTTGGTGCCTTGATACCTACTTTCATCATTGGTAGGTTGTCTCACATTTGTTAACGGTATACCTCAATGACTGGTAATCAAACGAAGTCTCATTGTTTTCGACATCAACTCCTTTATTGAAACGATGTAGATTTGCACCTTTGGCGAATTGTGTAGAAGACTTGAAGACATCATTTTATAGCCGCGGCTTTCCTGAGTTGTTGCTACCTTTGATTGGACCAGTACCTGCATGACTTCAGTGATCATGGGAGATCATATTGTACTCCATTGTATATAGATCTCTTCATATTGATTTTGAGACTATTTTTATTGGGCCTTGTTCATGACTATGAAAACCTTTGGCATATAACCACCTTTGTATTACCTATTCATGGCTATGGAAAATTGTTTGGTATATTTCCATATGGATTTGCAGTGTAATTCAAATTGGCAGCCATGTATGCAAAGTCAGTACAGGTTGTAATGAGAAACTAGTTCTTCCAGTTGGGTCCCCATTACTCCACTTATCGGTCTTATAATGTATTTTGACCATCACATATACTCCTTTGACCTCACACATTAGGGGGCATCTGTTATAGCAATATTTTCCTCACCCTATTTAATCTTTCACAGAGGGCCTTTTTCCATTTCCCTATGCAGACTTGAAGTCCCTTTTGCAAATCCCAGAGCTAAAAACATTATTTTTCCACATATACACGCCCTTCCAATATTACAACATGCGTATACGTAGGTTGCACCACTACATCCCATGTACATCGAGAAATGTGCCCAAAATTAAAAAATGGCGTCGGGTTTCCATGTCACATCATGAGATCAATGAGCCTTGGCCTTCCATATATTGGAAACATTCTGACTCGGCCCTTCAGTTCCACTTGAAGGCTATAAATTGGCCAAATCCGAGATATGGAAAAGAGGAGAAAGAATTCAACTTTGAGAGAAAAGTTAGTCTGGAGAAATTATTCACTTCACATTGAGTCTGCATCCCTTTATCCTTTAATTTTGAACACATCATTCAACCCCCAAGCTCCTCCGTTATTGATTGAGAACCTCATTGTCTCTCTTATATGAGCTTGCGTTTGGTGGAGGATTGAGGTGGTAGAGGCCCAGTTGGAAGGAACTTATTTTATTGGTTCTGAACCATGCCGACACATAATTTTTTAACTCATTCACTTCTGCTGATTATATCTTAATAGAAATACTATTTTCTCGTCCAATTAATATCTTGAAAATATTTGAATTATTATTCCATGGTTGTATTTATTATGAATGTTGATGGATTATGTTATCGAATGTGCTAACATTATATAGTATCACCATATGCTTTCATTTATTGATTGTTGAGGACTAGTTGTAGGTGTATTTGTTTGGGTCAAGCGCTCAATGATGGTCTTCATCGAACATATGGACGAGGTAGGAATTTTATCTTGTCTTGTTAGCATATTTTTTTATATAGCATAATTGAGATTAGAGTTGATTTCTACATTCATTTCTGTCATTTGTGGTTTACCCCTAGCCATAAAGAGATTTTCCTTGTAATAACAGTGGCCTCTATTGTGATGCTCTTCTTGTAGATGACTAGAATCACCATCTTAGAAAATTGATCAAAAACTATGAAAACACAATCATTTCCCTACTTAGTTGAAGGAAGGCCCAAGATTTAGTCCATCAAGATGGATTCCTAGGGCCTATCATAAGTAAGCATAGGGGTGTACATGCCTTGTTTATTAATGACTGATTTGGAAATGGAACAGGTCATGTAGGAACTGATATACTTGTTGACATTCTGTCAGAGTTTCATCGAATAGAAATGTTGATACAACACTCACACTATCTACTCTATGCCAAAGTGTCCTACCAACCAACTGTAGTGAGCTTCCCAAATAAGATTTGCACGCTCACTTGATGGAACACAAAGATGGCCCAGATGGCACAATAGATCGTCCTGCAGATGAAAATCAGTGACAACTATGCTTGTTCCCAACATATGGTGGGTAGTGGTGAAGTTAGGATCTCACTCATAGAGTTGGGGCCATCCATAGGTCTCATGTCCATAGGAGTGTAGCACTATGGCTAGTGAAAAAACTGGAGTTTGGCTGAGGAAATCAATGACGTAGTTGTTCTCCTTTTCTTATACTTAATGTTGAGATGGAATTTTTGCAAGTATGTGGACCACTTCTGATGGCGATCATTTTGCAATTTTGCTTGTGTCTGGATGAATTGTAGAGGCTTATAATTATTTTGGATAACTATATCATTGTCGAGAATGTAATGCCTCTTGTTATGACACAAAGAAGCATGAACGCAGGCGAGCAGGTGGAGTCTGTAACATTTGAGATCCCCTGCACAGGTTAGATGTGGCGCTATCTCCAAGCGCAACTAGAGGGACTCTAGAGTTGGCAGGCGGATAAAAGTTTGGTAGGGACGCTAAAGTAGTTGGAGTGCCCAGATCTCAGCTCCCATCTAGATCAATGACCGCTGATAATTTCAGGGCCGCAACATGCGTGGACGTTAAAATCCGAAGGGTGGGCCGAAATCCCAACCGTGGTGGCGGAAGAGGGTGAATTTCAGGACTGAAAGCGGTGTGGGTCCAAACCGCTTCCCATGACCCCGAAATGCACATGCACATGTAATGTCCTATCCAATATCGACAAGTGGTTGCCTGACAGTTGTCCCGTCATGCTCCAATCCCAAGGAGGGTTCATCCAATGAACGAGGATTGACTTCCATGACCTCAGCACCCAACCCAACAATGACAGGTGGTCCTCCACCAGTCGTCTCATTATGCTCTGATCCCAATGAAGATCCAGTTAATGAAGTAGGGACTGGTAACTGAATCCTTAGCTCAGATCATAAATGGAAGGCTTGGAAGTTATGGCTAAGGAGGTCGTACTGTCAGCAGGTACAATGATGGTTGGTTTGTGTCTGACAAAAGGAAACCGACTTTTCCTGACAGAGAACTTCTCAGACGCAAAGCTTTGAATGGAATTTCGAGATCACACTCCTGGTAGTTGTGGAATGATCTGAGTATAAATAGATCAGTTTGATATTTTGTTATGTTCGTCAACTGGTTGAGAAGATCTCCCTATTTTATAATATTTTGATGCAAGAATTGTTCTCTGCTTATGTATCAAATTTGAGACTTTCGCATTAATAGAAGTCAACTTCTTTCATCTCTTTTTTTAAACTGTGCTGAAACACTCAAGCATAGAGGATCTAGTCGAGGGTTGTGACTCTGTTGTAATGTAGGTTTGATTATATTATTGTCGTGACTAGTTTTAGTTATCTTCCTTCTTATCTCATGTCCCCTTACATTGAAAGGCTCGAGCATGGAGGATCCAGTCGAGTTGTTGTAGTTGCATGATAATGGAGGTTTGATTATTATGTTGTTGTGACATATTTCATTGTCTGAAACATGAGTTCAAGAGTGCTCTTGAGCCTGATTTTTTCTTTACCAAGATGTTTGAAAGTTGGATGCCAATAGAAGTCTTGTTCATCTCTCTTACTAAGTCTTCCTCTACTCACACTTAAAATCAAATCACTGATTGAAGTTAATGAGGACCTCATTTCCCTGTGCATTTCTTGTCCATTTTCTGTGTTCAATCATTCTTGTACTGAGTTTTCTCCATTTGAACTCCACTTATAAAACCAACATCCACCAAACATTATGATGGGTAATGGGATTATCCTCTTGAAATATGAAGGTGACTCTCAGTGCTAACATTCATGGTGTAGTTTCTGGGGAACGAATTGAAGACATTTCCCTGGGATAGAAAGACAAAGAGATTATGATTTTGAAGGTGCATCAGAAATCAGTAACTTGAAGATTGCAACTTGCACCTGGCGAATCCACTATTTCAGTTGTGGCTCCCAAAGGAAGACACACGAGGTCTACTCCACAACTGCCTCTGGAAACACCTGAAGCTGACCCAAAAAAGATTATCAGAAGAGGAAAGACCTCTCAAGAAGGGATTGCAGCTGCTGTATTAGGTGATTTTGGTAATTTACATGATTCTTGTTTAAAAACTTCAGTAGTTGCATCTAATTCTCCTATTATACCATCTGTTGGAGTTTCCATAGGTTTAAATTTTGGGACTTTCCCTATTGAACTTCCCCCCTTCTAGGCCTCAGTTAGAAGAAAAATTTGACACCCCTGTTTCCCTTGAGATTATAAAGTGGTTCAGACCCATAAGATTAGAAGGTTTTCCCACTTTGGGTTTTCCTACTCCTCCTCCTGTAAAATTTGTAGTATCTAAAGAGGGTGAAACTTATTTTCCCGTAAACATCGTATTATCCTCCTCCAACACTCAACTGTTTCCCCTTTTACTTGGAAACAAAACTCCAGTCCCACATGTCCAATCTCCATCTCCCCTTGGTTCTCCTGTAGTTCACATCCCAATGGCAGGTGCTAATCCTCATAGAAACATAATGGATGCCATAGTGGTTTCTCGGTATGCTCCTCTCATTTTACCTCAGCCTATGAATTCCCTACCAATTGGATATTACCTCAAGTACATGCCCAAGTTTACAGGAGAGGAAGACATAACTGTTCAAGAGAACCTTTCATCTTTTTACAGTTATGCAGATAATCTTAATATTGAAAATTAATATGTTTGGTTGAGAGTTTTTTATAGAGACTTGATGGTGAGGCTAGAAAATGGTTCAAGGGTTTGACTCTTGGATCTATTGATGAGATTGAAGCTCTAGATGATGCATTTTTAAGACATTGGGGGGATAAAAAATATTTCCTTTATTATATTACAGAGTTTGGGTCACTTAAGAGAGAAGAGGGGGAATCTGTCTCAGACTTCTCCAAGAGATTTAATAATATGTACAATAAGATCACCACTGAGATTAAGCCTACTGAAACCTATGCCAATATCACTTATGCTAGTGATTTTGACCCTGAGTTTTGCCTCCTGCTGAGAGAAAGAAGAGCTATCTCCTTGGCTCATATGCAAGATGTATCCCTTGAAGTAGAATCCAATATATTGGCAGTTGACAAACTTAAGTAAGGCTGATAGAGACAGAATAAAAAGTAGGTATGAAGCTTCGACCTCTAGTTCCTCTGCTTCCCACCCTCAAGTGGATGAGCTGACTAAGTTGGTAAAATCACTTTCTGTAGAAATGGAGAAATTGAAGTTTGAGGGGAAGCAAGGCTATAGGAACACCCAAAATAATGACAACAAGGGTAACTTCAGAAGACCAAATATTGCCCCCCATATCATCCATAGAGATCAAAGAACCAGGGACAGGGATGACCAAAAAATCCAAGCCCCTCTCCAAAACAACTTGGTTACTGATGCATAAGGAGAGGACGAAGAAGTTGATCCTGAAATTCACTATCTTGGTGACACCTCCTCATCCCCCCATTTAACTCAATATGCATATGAGGAGTCTCTCATGGATAGCCAACTAAATGAGATGAGAAAAGAGGAAAGGACCAGTGGAAATCCAAATGGATACAATCTCAGGTCCAAGAAGAAGGAAGGGAAGCCTGATATTCCTGATCAGCCTACTAGAGAAGAGAATCATACTAAGAGTATGGAAACTAGCAGCAAAGAAAAAGAGGCTCAAAACCATTAGGCAGTGGTTAAGAGACCTATACCAGAAGTAAAGGAGATTCTGAAGCCTCCTTCTTATTTTAGCTTTGAGAATGAGATTCAAAAGATTAAAATTCCCGTGCCTTTCTTGGAGCTAGTTAAAAATGAGGATTTCAAGAGGTACCTCCCCAAAGTGTTGTAGCCTGAGCCTTCATCTCATTCCATAGATTCAATCAACCTCCGAGATGAAAATTCTGCTGTCATACTAGGAAATTTGGTAGAGGATAGAGATGACTCCTCCCCTCCTTTCTATACCTCATTGAATATCCATGATAAGGTGCTGAACAACTGCTTGATGGATTCAGGGGCATCTCATAATATCATGCCTAAGATTTTCATGGAGGAGATGGGGTTGGAGGTTACAAAGACTTATCATGACCTATACTCATTTGATTCCAGGAAGGTGAAGTGTCTTGGGGTTATCAAAGATTTGGTTGTATCTTTGTTCCAGTTGCCAATGAATAGTGTAGTCATGGATATTGTAGTGGCTAATTTCCCCCCTAAGTTTGGGATGCCTCTGTCTAGATATTGGATAAAAATACTAGGGGGAACCTTGCAGATGGATCTTTCATATGCCACTATTCCTGTGTTTGGAGGTGAACAAAGAAGGCTTTATAGGGAAGCACAACTTTCTTACATCATCAGTCATGAAGAAAATCTAACCAACCACCCCATTTTTGCAGTAGATACTAATATGGGGACTAGTATGTTACAACTCAGTGATGAACCTCAAGCACCTATTGAAATAAGAAAGCTTCCCATCACCCCTTGTGAAGACCCTCCTCTTGATACCTCTATTTGGAAAATTGTTTTTGATGGGGCCTCTTCTAGGGAAGGTGTTGGTGTTGGGGTAGTGTTCATTTCCCCTACCCAAGAGACCATATCTCTGTATTATAAGCTTGAATTTCAAACAACAAACAATGTGGCAGAGTATGAAGATCTTGTTTTGGGTTTGAGAGCTGCCAAAGACATGAAGATTGAGGAGCTAGTTTTTTTTGGAGATGTTGAGTTGATTTTCTAGCAGGTCAAAATTCTATATCAAACTAAGCACCCTAGGTTAAGGGCCTACAAAAATGAAGTCTCAGATATTGTTGATAGTTTCTTCTTGGCTTTCAATATATTATTTGTGCCAAGAGAGAAGATCTCTATGGCAGATTCATTAGTTGTCTCAACAAGTAATTTCAGGGTCCCTTTGCCCCCAAAGCTCAAGTATGAGGTGGAAGTAAAATATATACCCTCTATTCCTGACAATGTCAAACATTGGAAGGTTTTTGAGGATGATCTTAATATAAACAAGTTTCTCGAGACTGTGGATGAATTCTCTGATTTTCATATTGATCAAGATCATGACACTAAAGAAATCCCTCATGCTGATGTTTTCCTAAATAAAATTGTTGACCATCATATTGTTCATTTTCCTAGTAACCATGTGTTACAGGAGAATCCCCCTGTGGAAAAGTGGATCCCCTTTTGGGCTCTAGACTCCTAATACCAATACAGAAAGAGTGCTAACTTTGGTCACTAACATCCTTTTAAATCTAGTTAAACTAAAGTATAGAGAAGAGGAAGAAAGGAGTACCTTTTAAATGATGTTCATCCTCGCACATTCTGAGCCGAGCTTTGATCCCGAAGCTCCTCAATAAGTCCTACAGAACAAACAAAGACAGAACAAACTTCCTATTCTACTAAGATTAGCTTGAAACCAGATCTATCTAATAGAGACATGTTCATGTAGAACAAACACAACCTTGAAAGAAACAGACCAAGCACATATGTATATTAATGAGAACAACAAAGAATACTTACAGACCTTTGATGAAGGTGAAACAACCTCTCCCATCTCTCCTTGTCCAACCCTTTGCTCAAATAACCCACACAAAATGATGATGATTCAATGATAAATCTCCCTTATGAGATCATAAGTTTGATGCCTTCAATGTATCTCCCTTTCACCATGAAGAGGCCTCCTTATATAGGATTGGAGAGGCCTAACCACTTAAGAGATTCTTGGGATAGTTTGAGGATCCTTCTCCTTTAGTTGTGGATATTCCCTAAGATCGAGCCTTGACCTTAGATCTGAATCCAACCAACTCCAGATATGAGGGGATTCTTCCCTGATTTTCCTCAACAATCCAAAATTCGCTCAAAAAAGGCCAATGCTCCCTTAGAATGGGGCACAGAGCATTGGAATGCTCCCCCAAAAGAGGGTACGGAGCGCTGACACTCCCTGATAGTGTATAGGGAAGTGTTGCCTTCCAAAATTGATTTTTGAGTGGTTTTTTCCATGGAAAAAGACTTGTACTCTTTGTCAAATGATTTCCCCTCTTCAAAACCGAGGTGTCTTTTAAGTGTTTCTTGATAATTTCGTCCGAGACATGACATAGGCAAGATGACAGTATGATTTTGCAACACTTGCATCCAAAATGCGACACTTGTGACATTGGTAATGATGACACTAGGTTATCATTGTAATGAGTAATTTTGATGTGTAACAGATTGCCCCCCAAAGTGCGAAGTCAGAAGATGGGAACTGATGAATGAATTACTTTGTATACTTTTTCAAGTAAGGGTATGGACTCAGAGAACCTGGAAGAAGTTGCACACAACCATCAAACAAATATTATGACATGTTTCAAACCCAAGGCAGGCATACCTATGCTTGAGTGATAAAGACTTTCAAGGTATGGCCGCCATAAAATACACTGCGGATCCATAATTATATTGAAAAAAAGGTATAAAAACTGAAGATACAATGTGGATATATACTCCTATGACCTGAACTGATCGTAGGCATGAATAATACACGTGGATCTACAAGACGACATGACATAACCATGACCAATACAAAGTGGGTCTATGTGACAATATATGTGTCAATGTTCAAAAGAAACTCCGTTGCAACCTGGGAAAAGTACATATAAGAGTGATGACTCAACCCAGGGTCTTCTTACCGATCCCGATGTAGTACAAATCTAACCATGTGAATAGATCTCCTGATGTTGAACATGGCACAAACCACTTGATTACCGGTCAATGAGGTAAACCGTTAGTAAGTGCGAGGGAAATCACCATTGATGTCAATGATTCCCAAGGTACTCTAGTAAATTCCAACGAATGTGAATGGATGAGCTAAAGTCGAACATCTGTGGAATCATCTGATCAGAGGTCAATGATGTAAACTCACTATCGGAAGTGAGGAGGCCTGCCATTGACGAATGTAGGTGCCAAGGTACTAACTGGTTTCTAATTCTAGTTTTCGGATAATGTGTTGAAGTTGACAGAAATAGACTCGTCGAAGGAGGGACTTGATGTATCCCCCATCAACAACACGAAACTGACACAAAGATGTAAATTGGTGGAACATGGGCTGACACGGGTATTGAAACAGTAAATTTGCGATGGTTGACTCTTGAGGCAGATACTTCCCTTGAACACTGAGGCACAACAACGGAAACATGACATGGACCAAAAAATGATGATGCAATGGATATAGTGACTTTCATCAGGTGACCCAAAGGAGTAAGAAAAGTCAAAGGATTGGTTCAGTGCAGAGGTTCAGCGGATTAAATTGCGTGCAAAGATAAAGTGCCAAGTTCAAGGGCGATTGTTAAGAGTTACTGGTAATGTTTTCAAAAAAATCTTAGCTTGCTTCTTTCAATTTTTTCCCCATCCAGATAGATGAGTACCTCTTTTTGATTTAACGAGCTCAAGGAGGATAAAAATTGCTCGATATAACTCACCTTTGGTAAGTCCCTCTTCCTTTATTTAATGAACTGGAAGAAGTAAGGGTTCGGTCCCGTATAGGCCCTTCAATGTATGATTGTTTAACAAGTCCAGAGAAGGTAAACTTGGTGGCTTTTCATATTTAGAGAGTCTAAAAATAACTTAAAGACGACTCCAGTGTTGTCCTTTTTCGTAATGTTAGTCTCGCGAGGCCAAAAAAGAGATAAATTATCACTCGAAAGACGCCCTTTCAAACCTTTTAATGAGTGGGAAAGGAAGCAAGATCACTCGACAATATTTTCACATTTAGAGAGTCTGAAAAGAGCTTAAAAATGACTCCAAGGGGTTCCTTTTTCGTGTATCCATGCAAGTTTGAAAAAGAGATAAAAGTTCACTTGGTGTGTTCTTATGTTTTTCTAAGCGTGAGAACGAACTAAGACTATGCTCGTTAATTTGACAAGATGAAAATCGAACAAAAATGATCTAAAACCTATCAATAATGTCAAAACTACATGCGAGTGTATTAATAAAGCCTCCAAAATATTTTTCAAAACCCCCAAAAAAATATGTCTTAGGCAAAAAATAAATTTTATAATAGTAAAATGGGGTAAAAATGTCTTTTACCATTTCATTTGTGCAAAGATTTGTAGCAGTGGAGAATTTGAGCTTTGGAGGGTGAATCTTGCTTTGTTCAGTGCCGGATCTACGATCATCTATTTCTGTCACCGTCTGGATCAGGTTGGTGCTCTTCTTCCTCTCTTCAATTTACATGGTTTAAATTTCGTTTTTAGGAAACAATTGGGTTCAAAAATTGATTCCCTGGGATGTCACAAGTGCTCAAAAGGGCTCGACGCACCTCTAGATTTTTAGGGGAGTGCTGCCCAATTTTCCCAGTGCTCCTCCAAGATGAAAAGCAAGGTGCTAGCGCTTGAGTGTAATAGGTTAAAGGGCATTGCCCAAAACACATTAAAACACCCAAAAACTGCCAGTGCCCCTTCAATATGTGAAGGGGAGCGTTATCTTTTTTCAGAATGCCCTGGTGGCCATCTTAAGGGAGCTTTGGCACCTTGGTGTGCATGTAAAGTGGGAATTGGCCTCATAAAAAGAGAATAAATGTTTTTAAAGTTTTTTTTTACTGCCCAATAATTGCTGAAAAAGCGTGACTAATGAATTTTGGCTTGTTGATGATTGTAGGTAAACTCGGCAAAATTCATGATGATGATTTTAGAAGAGTTTTTAATGGATGTATCATTTCATCATGCATATAGGGGAGCAACAATTCCGCCAGAGATATCGGCATTGGGGCACCGCAGGGATGCTCAGATAGCAGTAGATCATGAGGTAGCGACAAGGGGTCTCCGAGAGGTGGAGATAAACCTCCATGGTCTTACGACGAGTATCTCTTCTCTTGAGAGGGAGGATGTACCCTTGCACTTGCAAAGACACACAATGGGAGTCCCTGAGAGTATTAACTCTTTACTAAGACGAGTAGCCCATGCGGTGGTGTGCTACTTAGAGCACAATGTGATGCGGGAGGACTAAGACCTCACTGATATTTTTGTATAGTCTTTATGACGATGTTATGGGCATGAGGACCCAACATTTTTCCCTTCTATGTAAGTTTTTGATGTAATCAAACATTTTCTGTCACGCCGTATATACATATACATATCCAAGTTTTTATGGTGCCTAAATGATGTATTTAATGTGATGTGTTTTAATTTACATGTCATTTATGATTTATTTCCTTTATAAAACCTTATCTATATGCGATATACCAATCCATAATGTAATTGTATAATGAATCTGAAATGGTATTGAGTTCTCTTGGTAAGTGTTTGTATTCGATAAAATCAAACATTCGTTCAAGATGACGAACTCGTAAGTGGAGACATAGTAGGATAGGATTGCAAATAGCGTAGATTCAATTAAGTTGACATACTACGAGTTGAGAGTCTAGGTTAACGATCATATGAGAAACACCTAGGGAGGAGGCTTCGGTTAAAATTCTAATGACAACATGATATTTTTCCATGTTGTTAGTTTTCAATCCTAAGAAAATACCTCCTGAACTCACCAACTCATTAGAGTGGTAAACGACCTAAGCTGCAGAAGCAACATTTTGGGTGTGTCGACTAGCGTCATCTGCAAACCTGACAAAGATAGGAAAGGAAGATGTCATCTGTGCATGAAAACACAATACACAGTATAAGAGGCAAAGGAAAAAACTCGAGCACACAAAAGAAAAGACACACCAAACTAAAATACAATAGTGTACAAAGCACACATGCTAGATGTTCTATGCATAGTACTTCTTAAGGTAAAGCCCGTTTCGGGGCTCACCTAGGGAGATTCCTTTGTATTCAACTAGATCATAGGTGCCTCTATGTAAAACACATTTCACAATGTAAGGACCATTCCATAGAGGTTTTAACTTACCTGTCCCTAACTTATCAGGAGCCAGACCATAAACGAGGACTAGGTCTCCTTTTGAAAAAATACAAGGGTGGACGATTTTTTCGTATTGATTCTTGATTCACTTTTGATACATCTTGTTAACAAGAGCGGCATCATGATGTGTTTCATCCAACTTGGTCAGGTGTAAGAAGCGTTCTTCTTCGGCAGAAGTATGAGGCAAGAGTTCTACTTTGAGTTTCAATAAGGGAATTTCACACTCAATTGGTAAAACAACTTCTATGCCATATACTAACTGGAAAGGAGTGAATCCACTAGCAGTTTTCACTGAAGTACGGTAAACCCAGAGAGAGAATAAAAGTTATAGATGCCAATATGTCTTATTTTCCCCTACCATATGTTGAATCATGGTTTTAAGGAACTTTTTGATATCTTCAACTTGTCCATTTTCCTAAGGATAGTACGGGGATGAGTTTTCATGGCGAAACCCAACTTGGAATGCAACTCACTCATCATCTGGTTCTGAAAGTGTGAACTATGATCAGTGACAATGGCATGTGGAACACCAAAGAAAGTGATTATGTGGTTGAAGAATAAAAGAGTTGTAGTGAGACCATCATTCAGAAAGGTAGGCATATCCTCAACCCATTTTGTGAAGTAATCGATGGCGACAATGATGTAACTGTGCCCCCTGGCTGAGCTAGGCTTACACTGCATGAAATAAATGCCCCATTTGGAAAAGTGGCTGATGGAAATAATGGGATGTAGCGGAGCGGGGTGGGTGTGTGCCTTTTTGTGAAAACTTGGCAGGGTGGGCATTTTTTGACTACCTCAATACAATCCTTGAAAATAGAGGGCCAAAAGTAGCCGACACGTAAGAATTTTTGAGTTGTAGCCATCCTAGAAAGATGACCACCACATGCTCCAAGATGACAGTCATTAAGAATGAATTCAGACTCTTCATGAGTCAAACATCATCATAGGATAGTATCAATACCACAACGATACAAAGTGTCACCAATGATAAGGTAGCGGCGAGAATGATGGTGAATATGACGATGTTCTTCACGAGAGATATCAGGGTAAAAACGTTGGGTCTGGAGATAAACAAGGATATCTCCATACCAGGGGTCGGATGTGCTGATGAGAAACATAGTCTCAATGGGGAGAGGATCTCTAGTCTCATTATTGTCATCAACATGGGGAAGGTCGCAGATAATCTCTACAAACACCAAGGATTTTTTAGCTTTGGACTTAGCAAACTCGAGTTTGAATTCCTGAAGGATGAGGATCCATTTAGAATATTTCCCCCCAAGAACCTGACATGTCAGAATGTGATACATGGGGTTAGAGTCTGCAATAATTGTGGTGGTGCGTAGCAAAATGTAATGACGAATTCTCTGGACAACGATGATAGCTGCCAGAGCCAACTTTTCAACATGTGAATATCAAATCTCAGGACTAGATAGAATTTTTCTCAAATAATATATCACGTGTTCCTCACTAATAGGGTTCTCCTGAACTAACACCATAGTAATAGTGCAATTAGAGGCTGCTAAGTAAAGGATATAGTCCTGCGTATAATTCGAAGGATGCAACAGAGGTGCATTGGTCAATGCATGCTTAAGAGAAGAAAAATATTGTTGAGCAGTGTTATCCTAGATGAAAGGGGTGTCTTTCTCCAACAATCACATAAATCCTTTGATAATCTCAGCGTATTTACAAATGAAATGACGAAGAAAGTTTTCTTTCCCTTGCAAAATTTGGAGTTGTGTCAAATTATTAGGTGGAGGTAAAGCAAGGATAGCCTTAATTTTTAAGGGATCCACCCGAATCCCATCCTTGGAAACAACAAATCTAAGGAGTCGACTGGATTTGACAGCAAAGATACACTTATGTGGGTTCAAATGAATTCGGTAGAACTGACATCGAAGAAAAATAGCCTATAGATGACCAAAATGGTTTGATCGACAAGATGAATGGGCAGGTAAATCATCGAGGTAAGATTCCGAAATATGTTTGATATTGTGGAAAGCATATGACATGGCCCACTGGAATGTAGCACCAACAGTTTTGAGGCCAAACGGTAGCTTCTGATAGGCGAAATTTCCCCACGGGAATATGAAGGATGTCTTATGTTGATCAACAGGTAAAATGTCAGTCTGGTTGTACCCTAAGAAACCATCCATGAAAGATAAAATCATGCTACCTACGTAATTATCAATGATCTGGTCGATGAAGGGCATAGGGTAATTCTCTTTCGGACAAGCCTTATTGAGGTCCCTATAATCAACGCAGACTCAAATGGTCCCTTTCTTCTTAGTAACCATAACAATATTCGAAAACCATTCCGTCAAAGGGACAGGATAGATGAAGCCAGATTTCAATAATTTCTCAACTTCTGCCTTAATAGCCGTGGTCTCCTTAGGATGGACCGGGTGAAGTTTCTGTCAAACAGGTTTTACACCTGGGTAGGTTTTAATCTCATTAACAACAATCGAAGGATCGATCCCTGGAATTTCCTCATAGCTCCAAGCGAAGACATCGCAGAATTATTTAAATAAAGTGGTATAAGAAACCACTTCCTCGGGTGAACAATTAACAACGAGATTAATATTTTCCATGACACCTTCCTTGATCGAAATGTCAATAATGACTGTAGAGGTAATGTTGCCTAAATTCCCCTCATAAATAGTATCTTATGTAAGTATGGGTGATTGTGGAAAGTCGACAACATTGGGGGGGAAGATAGAGTGTATATCTTCCTATATGTCTTCAAGAGGTGGAAGAAAAGAGGATCGATGATGGTTATTGTCCCAAGGTACGTCGTCAATGCTAAGCATTTTCATAATAGATTCTTCAAACAAAAAGATTTGAGAAATGTAGTAAAAAATAGACGTCAAGGAATTTAACCAAGATGGCATCCAGTAAGTGTCGGGTGCCAAGAGATGTTGGTCATCTGAAGAGGGAGAGGCTGATTGAATAGCAACATATGAAGCCTCGAATGGACTAAGTGGCATAGTTTCACCTAGAACATCGAACTCTAGAGGATTAGGTACAATACAGGGATCAAATGATTCCAAAGACTGATAATTCATAGTTGAAATCATATTGACTCTGGCATAATGATGCGTGGTAGGAGGAAGTGGTGGAGGGAAGGTACCCATAAGGGTGGAATATTTTAACAATCCTACACCAACACTTTCATACGTGATCTTGTGATCTCCCAAGAATGGAATATTGTTGGTAGTGGGAGTGTGAGCATCGGGTGTACAAAAATCTAACTGATCGACAATGACAATTTTTCCTTGATGAGGAAATTGTACACATCAAAACACCAATGAAGCAACAAAAGTAATAGCATAAAACCAACTTCTTCCAAGTAACAAGTTTTAATCAAGGGGAGCATCGACCACCTCGACGTCAACGATGATGGTTTTTCCACCAAACTAGATGGAAAGGGTCTGCAAGAGTCCATGGGGATGAAAACCTCGCCCATAGAATGCGTGCAACATCGTTGGGGTTTTCTTAAGTGCATGTGATTTTAAACCTTTCCAACATGATAAAGACATGACACAAGTAGAGGCTCCCTCATCCAAGATGGTGCGATGAATTTGTTGATTGTGAACAACAACATCAATTTGGAAAGCAAGTTGGTGAGAGAGTTGAGATGTAAAATTTTCCAGGTTAAACATGATATTGTTGGGAGACTAAGGATCAAAAGCACCAATAGCGGCTGAGAGCATTCTACATTGACTTGGGCAGTGCTGTAGAACTTCTAATGCAGACATAGAACACAGTGCTTGAGCCAAATATTCAACAATGTTGTAGTTCTGGGTGACACATGAACTAGGATTAAAGGTAGATTTATGGATAATTCTCTTAGGAGGGCGTAATATAGAGTCAAATGTACGTTTCTCAATCTGAAGTGATCCAGATGGAGGACTAACGGAGGATGGTGATGGATCCGGTAAAGTACCGTTAGTGACCTTTCTTTTGTCAAGTTTAACTGGCGTGTCGTAGGTCGTAGAGCGGGTGGTTAAATCAATCCTGTTAAATAGATAAATATGGGCACTTTTCAAGGCTTCATCATGAGAAGGGTGGATGGAACTACCCCTTGGAGAGGGGGTTTGAGAAACCATAGATTGTTGCTGAGGAAAAGGCTGACTAATCACGATGGGTTGGGAATTCCCCTTAAAAAGTTTGGCCACTTCATCGTGATGTGGACAGTCTCGAGTGTAGTGATCGTCACCACAAATAAGACATGGGAATTTCTTCTTCCGCTATGGTTTCTTTTTGGTAGCAGGCATAGAAGTTTGATTTTTGGATTGTTCATTGTTATTATTCTTCTTTGGTTTATTTTTTGTCTTCTTCTTACCTCCAGATTATTGTGAAGGGGCAAATTGAACTGCATTCACCTCAGAGATTTGAGTTTGGGGGGAGGTAGAGGAGAGTGCAGTCTAACTGGGAGTGGATGCTGGAGCAGATTAATTTTTTGTTCCAGTCGACTAGGAAGGATATTGGGTTTTAACGGAGCCGATAACTCCATCCGCATGTTGTTGATTAAGGTTGGTTGTCATTGATGTCAACCCTTGAAGAAATATTTGTAGTACAAAGGTTGTGTAATGGACCCAAGATTTTTTAATGTAAATATGACTTGTTATTGTCTTTTCATGGTTGATAATAAGTAGAAATGGATGAACTCGAAAGTGGTCCCCTTATGGTGAAAGCCCTCATGGGAAGACGCTTTGCAGATTGAGTTATCCTAGAAGTATGGTTAGAGAAACGATGATTATTTATGAAATAATGAGATGAAAGCCAATGAATTTGTCAGAGAAACTATCCTATATGGATGTTTCTTGTCATTCCATTTTTGGTGGTATGTGGAACTTCACATAACTCCTCACGGTTAGAGAGTTATGGCCATGAGAAGTTGGAGAACCCAGGTTTGGGTAATGGACCCAAGTTTGTTTGATGGATAATGGTATGAGTTTTGATATATTTTCAGGTAATACTATTCTATATGGATAGTACATGTCATTCCATTTCTGGTGGTATGTGGAACGTTACATAACTCCTCACGGTTTGAGAGTTATAGCCTTACAAAGTTGGAGGACCCTCATATGTCATCTAGAAACCCCAAAGTGGTTTAAGAGATTTTAAAAGGTAAATAATAAATTTAAGTGATGAGTTTAATATAATTCAAATTGAATACAAAATAAATTAATTCAATAATACATTTAATGGAGAAATTAGAAGTGGGTTAACCCTAAAATAAGGAAAGTGGGCAAAGTGACCTAGAAGATGTTTTTAAGGAAGCTACTTGGAGAGTATAAATAAGAGGCAAGGCTCTCTCATTTAAGACACACTTGAGAATATTGAATACGTATAGGTGTATGAGTTAACCAAAGGATATCTAAGCCTAATTTCTGAGGAAAGTGAAGAAAAGAAGGCCAAAATTCAAGGAAGGATAAATTCTTTTGATGATGCTTTCTAAAGTATGTTTTTTTTCAGGTCATCTCACCATTTTCGCAATAACTTTTTTTTATAGAATGATTCAGCTCGTGAAATTTCTATGAAATTGAGGAAACATATCCAAGTATCCATGGTAAAAAATTCATATTGTGGTTCATTGTATTTTTGGAGTTACACTCCGTGGAAAATAGAGTTTGTGTCTAGTCCTGAAACTAGTAAAAAACAGGTGTTTCTGGTAAAAAGGTCATAATGTCTTCATAACAAATCCAAATTCAGTAAGACCTAATGTGTTGGTTAGATTATAGTCTATATTATGTTGTGTAACATTTTTAGATCAATTCAAAAAATATTACGTGTGGGGCATGCTCTACAAGGTCGCTCTCTAGAATAAGCCAAAATTTAGCAAGGTGTGCCATTTTTTTCCATAAATCCTTTTTTGAGAGGTTCCAAGTAGTTACACCTAGAGGAATTGCATATAAAACACAGAAGAACATTGTATATCAGTTTCATATATTTATTCATTACAGGTACAAAGTTATGATTATTTCAAGTTAGGGTTGTTGACTAATCCAAAACTAGTCTTGTGAGACTAAAGAAACATTTGATGAAAATGCTAGTCTCTTGTTGTTAAAGTTAAGGAAGGTTTGCAGGTATGTGATCATATACACCAAGTCTATTACAGATTTAAAAATCATATTTGGATGATGAAATTGATGAGGTCTTTTGGTTGAGGTACAAGTTGGGTACATGGTTGAGACAAGTAGTTGATGAGTTGGCACATACATGAGGTGTATAGTTGATGATGTTGGTACATATTGATGACTCATAGTTTATGAGTACTTGACACATGATTGGTACATACTTGGTACATGGTTGGTTGCACTTGTTTATTGTACAGGTTGATTACAGATTGTTTGGTACAGGTTGGTGCATGGTTGATGCACTTGTTTATGGTACATGTTGATTACAGGTTGAGGTACATGTTGATGAATGGTTTAGGTTTATTGGTACATGTTTACAATGGTATATCTCATAGTGATAGTGTGACAATGATTTAATCATTTTACTTCTACTTCAGGGCGGTTGGATGGGGCAAGGATAGGTGGTTGTAGCCAGAGAACATAGGGGGTTGTAGCCTCCTTCTGGTTGTAGCCAGAGAATTGGGGAGTTGGAGCTTATGTCAAGTTGTATCCTGAGAAACTAGGGGGTTGGAGCCTCCTTCTAGTTGCAACTGGAAAACAAAGGAAGTTGGTGCTTCCAATGAATGTAATTCTTCAAGACATATAAGATAAAACATTTCGTGGTTTTCCCCTGATCTGGGTTTCCATGTAAAACACTGGTGTACTGTGTATGTATTTGATTGTTCATTTTGTATTTATAATTATTGGATAATAAATCTACATTGATATAACACTTTGATTATTTGGAGAAAAAGGATTATAATTACACTATTATTGATTCACCCCCCCTCTCAGTAATCCAACACATGTGACGTGGATGACGGTTTAGATGGATCGATATTTTCACGGGTACCATTTGGGATCAACTCATACAAAGTACCAGATTATGAATAAACCAAATCTAAGTACTGAGCCCAAGAAATGGCCTCTTCCTCGTTGACTACACCACCCATGGAGACATCACGAGCAATCAGGGGTAATAGTGATTTAGTAAACCATTCCACCAATAACTGGTCCATAATGACTACTTTGATCAACCTTCATCATCATCTCCACTCATGAATATGATCGAAGATATACACAGAGTTAGTCTGACAAAGGGAGGTCAAGAGTTCGGTACCCGTCTCGTATCGAATGGGTAGTTGAAAGTGCATGAGAAAGGACATGGCAAGGGAGTTGAAATCTTGGAAAGAACCACGTGGAAGTTTGATATACCACTTGGCTGTTGAGCCCATAAGTGTTCGTTGAAAAATATGTAAACAGATAGAATCATCCATCAAGGAGTTCAATGAACACCATAAATGGAAATTCATCACATGATTTTTCGGGTCTTCCCCAACTTTACCGTCAAGTTTTGGAGTATCGGAAGGTAATTTAGTAGGGATGACTGGCCAAAAAGGATAATGCAATATAGGATCATTGGTTAACTGAGACAAGTCTGGGAGATCTGGTGTCGCGAGAAATGGTAGTTGTTAGTTAACGTGAGGATGATACTGGTGTGGCATAGGGACACTAGTAGGACTGTAAATTGGGTTAGGTGGATAATTCTATCTATTAGGTCCTCCTACATTCTATTGTTGCTGACCAGTATAACCAGGATTCGATGATGGTTGAGAAACATGTGCATAGGGAGGATAACTTGATGGGTTCTGACGATTATAAGTCAGTTGATGGGTTTTCCCACAAGGTGGGTAGACATTTTGTCCATAAGGAGGATAAGGTTGTTGTTTTCCTTGAGGATGTTGCCCCCCAGGGAATATCGGATTTCCTGGAAAAGGAATGTGGCAAGGATTTGGTGTCACATTCTATCCATACAATGAGTTAGGGACTCCAGTCTGGGAATCATCCCCAAGCTGAGATTGTGTCCCCATTTGACTTTGACTCCCAAATGGAGGTTTCCCCCCAGTGGGAATTTGAGTGCCCAGATGGATTTGGAAACCAGAAAATGAATGACTAGAGACTCCAACCAGATTGGAGCCACCAAGACCAGTTCCTCCAAACAAAGGTGTAGGGATAGAACTCTCGGAGTAACCTGGGTAGTGTTGGTAATGGAAGGATTCAAATCTATGTACCCAAGTGGAATAGATGGATTTGGTCTAAGTGGTGTTCCAATCGGAGCCTGGGATGGTGTCACATTTACGGTGGGGATTGTAGCAACATGCAGGACCATAGTGGAATGGGCCATCTGGATACTAGGTTTTGAGTGAGAAACAATCAACAATTGGTCTTCAACGGTGATGACATTACTGGTCATACCAGTAATGTGATTTAAAGGTATCATATAACTAACATACATCTCAGGCACTTGTGATGCCATAGTTCAATCGAGACTCTCTCCTAGGTTACTGTATAGATCACATACTATCAAAGGGACAGAACCAAAACCAGAGGTTCCAACAGTATGAGTGGGGGTCCTAAATGATTCACTTTGGAAAAAGGGATCCTCTACTCCAAATCCTACATGAGGTCCTGTGGGTACCTCAATATCCTCAATAACAACAACCTCTCTAGACAATTTCACCCGCAACATATGTGGTTCTCGCCTAATACTCAAAGATGGGTGTTGTAGGAAAATCTCCCTGCGGATAGGTAGATTGCCTCAAAGAGATAGACTCTTAACTCTAAGACAGAAAGTGTTTATCATGGTCACTGACTTCCTTTTATATCTAGGTCTACTAGTGTGTGAGAAGGAAGGAGAAAAGAAGTACCTTTTACCGGTGTTTGTCCCTGCACGCTCCGAGTTGAGCTCCAATCTTTCGCTCTTCGATAAGTCCTGTAGATAAACAAAGTACGACCACTTCCTACTCTATCAATATTAGTTCGAAATAGGTGTATCTACTAAAGAGACAAATTCATGTGAGATTGAACACGAATTAGAAATAAATAGGCCAAGCAAATTATATTAATGAGGACAAAACATTGCTTACAGCCATAGATGAATTGCAGCAGTTTCGTCAAGTCCTCCTTGTCTACCCCTTGCTTGAAAGATCCATGATCCGAATGATGATAGCTTCACCGATTTCTCCCTATGAGATCATAGGTCTCTTGCTCCCAAATATCTTTGTTCCAACACCACTTATAAGATCATAAGTTTGGTGTGATTCTCATTTTCCATTCCTCTTTCACCATTAGAAAGCTTGCTTATATAGCCTTGGAGAGGCTCAACAACTTGAGATATCCTTGGGGAAGTTGAGTATTTTCCTCCTTCAGTTGAGGATATTCCCTAAGAACATGGTTGAACTAGGGATTTGAGCTCAATTGCCTTCTATGAATGAAAATATCCTTCCCCCATTCATCTCAACAACTCAACTGCTGCCCAGAATAGGTAGTGCTCCCTCAAAAGGGCCATCAGAGCGCTACAACGCTCCCCAATAGGCTTAAGGGAGCGCTCTCCTTCAAAATCTCAGTTTTTGAGATGCTTTTAGATGGAAAAAGGTTTGTAAGCCTCCTGACTCATTTTTCCTCTTCCAAATCAAATGTTTGAGGTGTTTCAAGTGTCCTTTTCATGTCGTTATAGGCATGACATAGGCATCATGACAATATTCTTTCTTTAACACTTGCGACACTTGTGAGAAAAGTGCGACACTTGCGACCTTTTTAATGACGACACTTGCGACACTATCAAAGTGAGTATTTTTTATGTGTAACATATTGCCCCCCAAAGTATGAAGTTAGAAGATGAGAACTGATAACTGAAATGCTTTGTAGACTTTCAAGCAAGGGTATAGATGTAGAGAACCTGACAAAATCTGCACACAAACATCCAACAAATATTATGACATGTTTCAAACCCAAGGAAGGCATACCTATGCTTGGGTGATCAAAATTTGCAGGGTATGGCCACCATAAAATACACTGCGGATCCATAATTGTATTGAATAAAAAGGTATAGCCACTGAAAATACACTGTGGATCTATACTCCCATGACCCGAACTGATCATAGCCACGAACAATACACAGTGGATCTACGAGATGACAAGACATAGCCACGACCAATAGAAAGTGGATCTATGTAACATTATATGTGTCATTTTTCAAGAGAAACTCCATCGCAACCTGGGTAAAGTACATATCAAAGTGATCACTCAACCCAGGGTCTTCTTACCGATCTTGATGTAGTATGAATCTAACCATGTGAATAGATGTCCTGATGTTGAACATGGTAGAAACCACTTGATTACCGGTCAATGATGTAAACCGTTAACAAGCGCGAGGGAGATCACCATTAATGTCAATGATTCCCAAGGTAATCTAGTACATTCCAATGAATGTGAATGGATGAGATGGAGTCGAACATTTGTGGAATCATCCAATCAGAGGTCAATGATGTAAACCCACTGTCGAATGTGAGGAGGCCTGCCATTGAGGCATGCAGGTCCCAAAGTACTAACTGGTTTCTAAGTCTAGTTCCTGGATAATGTGTTGAAGTCAACAGGAATAGACTCGTCGTAGGAGGGCCTTGATGTATCCCCCATCAATGACACAAAACAGACATAGAGATGTAATTGGTAGATCAAATGAACATGGACTGACATGGGTATTGAGACAAGATATTTGTAATGGCTAACTCTAGAGGCGGATACTTCCCTTGAACACTGAGGCAGAACAACAGAAACATGACATTGACCAAAACTTGATGATGTAGTGGATGCTGTGACTTACGTCGGGTGACCCAAAGGAGTGAAAGAAACTGAAAGGATTGGCTCAATGAAGAGGTTCAACGGATTATAATGCATACAAATGACAAAGTTCCGTGTTCAAGGGCGACTCTAAGAATTATTTGGTAATGTTCTCAAGAGACTGCTTGGCTTGCTTCTTTCAAATTTTCCCCCATCTAGATAGACGAGTAACTCTTTTTGATTTAATGAGCTCGAGGAGGATAACACATGCTCAATATAACTCACCTTCGGTAAGTTCCTCTTCCTTTGTTTAACGAACTGGAAGAAGTAAGGGTTCGATCCCGTATGGGCCTATCGATGTTTGTTTTAGCGAGTCCAAAGACAAAAAACTCGAAGGTTTTTCATGATTATAGAGTTTGGAAAAACACTTAAAATAGAACTCTCTCAGTTCCTTTTTCGTACAGTAGTCTAATGAGACCGAAAAAGAGATAAACTATCGCTCGAAAGATGCCCTTTCAAACCGTTTAACGAGTGGGAAAGGAACAAGATCACTCGACAATCTTTTCATGTTTAGAGAGTCCGAAAAGAGATTAAAGGAGACTCCAGGGGGTTCCTTTTTCGTGTATCCATACAGGTCCAAAAAAGAGATAAAAGTCTACTCGGATGCATTCTCGTGTATTTACGAGCACGAGAAAGAACAAAGACTAAGCTCGGTATGCCCCCAGCTTGAAAGCTAGTGGCTTAACTCCAGGATGATCAACAAAGGTTGGAGACATGCCCTCCAAGCTTCGATTCATTCACCGAAGGATAAGGGTGGATGAAGAGAAGGTTCAAGAGAGGTGACTGTTTCATTTTTTAATGACCTTGACAAAGGAAAAGAACTATGCTCATGACCTCTGTTTCATTTTTTAATGAGCTTGCCACAGAGAAGAGAAACTATGATCGTGGTTGTTTTGTGATCATGGCTTCCAAGAGGATAACGCTCTGGGAGGATACCATGTCAAGGGACAAAACTTGGTCATGGCTTCCAAGAGATCTTCGTTGTATGGAAGACAATCACTTTGGAAGGAAAACATGTCGAGGGTTGTGACAGAGGTAAGGAGACCAGGCTCCAATAACCCTACCGAAGAAATCACCATGTCAACTACCGGATCCAAATCATCAGAAGTTGAGGTCATGGGAGACAACGCCACATAATTGATATGCGGCGGGGGCGATACTGTCTTCATATAAGAACCACTTAGGGAGGTAACACAGTCGGGGCCGATGAATGAAAGTTGATCAATAGTCACAATTCTTTCATCGTGAGGGAAAGATATCACACGAGAAAGGGTGGATACAATAGCTTTCATGGCATAGACATAATCTCGCCCAAGGATTAAAGAGAAATCCAAGGGGTCTCGGACTACCATGACATCGATAAAGACAGTTTTCCCTCCCAAAGTTACAGGAAACTAAGGAAGGATCCCTAAAGGTTGATTAGTTCTTCTGTTAAAAGCTAACAGATTTTGTGTAACCGATGCAAGCTGCGGACAACCCAAAGCGTACCAAGAGACAGAAGACAAAATACTAACGGACACACCTTCGTCTATCAGCATTTGAGGAACGTCCCGACCACGAACCTATACTATAATCTGGAAAGGAATTTGAGAGGGAAGACGAGGTCTAGTTAGTGCACTCCAATAAAAAAGGATGGCCTCATTACTTGGAGGGGGTTTCGCAGGAGAAGGAGGAATTCCCCCCGGCATAGTAGAGTTTGTATTAACGATAAAAACATGGGTAGTATCAGGTTTACTCTCTAGAAGGAGAGTCGGATCGACCGATGATTGGATCAGATCAACCAATGGTGGACTAGGATAGACCACTTTGGCACTCTTCAAAGGAAGAGTGGGACTGACCGAGGAAGGGACTGGATCAATCACTTTGACATTCCTCAATGGAGGAATGGGATCGACTGATGGCAAAACTGAATCGACCACTCTGGAACTCTTCAGAGGAAGAGTGGGACTAACTGAGGAAGGGACTGGATCAGTCACTTTGACACTCATCAAAGGAGGAGTGGGATAGACCGATGGCAGAACCGAATCGACCACTTGGGTTTCATTCTCCAAGGGAAGAATGGGGTCGACGGGTGGAAACAGATCGACTGCTTTGGTGTCACTTTCTAACGGGAGAGTGGAATCGACTGAGGATGAAAACAGATCGACCACTTTGGTGTCACTCTTTTGATGAAGAGTGGGGCTGATCGATGACAGAATTGGATCAGCTACTTGGGTTTGTGGTTCAATCGAGGAGGAAACTAGATTGACCACCTGATCAACTAGACTGATCGAGGATGGAACCGGATTGACTAGTCCATCAACCAATGATGGGTCAGAGGAAAGCTTACGATAACCTTTTGGAAGTTGAAGTTTTTCCAAAAGAGAAGAAGCCTCGTCCATGCGAGGACAAAGGTGAGAGTAATGATTACCTTTACATAACATGCAAGGGAACTTGACAATTTTCTTCTTCTTACCAACCTGAACATCACTATTTGACAGGGTATCATCGACATGACCGACATAGGCCGATGACATGGAGGACCACATTTCTAAGACTTGGGTAAGACCGGGGCAATCTCTCAGAAAGTGGTCACCCTTACAAAGGCTGCAAGGGAATTTGGGTTTTGGATTCTTCATTTTAATCTTGTTGACCTCATCAACACTCCCAATACTATTAACAGTAATTGGTTTCTTAGAGCCAACATCTAATGTTGTTGGGGTCTTGGTCCTTTTCAGGCTCTTCTTCATCTTCTCTTTCCATTTCTTCTTCTTCTGATCAACCTGGCTACTTGCTTCAGAGCTTTCACTAGGAGAAGAAGGAGAAATTGAAGGAGACTTAACGGGCGAAGAAGGGGAAAATTCGACATGAGGTTGATGTGTGGGTGGTGTATTGACATCCAAAGTTGTAGGTGCAACTGAAACATTGGGAGGATTCGGGATCACCGGAGTGGGGAACAACCAAACTAGTAATCTAATAGTGAGTCCTGGAACACTCAGTGTGGCAACATATGGAGGACCAGAGTTTCCAAATGAAGGAAAGGTATAAGGTTCCCCAGGAGAAGGGGTTCCTCCATTGGTACTCCCAGGATTCGATGCCATTAACACTGACTCGACCTAAGGTTCACTAAGTAAAACAAACAACACACGCTATGAATATGAGAAGTAATCAATCAAACAAAACCTTCCCACGATGAAACCACTAGTTGGTGATGAAATCCAACGTCGTGAGATCAAAATAGGAAGGGGTGGGAATAGAGCGGGTGGATCAGTTATGTTGGCGACCTGCTTAACGGACTTACACCTTGGTGCAAGCTTCCACGTAGTAATTGTGGATTTACCCTCCAAGGAGCCCAAGTGATTTTGACCAATGTCTATTCCAGGTACAGTGAGACTTCCCTTCACCGTCACCTTCTGTGAGACCCTAAATATTGTGGCTACTAAGGTCACCAACTCGTAGTTAGCCCCTGGGCGGGTACAGTCGATAGTCTAGTCGGAACGTATGGGCAGGATAACAAGTCTGAAATCAACTTGAAAGACTTCCACTCAACATTGTGGGTATACCTTCCAGTGACCCCCAATATACGATCTGACCACTACAAACAGTTGAACCACGGAGGGATAATCTCCGTAACTCACCCGAATGCGACCTCGTGCATAACCCCTGTGTGAGAGGGGGATCCCAGGTAGACTAATACGACAATTGGATTTAACTCTCCCTACCACAAGATGCTAAGTTTGTTTGATAGCTTTGGAAAGTTATCCTTTCAACCTATTCCAAAGCCCTACACCTTAAACTAATGTAGGTTTTCTAACAAATATGTAAAAAGTCTGATAAATTTTAGTTAAGCGTTGATTTTAATGGTTGTTGTTTACTCAAAGGGTGTACGAAAGTGAAATTGATGGAATGATGACTCAATTCCCAAAAATATGCATGAAATATGATAAGCAATCGTTTCTTTTCAATGAATACCTATTTAAGGGAAAGAGGAAGAGTCATTTTCACTATCAAACACTTGATAAGGAATGCCTTCAATCAATTTTGTTCTCAATCAAATCCAATATGATGCTACAACATTTCAGAAATGCAAACTAATATGCAAACTAATCATTAAGATGTACTTTTTTCATTTTCATGCGAATGATAATCAACTCAATGCAAAATTTCTCCTGTCGACTACCCTTTCAGATCAAGGAGATTCAGACAAGAAAACACAGATTTCGCACAAAGAACACACCCTTTTGCAATCAAACAAGGGAAAGAAAACCAAAAACGCAAAAGGAAGGAGAAAGAGATTGGATCAGATGACCTTAAAGAACCAAATGAGAAGAGTTACAGACTTCATATGTCCTTCACTGGAGTTCTTGTTCAGTCGGATAGGAGAGAAGAAAGCAGCAGATTGATTTCAAGCTCTCAACAGCAAAAAACTCAAAAATAATGAAGAAGGGCATAAAATATGAACAAAAAAGTGTTTAATTCTTAGGATGAAGCATGTCAAAGGTCAAAGGAAGAATCATTGAATCACAAAGAAGCTCAACAAGTGAAAAAACAGGATCTGGACCTCCAAAAAATGAAAATTTTGAAGAGATTTTGAGCAAAAAGGGCTGGCGCTCTGGTATAAGGGCCACCAGAGCGTTATAAATATATTTCCAATAGCTTAAGGGAGCATTGGTGCTCTGCTAACAAGGAAGGGGAGCGCTGGAGTCCTAAAGCTCCTAAAAAAGTTCAAAAAAACCCAAAATTTCAATGGATTTTTTGCAATCAAGCTGAGTGTGATGGAGTGAAGAGTCAATCAGAAAATGCAATCAGATATGAAGGGGTGAAAAAGGTAGGAAAACAACCAAAGGGAAAGACAAGGTCTATGAGGAAAAACAAAACTAAGAAAGTTCTGATTCCTCCCCAGTGGAGTTGCCAATTTCTGTTGAAGGAAAATCTCCCTGCAGACAGGTAGATTACCTCAAAGAGCTAGACTCTTAACTCTAAGATAGAAAGTTCTTAACGTGGACACTGACTTCCTTTCAAATCTATACAAACTAATGCATGAGGAGGAAGGAGAACATAAGTACCTTTTACCGGTGTTTGTCCTTGCACGCTCCAAGTTGAGCTCCAATCTTTCGCTCTTCGATAAGCCCTGTAGACAAACAAAGTACGACCACTTCTTACTCTATTAAGATTAGTCTGAAATAGGTGTATCTAATAAAGAGACAAATTCATGTGAGATTGAACACAAATTAGAAAGAAACATGCCAAGCAAATTATATTAATGAGGACAAAACATTGCTTACAGCCATAGATGAATTGCAGCAGTTTCGTCAAGTCCTCCTTGTCTACCCCTTTCTTGAAAGATCCATGATCCGAATGATGATAGCTTCACCGATTTCTCCCTATGAGATCTGTTGGAAATGTGTAACAGTTAGCATATGCTTGTCATTGATGGCAAGTGCAACAGTGAAGATTACAGGCAAACAGAAGACAAAGGAAATTAAGCTCAGGAGGAGTAGCAGTCTTATATGCACAAGAAGCATAGGAAAGAGACCATGAACCGTTGGATCTCACTCGGAAATCCCGACAGCTGTTGGATCGGGAGAAGCTGCGCAGATGTTAAGCGCAGGAGTTAAGCGCAGAAAATAAGTGATCTAAGCCGTCAGATTGGAAGCAAACCCCGACAGCTGTCAGATATGAAGAAGCTGCGAGGGAGATAAGCCATCGGAGAATCGGGGATCGCGATTTCAAAATGAAAAGAACTCATGACAACGGAAACTCCGATTTCGCGATGTGCGATTTCACGATGTGATCGCAGCCGTTAAAACACGCATGAGATATGAACCATCGATCCAACACATGTCAACAGATCACGTCAGCAAAGTGACACGTGGCACAACCAGGGAGTGACAAGTGTCAGACTGATTCAAGTAATTGAGGCACATGTGGGTAACGAATCAGGGTGACACGTGGCAGAAGTTAACACGTGTCAAACCATGAGTGATGTCAGTAGAGGAATGGAGTTTCAGGGATCGGGACTTTGATATGTCAAGAACACACGGCAACAGAAACTCCAAAAACGCGAAACGCGATATTGTGATTTAATCACAACCGTTTGAGTCAATATCGCATCTGGACCGTTTGTTAGCGAAGACAAGTGGCAGAGATCTAGCAAGAGATGGGATATTGGCCATCGGGAAATCAGAGTTCCTGAGGACAAGAAAGTTGAGACATCGTAAGTCTCGAAACCCCGAGATTTAATCTGAGCCGTCCATCTGAAGAAGGACACGTGTCGCACGATCGTCCGTATCGGAGATCCGAGACACCAGGCATCGGGAC
>ML780622.1:47915-72319 GCA_009831015.1 Picea engelmannii | reverse complement strand
TGTATGATAATGTGAAGAATGTAACTATTACTTATCATATAAAGAAAAAGAGGTTTTTACCCTGTATGGGTTTCCTCAAGAAATATCTGTCTCTATGTTTCTCATATGTGTGACTGATGCTAAATTTGCCATTGTCTATTTCCTTGCATTATTGTGATTATCATTTAGTGTCTCAGCAAAGAGTTTAAAAGAACCATAATTGTTTAATCACGGTAACAACTGATTCACCCCCCCTCTCAGTTGACCAACAAGATCATAGGTCTCTTGCTCCCAAATATCTTTGTTCCAGTACCACTTATAAGATCATAAGTTTGGTGTGATTCTCCTTTTCCATTCCTCTTTCACCATTAGAAAGATTGCTTATATAGCCTTGGAGAGGCTCAACAACTTGAGATATCCTTGGGGAAGTTGAGGATTTTCCTCCTTCAGTTGAGGATCTTCCCTAAGAACATGGTTGGACTAGGGATTCGAGCTCAACTGCCTTCTATGAATGAAAAGATCCTTCCCCCATTCATCTCAACAACTCAACTACTGCCCAAAATAGGTAGCGCTCCCTCAAAAGGGCCATCAGAGCGCTACAATGCTCCCCAGTAGGCTTAAGGGAGCGCTCTCCTTCAAAAGCTCAGTTTTTGAGATGCTTTTAGATGGTAAAAGGTTTGTAAGCCTGCTGACTCATTTCTCCTCTTCCAAATAAAATGTTTGAGGTGTTTCAAGTGTCCTTCTCATGTTGTTATAGGCACGACATAGGCATCATGACAGTATGCTTTCTTTAACACTTGCAACACTTGTGAGCAAAGTGAAACACTTGTGACCTTTGTAATGACGACACTTGTGACACTATCAAAGTGATTATTTTTGATGTGTAACAATGGGTTGATTCGAAAAGCTTCCAAAGAATAAAAAACAACTTAGAATTGTTCCAAAGAGTGTGTTCTTCCAACCTCAGAGCCTAGTTCGTTATGAGCCTCAGGAGGGCCTTCTGAAGAGTTGGGAAGCAAAGGTAGATAACCCTCAGAATATTCTGGGGGTAACCCTTGCATCCTACATGAATGGAAAAGGCCGATGTTGCTTGAGCTAAGTAACCAATGGAAAAATAAATCTATGGCCGACTAACGAAAATAAACAACATACACTAAATATCTAGGAATCAAACCAAGAAAACAAAACCTTCTCTCGATGACCGTACTAGTTGGTGATGAAATACAACATCGCGCGATCAAGTCAAGAAGGGGCTAGGATATAAGCAGGTGGAACAGTTACGATGGAAACCTACTTAACGGACTTATGACTTGGTGCAAGATTCCACACAATAATTGTGGATTTACCCTCCAAGGAGCCCGAGTGAGTTTGACCAACGTGTGTTCCAGGTATAGTGAGACTTCCCTTCACCGTCACCTTGTCTAAGAACCTAAATATTATGGCTATTAAGGACACCAACTCATAGTCAGTCCCTAGGCGGGTACAGTCGACAGTCCAGTCCGAACATATGGGCAGGATAACAAGTCTGAAATCCTTCGAGAGAACTGAGGAAAAGTGGACCAGTAGAAATTCATAGGACACCGAACGGATTCGAAATTCACGAAGCACCGAGACCAATTGAAAAAAGTTGAAACTCAATAAGAACCCCTAATATACGATCAAACTACTACGAACGGTTGAACCATAGAGGGATAATCTCCGTAACTCTCCCGAACGCGACCTCGTGCGTAACCCCTGTGTGAGAGGGGGATCCCAGAAATCCTATACGGCAATTGGATTTTCTCTCCCTATCGCAAGATGCTAGTGTTTGTTTTGAATTCTTTGGAGAGTTGTACTCACAACCTAATCCAAAGCGCTAATCCTAGTCTAATGTTGGTGGAAGATTCTAAAAACAAAAATTTATAGATCAATTTTAATTAGAGTTAATTTTGCAGCTATTCTTTACTCAAGGGTGTATGGAAGTGAAACTTGATGGTATAATGACTCAATTCCCAAAAAAATGCATAAGAGATGATAAACAATCTTTTAGTTCAATGAATGTCTTTTTAAGGGAAGGAGAAAAATGTTCTTTTCACTGTCAAACACTAAGATGTAGTATCCTCATGCAATTGTTTCTCAATCAAATCCAATATAATGCTAAAATTTTATAGAATTGTTCTAATATCCAAAAACCAATCAGAAAAATATATCCTTTTGTTTATGTGTGAATGATAATCAATATGATGTAAGGCTTCCTCTGTCAATCAGAATTTAATATCAATGAGATTTAGACAATCAGAAGCAAACTTCACACAACAAAACACACTCTCATTGTGATTAAACAAGAAACAAAAAGGAAAACCAAATTTGCAAAGATGAACCAAAAATCTCAAACAAAAGAGAAATGCTGGAAAACTGACCTCAAAGATCAAATGGAATGGTTCATAGATCTATGATTTTCCTTACCATAGATTTCATTCAGTCAGATAAATGAGAAGAAAACAATAATTTGATTTCAAGTCTTCAAAGGATAAGAGTGACTCAAAGTAAGGAAAAAATGTCAAAAAATCTAAAAAAAAAGGTAATCAATTGTCAGGAATCAAGGTGTTGGAAACCCAAACAAGGATACACTGAGGTAATAAGAACTCTGAGCAGATGAACACAACAAGAAATGGACTCAGGGTCTAAATCCCTACAAGAGTTTTGACAAAAAAAGAGCAACGCTTTGGTGTCAAGGGCACCAGAGTGTTGCAACGCTCTGTGGAAGCTTGGCAGGGGGCGCCAACACTCTAGTAGCAGAGGCAGGGGAGTGCTAGCTTCTAAAAATTCAGAAAAATGCCCAGATATCCAAAAAATCAAGCAAAATCAGAAATTCAAAGTATATAGGATGAAGTAAAGAGTCAATCAACACATCTAAGAATCAGAGACTTAGTATGAATAAGGTAAAAAATGAGCAAAGGCTAAAACAAGATCTAGGAAGGAAACTAAAACTGAAAGCTTCGATCTCCCCAGTGGAGTCGCCAATTTTTGTTACAAGAGAATCCCCCTGCAGACAAGTGGATCCCCTCTTAGGCTCTAGACTCCTAAGACCAAGACAAAAAGAGTGCTAACGTTGGTCACTTACATCCTTTTAAATCTAGTTAAACTAAAGTATAGGGAAGAGGAAGAACGTAGTACATTTTAAATGATGTTCTTCCTCGCACAGTCCAAGCTGAGCTTTGATCCCCAAGCTCCTCAATAAGTCCTACAAAAAAAACAAAGACAAAACAAACTTCCTATTCTACTAAGATTAGCTTGAAACTAGATCTATCTAATAGAGACAAGTTCATGTAGAACAAACACAACCTTGAAATAAACAGGCCAAGCACATATGTATATTGATGATAACAACAGAGAATATTTATAGACCTTTGATGAAGGTGCAAAAACCTCTCCCAACTCTTCTTGTCCAACCCTTTGCTCAAATAATCCACACAAAATGATGATGCTTCAATGATAAATCTCCCTTATGAGATCATAAGTTTGATGCCTTCAATGTCTCTCCTTTCACCATGAAGAGGCCTCCTTATATAGGCTTGGAGAGGCCTAACCACTTAAGAGATTCTTGGGATAGGTTGAGGATCCTTCTCCTTTAGTTGTGGATCTTCCCTAAGATCGAGCCTTGACCTCAAATCTGAATCCAACCAACTCCAGATATGAGGGGATTCTTCCTTGATTTTCCTCAACAATCCAAAATTCGCTCCAAAAAGGCCAGCGCTCACTAAGAATGGGGCACAGAGTGTTGGAACGCTCCCCCAAAAGAGGCTATAGAGTGCTGGCACTCCCTGACAATGTATAGGGGAGTGTTTCCTTCCAAAATTGATTTTTGAGTGGTTTTTTCCATGGCTAAAGACTTGTACTCTTTGTCAAATGATTTCTCCTCTTCAAAACCAGTCTTTTGAGGTGTCTTCTAAGTGTTTCTTGATAATTTTGTCTGAGACACGACATAGGCAAGATGATAGTATGATTTTGCAACACTTGCAACCAAAATGTGACACTTGTGACATTGGTAATGACGACACTAGTCCATCATTGTAATGAGTAATTTTGATGCGTAACACCATGTTCCAAAGTGACTAGTCCCCTTGGAGAGATTGTTTGACATAAATTATGTTTCTATAAAGTTTAAAGGTTCAACTGAAGAGGCTGATGTGACTGAATGTAATTTAGGAACAGAGGAGGATCCCAGGTATGTCAAATTGTCTAGTAGTTTGTCAAAGGCGAAAAGGAATGAGTATGTCAAGATTTTGAAGTAGTTTTCTGATGTGTTTTCTTGGAAATATGAATATTTAAGAACATATGACACTAGCATCATTGAGCATAAGACCCCTTTGAAAGAAGAGGCCAAACCTTTCAAGCAGAAACTCAGGCAGATAAATCCTATGCTGCTGCCTATTATGGAAAAATAAGTGAATAAACTGTTGGATGCCCATATCATCATCCCCTTGAGATATTAAGAAAGGGTGGCTAATTTGGTGTATGTGAGAAAGAAAAATGGGGAAATCAGATTATGTGTAGATTTCAAGAATTTGAACAGGAGTTCCAAAAAGGATAACTACCCCTTGCCAAAGATGGAGCACATTTTGCAGAGAGTAACTGGCTCATCTAGGATGTCCATGATTGATGGTTTTTCTGGCTACAATCAGATATCTATCCTTCATGAATATAGATAAAATATAACTTTCACTACTCCTTGGGGAACATTCATGTATGCTAAAATTCCCTTTGGATTTATGAATGCAAGAGAAGCCTTCTAGCGAGCCATGGACATTTCCTTGATTCGGGAAAAGGACAAATTTGTATTCATCTATCTGGATGACATTACAATATTCTCAAGGTCTGATAAAGAGAACTGTCATCACCTAAGGAAAGTCTTCTTGAAGTGCAAAAGGTTTGGTCTCTCCCTTAATCCTAAGAAGTATTTATTTGCTATGAAAGAGGGAAAATTTTTGGGGCATATTGGGTCAGCTAAAGGGGTGAGAATTGATCCAAGTAGAGTAGAGTCCATCCAGACCTTATCTTTTCCCAGATCTAAGAAAGAGGTTCAGTCTTTCTTGGGTAAAATCAACTTTCTAAGGAGGTTCATTTAAAATTTTGATGAGTTGGTTAAACACATTACAACCATGCTTAGAAAGGGGAACGAAGTGAAATGGACTGTTGAGTCCAAAAATTATTTCGATCAAATCAAGAGGGCTTTGAATGAAGCACCTGCACTCATCAGCCCTGACTATTCTAAGGAATTTATAATATTTTCTCCGTTAGAAACATTGAATTGAGAATTAACTTATGGTATTTTACCTCGTTAGTTCCTCCTGTTAGATCTATCTCCGTGAGTCTTTTGAATAGTTCTTCTCTTTTCAGTATGGCTTCGCTGCATGTTTGGACAATGTTACTCAAATTCTTAATCTTTTCCTTCCAACAAGAATTTAGTTGTTTTATTCGACTTGGAGAAGGAAAATCCTCTTCTCTTATTTTCAATTATGTCATGTTTGAGACTTTAATTCCAAATGGAAAGACAACATTAGCATATAAACCTTCTTTATTCTTTAAATAAGCTTGCAGATACTCATGAAAGGCATGTTCCCTTGAGCCAAAAGAAATAATATTTTTTGATACCTCCCATGCTTTTGTTATTAGTGACATTCTCTTATTAATATTTTTTTCTACCTAACTTCGGACTATTGTGAGTAGACTTGAAGATCCTTTCAACTTAATGGCGAGTGTATTTGGTTTGACCATTGACAAAGGACTTGCCGGTATTGGAAGAGGCAATAAGGCATTTTCCAATTCTCTGATCCTTTCTTTTAACTTAGCATTTTCAACTTCTAATCCATCAATAGAATCATCAATAGCATCCCCGGTTGCCCTGTGAATTTTAGATATTTGGGATGGCCACATGTCCTTCAGGTCAACCTCTAAGTGAGATTTTCCCTTTTTATTTTTATGATCACCTCTTTCTACAATAAATGTTTTAGACTCCTTATCAAAATAAACACTCTGAAAAGTGAAGGATTCCTCTTCACTAAAGGTCTCATTTGCAATGACTTCCAATAAACAATTTTGTTGAATTATATTTTTTGGTTGTTCCATCACAGGAAATATTTTCTCAATATCCTCCTCTAACTCCATGTTATCCAGGGAAAATCTTTGGATGTCGTTTTCTATAAGGTTGTCATGTTCCTCTTGTATCAAGCTATTCCTTTTATTTCTCATAGATATCTTATGTGAATTCTCGATTTTCCCAGGGGGAGATTCTTCTCTCCCCCACCACTTGAACTGTTGTTGAAAATATTTCTAATTGGGTGAGTTGTTGGAACAATACACAATGAAAAATACCAAATAGGAAGCCATAAAGAATTTTTTGTCCCTTTTGTAGTGTGATAACTGGGATGAAATTTTGATACAAATCAATTTTCCCCAGGAAAAGATGGTCTGTTCTTTCACTATAAAATATAAAATATATAAATTCATGCGATAGATAGTAGTAGTTCTTTCCTGACCTGTCACCCTGGTGAAAAACCATTCAATTTCTCGAAAGGGATTTTTAAAATATTCAACCTGGATCCTGGTTATGTATTCTAGAATAGACACATGATTCTCCTAATATTTAGGTAGGAGGTCAAGTCCATTGTTATGTTTCTTCAAAAAATATTTGTAGTCTTCTCCTTTGAAGGTAAGTGTTAGCTCTACGAGCTTCAACATCTTGCGAAAAACTTGTGGTAAAAGGGAAATGGGGGAACAATATTGGAGTTGTATAATTCTCTGGCTTGGAACATACTTCTCCATGCACCATGCAACAAGTTATTTACAATCGAAAACCTTAAGAACACACCCTGCACGAGTGATTCTAGACGCCCAGATTACGTCTTTTTGTGCAGTAGGAGAGGAATAATATGAATATGATCTGGACCACTAAAATTTTTGGTCTTCAAGACCAAAGATATTTAAAGTATCACCACAAAACCATTGTCTAGCTGTTGCTGCCATTAGGTTGACGAGAGTATTTTTTCATCTAGATAATAACTTGAAATAAATATTTTTGGAGAGATGACAATAATATAATGCTTTGGAAAATGGTGAATTAATGAAATTTTATGAGTAATCTCCTCGAGTCTTTCATCATCAATGACAATCCTTTTTGAGCTTGCACAATCAATTGTTAACATTAAACAACATTTAATGCATATTGGGAAAAGAAAGAGAATGGCGAGGATGGATGAGAGAAATTTTGAAAATGAAGGTTTTCATGAACCCACGAACCCGCATTTATGGATGATAAAAAATAAGTTGAGTGTAGAAATGTGGTCAGTTGGACTTGTATGCAAGAGAAAAATACTTTAGGGGCTCAAGACTCATGACAAATTTGATGGTTGTAATGTGAATCACAGAATTTTGGGTGCAAAGTGGAGATCGCAGAGCTTGGAGAATGAAAGTTTGAACCCGTGAAGTTGAAAAAATGGCTAAGTATAATGTAACAAAGTGGTCGGTCGGACTTATGACATAGAAAATTGGATGGGTATAAAGGCCTGCCAACCTGCGAACCCGCTAATTTTTGAAATATGACTAAGTATGGTAACTAGAAAGGGATAGAATAAGGGAAATAAGGGTGGGTATAGAAGAGGGAGAAAAAAAACGTTGGTTAAATGGAAAGGGGAAGGAAATTTTGAAAACAGGAAATGATCTCAACAACTGGCTCTAACTGTGGGATGATAACCCCCTGTGGGTTTTCAAGAATCCAAAATCTTTATGATAGGTGCTTCTATCCATTGGGATATGGATTCAAGGGTAAGAATATACAAGTTAAGTAAAATAAAATTATGTACAAGGAAATAAGAAAATTTCAGGCGAAGAAACCTTTCAAATGTTGCCCATTAACATACAACACTAACATTTTACCCTTCATATCTTTGAGCATATAATAATTAAAACCAAATATTTTTTCAATGATGTATGGTCCAATCCAGAGTGCTTCGAATTTTGTGTGCATTGATGGTTTCTCCTTATCTTTGTTCCATAGTAACACCAATTCGCCCTTCTTAATTTTTTTTATAGTTGTATTCTGGTCAAAATATATTTTGATACTTTGTTGTCTCTGAGAAGTTTTATTCATGGATTTACTTCGTTCTTCCTCCAATTTCAATAATTGATTAACCCTCTTTTGCATAGGTGAATTTTTTTTGCATCCTTTGTATTGACTACAAAAGTCAAGGAATTCATCTCAAGGATGATTCACATTTTTTCTTCTTTCCCATAAACCAATTTATACGGAGACATCCCAGTGTTGTCTTTCGAAGTCTTTCTTCTCGCCCATAATGCATCGATGAACTTTAGTTCCAATTCCTTTGGTTCTTATTAAGAATATTATTCAATATCTGAATAAGAGTCTTATTGGTGGATTGTGTAAGACCATTCCCTTGTGGATAATAGTCTGATGATTTCCCCATAACAATTCCATATTCTCCACAAAATTCTATAAATTTTGATCCAATGAAAATCAACCCATTATCAATGATGAATTTTTCTGGGACATCGAATCTTGATAAAATATTATCTCTGAGAAACTTGATAAACTCTTCAGAATTGGTGCAGACGTCACCCCAGCACATCCGTGATCACCAGGACCTTCTCTAACTTTGGCCCGAAGAGCGTGAATGCTCTTCTAATTCCCTGTCGGGAATTCTTCACCCACAACAACTCCTTTCTGACTTCCCTTCAAAATCGGGAAATCGGACTTCGCGATTTCGCGAATCCTGTGGTCATGTGTTTCTCTCCTCATGATTTCCCGAAGTCCGATGCGAGTCAACGTTGACTCCCCTCCGCTATCGGAACTTCTCCCCGTCGGGAAATCGCTATTCGCAACGTCGACAAATTGAATTGCCAAACTCCGAACCCCGATGGTCTGATTTTCCGAGACACGTGTGGACTCGACCTCTCCACCCTTTACCCTTATATCGAGTTTTTGAAACTCGCGGGATTGCGAGTCCTAACGTTGATGAAATCGGGTCTTGCCTTTCCCTGAACCCCGATACAGTGCCACCTGTACTCCACTAACCTTCGTGGTCCCACAATGCCACATCACTTGTCGGGATATCGTGTATCGCGAATCCACCATGCGAGTGTTTTCTGCCGTCGAGAACCCCGATCCTCCGAACCCCGATTCTCTAGGATTCCTTGACACATGTCCCACACGATCAACGGTTTCGATCCTATCGAAATATCACGGTTCGCGATATCACTACTCTCACTTCGCCAGCTTGATGCTCCAACTCGTGATATGCCGATATGCAATGGCACGTGCAGATCTGATGATCTGATCTAACGGTCCTCGGGTTCTCATGAGATCTCTCCAGGTGATTTCAACCATCCATCCTTCCTTTACTAATTTCTGCAAAATGAATTTTGCTCCCTCGATGAACACTTGTTCAACCACTCGCCAACCTGTGGAGCTTCTCACGACTCTCCACAATGCCCCTGCAATTCTACTCCAGTGAACTGTAGGCCTATTCCTCCTGAGCTTATCCTCGCTTCATAAGTCTTTGTGAGAGCTTGTTGCACGCACTCCTTGCAGCAGTTCTTCGAACACGACTGAGTGTTGAATCTTTGTCTTTGCGCACCCCTGCAGCAGAAATCTCAATTTCCCCAGCTCAGAATCATAACCTTGAGTCTTCGTCCAGCCTGCACATGCCTTGCACGGCTCCAGTGCCAAACCTGCACTTCTGAGATGAATGGAATCAAAATCTATTTCCAAGTAAACCCTGCAGTCACGCACTCCTTGCGGACAATTCAACTGCACCCTTGCAGGAATTCTCTGGCTCACTTAGAGAAACAATTGAAACTCATCCACTCTTACTCTCAGATTTCAAATTAACTATGAAATCACATACACAACATATAAAAGCAAATGCATGATAGGAACAAAATACTCATGAGCATAATCATCAACACATAGAGAAATAACACATAACCATGGAATTGAATCAAAGCTTTATCCTATTAATTCAACCTCTGTACATGGGTGTTCTTCATACAATTCTCTGCTCTGCTCTCTTCTCTTCTTGCTCCTGAATGAATGATTCTTAATACAATTTACAAAGGAGGGTGTCTATATCTGTTTTCCCTCTTGAAAACCAAAACTGTGTAATCTAGATTTAACCATCTATCTACCTGCATTAAATCTATTAAATGCCTTCCTATCTACTAGGGACGAGAGCTTAAAGGCTCAAGGTCCCCTTTACAATACAAGTGCGCTTCTTTATGAGTGCCTTCATTAAAGGGTGGCGCAACAACTTCCCAATATTCCAAAATGTGTGCTGGCGCTGTCCAGCTGTCTTTTCTGCTCCATGCGCTGGCTCGCTTGATGAATGAGCGATGCTCCTGCATCATACTCCTCGGCTTGAAAATTTTCATGGGCTCCTGTCCATGAGCTCCTGCACGGTCTGTCCATGCTTCTGTATGACTGCTTCATTTGCCCAGCTAGCATATTCTACTGCGTGATTCTTCCACTTTACCAGGTACTGAAAATACTGCTTCTGCATGGTCTTCTTTCCCACTCGCTTGTCCAGTATGCACTCCATCTGCGGCTTTTCTGCAACTGGTAATTTCCTCTGCCACTGAACCACTGGTTCCTCAGTTCCAGTTTCTGCTTCTCTAGTCCTGTATGGGTATAAATCCTAAACATTAAATATCGGAGATATCCCGATGTCGTCTGACAACTCAATTTCATATGCATTCTCCCCGAATTTCTTCAGGACTTTGCATGGCCCGATTTTCTTCATCTTCAATTTATTATATGTTCCCCTTGGGAACCTTTCCTTCCTTAAGTGTGTGAGAACTAGATCACCAATTTCAAACTGAATTTGTCTCCGATGCTGATCTGCTCTGCGCTTATACTCCTGATTTGACTTCTGCAGTCGCTGCTTCACCTTCCTGTGAAGTTCTTCCATTGCCTCAGCGAATTCTTTTGCGCTTGTGCTGCTATTCGTAGCTTGTTCTGACTCCCTGAGTTCAGAAACTCCTCTCAGTTGTGTTCCATACACAATCTGAAATGGACTTTTGCCTGTACTCCGATTCACTGAATCATTATACGCAATCATTATACGTTGTCCCAGCTGCTGTGGTTCTCTGTCACCAAGCTTCTTAGCAAGTCCCCTAGACTTCTGTTGACCACCTTTGTCTGTCCGTCTGTCTGCGGATGGTAAGCTGAACTAAAAGCTAAATTAGTCCCTAGCTTTTTCCATAGCGTCCTCCAAAAATGGCCTATGAACTTGGTATCCCTCCGAGACTATGCTTCTCGGCAATCCATGAAGTCTAACAACCTCTTTGAAAAACAATTTTGCGATGTGGGTCGCATCGCTGGTCTTCTGACACGAAATAAAATGTTCCATCTTCGAAAACCTATCTACCACCACAAAGATGGAATCAACTCCCCTTTGCGTCCTCGGCAAACCCAATACAAAATCCATGCTTATTGCCTCCCATGGTCTCTTGGGTATGGGCAATGGCTGATAAAAACCTGCATTTTGTTTTTGGCCCTTCGAATGCTGACAAATTCGACATCTGTCAACAAACTTCTTAACATCTTCACACATGCCCGACCAAAAATACGATTCGCTTAACTTCGCAAATGTTTTATCATGTCCAAAATGACCTGCCAATCCACCACTGTGCTTCTCTTTCAACAAGTTCTTCCTCATGGAGCAATTCAGAATGCACAACTGATTGCCTCTAAACAACAATCCCTCCTGGATCATATAGTCTATCCATGGGTTCTGATCTCTGAGAACTGGATTCTCAGCTGCTTCGTATGCTTCCCCGAAATTCGCATCTCCTACAAACATGTCCCTGAGATTTTCAAGACCCAATGTTTTGACTCTGAACTCCTGCAGCAACAAACATTTCCTGCTCAAAGCATCAGCTACTTTGTTAGCAGTTCCTGAAATGTGTTTGATCACAAACGTGAAATTCTGCATGTACTCTACCCATTTTGCATGCTTCTGGTTCAACTTCTCCTGTTGACTTACAAACTGCAATGCATGATTATCGCTGTACAATACAAATTATTTGGGTATCAAGTAATGCCTCCACTTCTTCAATGCTTGTATGATAGCATAAAACTCTTTATCGTATGTGGAATATTTCAGCTTTGCTTCATCCAGCTTCTCGCTGAAATATGCAACCGACCTGTCTTCCTGACTCAAGACCGCTCCTATGGCATATCCACTTGCATCACATTTCACTTGAAATGTCTTCATGAAATCAGGCAACACCAACACTGGTTGCTCTGTTATCTTTCGCTTCAACAGATTGAAGCTCTTCTCAGCCTCTGCTGTCCAATGAAAAACTTTATGTCATTTTTTCATGGTGTCCATCATCGCTACGCTAATTCCACTAAAATTCCTGATGAACTTTCGGTAGAAACTAGCCAAACCATGGAAACTTCTCACCTCGAAAACATTTCTGGGTGATGGCCAATTCTTTATCACTTCCACCTTCTCAGGATCCATCTTCAACTCATTCGCCAATATAACAAAACCCAAGTAAATGAGCTCTGTTTTCATGAAGGAGCACTTTTTCATATTTATCAACAGCTTCTCCTGCTACAGTCTTCTCATCACAATGCCCAAATGCTTCAAATGTTCATCTTTCATCTTATTGAAGATCAATATATCATCCAGATATATGACTACAAATTTCCCGATGAATTCCCTCAGGACTTCATTCATCAGTCTCATGAATGTGCTTGGCGCGTTTGTCAAACCAAACGACATGACCAGCCATTCGTACAAACCTTCGTTTGTCTTGAATGTTGTCTTCCATTCATCACCCTCTCTCATGCGAATATGGTGATATCCACTCTTCAAGTCAATCTTTGAAAATTAATTTGCCCCACTCAAGCAATCCATCAGATCATCCATTCTCGGCAGTGGAAATCTGTACCTGATGGTTATCTTGTTGATCGCTCTGGAGTCTGTACACATTCTCCAACCTCCATCCTTCTTCGGACTTAGTACTGTTGGAACAACACATGGACTCAGGATTTCTCTGACCAGTCCTTTATCCAGCAGCTCCTGTACCTGCCTCTTGACCTCCTCATTTTCCTGTGGCGTCAACTTGTACGCGTCTTTATTCGGCAAACTAGCTCCCGGTATGAGGTCTATGTGGTGACTCACACTCCTCATCAGTGGCAACGAACGAGGTAATTCGTCCACGATGATATCAGCGAACTCTCCCAACAGTTCCTGAATCTCGTCTGGTAAATCATCCACTCTTGTGCTAGTCAGAACAATTCTCGGTTTCCTGACCACAAAGAATTGTGGATCTTCTTTCTTCTCCATCTCAGTGAGAAGCTCCTTCCCACTCATGAGAAGTATTGTGCTGCTTACTTCCGGCTTCACTTCTTTATCCTTTATCAGAAGCAATCTGTGTGTCCTCCCATCCTTCTCCAAAGTATATGTGTTCATCCTCCCATCATGAACCACATTTCTGTCATATTGCCATGGTCTACCCAGCAATAAATGGCATACATCCATGGGAATAACATCACACATAATTTTATCATTATACCCACCTATTTTGAATTCGACCAAGCATTGTTTAGTGACACTCACCTGATGTGAAACTTTATACGGACTCGGGTGATCTGTTGTCTCTAGCTCCATTTTTTCTACCATCTCGGTCGAAACAAGATTGTCTGTGCTTCCGCTGTCCACAATGACCTTACATTTCCGGTCTTTGGCTTTGCAAGCTGTCCTGAACAGTCGACTCCTCTGAGCTGTGTTCTCCACCTCCTTCTCGGGTGTTAAGAGAACTTTATGCATCCCAAGCGATCTTCCGCTGTCTGCATCTTCGTTCTCGACATCACGCCTCTGTGATTATGTGATGTGAGCTTCTCCTCCGGCTTGTTTTTTCTCTGGACACTCAAATGACTTGTGCCCACATGTAAAACATGTGATAACGCCACCTCGGCCTCTTCCTCTTCCTTTGGTACGAGGAAATGTATTGGCATCAGCATAACCACCTTGCTGATCATTTTGCTGTCCTCTCTGTTCAACATGTGGCTGTCCTCACTGTGAGGTTCCACCTCTCTCAATCTTACCCTGAGGTTTCTGCCATTCATCTTTGGGCTTCTGAGTTCTTTCTTGGGCAACTGCCTTGCCTCTGGGCTGACTTATGCCTCGCCCTCGCTGACCTTGATTTCGGCTCAACCTCTCTTCGGCTTTCAGAGCCATCTGGTACGCATCCTCAACTGTTCGGATGGTAACCATGCTCAATTCATCTTGAATGTCATATCTCAGACCATTCATATATCTCGCCACCTTCTCATCATTGCTCTCCCGATGACCTACTCTGATGTTGAGCCTGTAGAATTCCTCGGTGTATTCCTTCACCGTCATCAACTTCTGTCTCAGGTTCTGCATTTGCTTGAATAGCGTGATCTGATAATCTCTCGGGATGAATTTCGCTTTCATCTTCGCGATCATCCTGCCCCAGCTCTTGATCTTCTGTTTTCCCTTGGAACATCTATCTACCTGTAGCTTGTCCCACCATAATGATGCATGTCCCTTCAATCGGGTGACAGCATGTCTGACTTTCTTGTCCTCTTCGATCTCCTCATAATCGAAGTATGTGTCAAGAGCTCGGATCCAATCCAACAACTCTTCTGCATCCAGGCTTCCCTCGTAGACTGGAATATCCATTTTTGGCTTCGCACCCATCCTGGCGATGGATTTGATCAACCGCTCAGTTGATGCATCTTCTGCTGCGACTTCTTCTGCATGTCCAGCTTCCTCTTCTACCTCGAAATCGCTAAGATCCCCTGCACCAACTCTGCGTCTCTGCGCAGTCTCCATCTCCTCGAGTCTTTCTCAGAGATCTCTCATTTGGCACTCCATTTTTGGATTCCCTGCCGGCCTACCTCTTCTTCGCGCATCCCTGTCCTCTGGACCAGGTGACTGCCTTTCTCTTCTGGGTGGCATGATGAATCCTCTTCTCTGCTACAGAAAGCAAAGATATTCCTGCTCTGATGCCACACTGGTGCAGACGTCACCCCAGCACATCCGCGATCACCAGGACCTTCTCTAACTTTGGCCCGAAGAGTGTGAATGCTCTTCTAATTCCTTGTCGGGAATTCTTCACCCACAACAAATCCTTTCTGGCTTCCCTTCAAAATCGGGAAATCGGACTTCGCGATTTCGCGAATCTTGTGGTCATGTGTTTCTCTCCTCACGATTTCCCGAAGTCCGATGCGAGTCAACGTTGACTCCCCTCCGCTATCGAAACTTCTCCCCATTGGGAAATCGTTATTTGTGACGTCGACAAATTGAATTGCCAAACTCCGAACCCCGATGGTCCAATTTTCCCAGACACGTGTGGAATCGACCTCTCCACCCTTTACCCTTATATCGGGTTTTTGGAACTCGCGGGATCGCGAGTCCTAACGTTGATGAACTCGGGTCTTGCCTTTCCCCAAACTCTGATACAGTTCCACCTGTACTCCACTAACCTTCATGGTCCCACAATGCCATGTCACTTGTCAGGATATCGTGTATCGCGATCCACCCTGCGAGTGTTTTCTGCCGTCGAGAACCCGGATCCTCCGAACCCCAATTCTCTGGGATTCCTTGACGCGTGTCCCACATGATCAATGGTTCCGATCCTATCAGAATATCATGGTTCGCGATATCGCTACTCTCGCTTCGCCAGCTTGATGCTCCAACTCGCGATATGCCAATATGCGATGGTATGTGCAGATCTGATGATCCGATCTAATGGTCCTCGGGTTCTCATGAGATCTCTCCAGGTGATTTCAACTGTCCATCCTTCCTTTACTAATTTCTGCAAAATGAATTTTGCTCCCTCGATGAACACTTGTTCAACCACTCGCCAACCTGTGGAGCTTCTCACGGCTCTCCACAGTGCCCCTGCAATTCTCCTCCAGTGAACTATAGGCCTATTCCTCCTGAGCTTATCCTCGCTTCATAAGTCTTTGTGAGAGCTTGTTGCACGCACTCCTTGCGGCAGTTCTTCGAACACGACTGAGTGTTGAAGCTTTGTCTCTGCGCACCCCTACAGCAGAAATTTCAATTTCCCTAGCTCAGAATCGCAACCCTGAGTCTTCGTCCAGCCTGCACACGCCTTGCACGGCTCCAGTGCCAAACCTGCACTTCTGAGATGAATGGAATCAAAAGCTATTTCCAAGTAAACCCTGCAGTCACGCACTCCTTGCGGACAATTCAACTGCACCCTTGCAGGAATTCTCTGGCTCACTTAGAGAAACAATTGAAACTCATCCACTCTTACTCTCAGATTTCAAATTAACTATGAAATCACATACACAACATATAAAAGAAAATGCATGACAGGAAGCAAATACTCATGAGCATAATCATCAACACACAAAGAAATAACACATAACCATGGAATTGAATCAAAGCTTTATCCTATTAATTCAACCTCTGTACATGGGTGTTCTTCATACAATTCTCTGCTCTGCTCTCTTCTCTTCTTGCTCCTGAATGAATGATTCTTGATACAATTTACAAAGGAGGGTGTCTATATCCGTTTTCCCTCTTGAAAACCAAAACTGTCTAATCTAGATTTAACCATCTATCTACCTGCATTAAATCTATTAAATGCCTTCTTATCTACTAAGGACGAGAGCTTAAAGGCTCAAGGTCCCCTTTAAAATACAAGTGCACTTCTTTATGAGTTCCTTCGTTAAAGGGCGGCGCAACAACTTCCCAATATTCCAAAATGTGTGCTGGCGCTGTCCAGCTGTCTTTTCTACTCCATGCACTGGCTCGCTTGATGAATGAGCGATGCTCCTGCATCAAGAATCAACCCTTTTTAATGCCAATTCTTTTGGCCACTTTGTAAAATAATATGCAGCGGTGATAATATATATATTTCCTTTCCTTGAATTTTGATTTATTTTTCCAATGACATCAATTCCCCATTGGGAAAATGGTTGTTCTACATATATAGGCTGCAATGGCATCGTAGATTTTTTCATTTTCCCTGAAAATTGTTGACAAGATATAAACTTCCTTATTGTAGCATATGAGTCTTTAAAAATAGATGGCCAATAAAACCCAACTCTTATTATCTTATGGGTGGTGGTGGTAGGTGCAAAATGTCCACCACATATTCCTTCATGGAATTCTTTCATCAATTCTTGAGCTTTCCTTTCTTCAACACATCTCAACAATATACCATCATAGTTCCTCCTGAACAATATATCAACAATCATCACATATTGAGTCGACTTCATATTCAACGTTCTTCGTTCTTTAGGGCTCATGGTGATTGGAAATTATCCAGAACTCAAGTAGAATACAATATCTCTATACCATTTTGAATATGCAATGGGTTCTTCTACTGAGATTGAAATAATTCCATCAAGAGATTCACCATTGGAAATGAGTTTACATAAACCCTATCCTTTGACTTCCTTTAAAGGTTTGATTTCAATGTCATATTCTTGAATTTTTTCCAGCCAATTTTCCCATTTTCCTTCTCTAAATTTCTGATTTAAAATCATCTTCACAGGAGAGGATGGAACATAAGCAATGGCATGATAATTTAATATGTAAGTCCAAAACTGTGCCACCTCCTTCACAAGAGAGAGGGATTGTTTCTTCAATTCTGAATAGCTCAATTCATAATCATGAAGGGTCTTTCTCATGAAGCTAATAAGCAGTTCATCACCCTTGGTATTCCTTTGAGTAAAAATAGATGCAACAACCATTTATGTAGTGAACGAATAAATGATGAAGTCTCTTTGAAAATCTAGGCTAATAAGTGTTGGAGCTATAGTTATTGCCTTTTTTATATTATTAAAATCTTCTTTCGTATATGTGGTCCATTCAAACTTTTGGTCCTTTTTCAACAATAAATTGATGGGATTTACAATTCTTGCATAGTCAGGGAAAAATCTTTGTACAAAGTTGATCTTGAAAAAAAATGATTGAACTACCTTCTTAGATGATGGTGATTTAAGTTCATTTATAGATTTAACACTTCCATGGTCTATATAAATCCCTTCCTTGCATACAATATGAACCAATAGTTTTCCTTGAGTTACAAAAAATAAACATTTCTTTGAATTTAAGGAAACACCAAATAATCTACACCTATCAAAAAATTCCCTTAGGTGATGAATGTGATCACTCCTTGTTTTTTAATGTACTATTAATTCATGTTGATAATCCACCATGAATTTTCCTATCAACCCCTGAAAAGCATGATCCATAGCCCTATGAAATGTAGCTCCTACATTCTTTAAACCAGAGGGCATCCTAGCATACACATATGTCTCCCAAGGTGTTATGAAAATTGTCTTTGCTCTGTCTTCTTCAACAACCAAGACTTGATTATACCCAGAAAAACCATCTAACATGGACATCTAGGCTGATCCCATGACTTGCTAGAGAAGAAACTCCATGTTAGGTAAAGGATAATTATCCTTTACACTTGATTTGTTAAGATCCATGAAATCTACACACGTTCGAATATCCCCAGTCTTCTTTCTCACTATCACAAGATTTGAAAGCCAATTAGAATGTCTAATGGGGCATATTATTCTAGACTTCTATAGTTTCTCCAATTAAAACTTTACTAGTGGTTTTAATTTGGGGTTCTGGGTAAAATCGTGCAGGTGGGTAACACTTTTGTGAGAATCAGGTCTCCAAAATTATTGGAGACATTTTTTCGATCGAACTAATACTTCTTTCAACCAAAAGTCTATTTTTTCAGTCGAAAAATGTTTCAGCAAAACCTTTGGACGTCAAATCGAATGATACCATGATGATGCCCTTGATTTTCATGTAAAATATTATCCAGACAAATTGTTTTCATCCGGTAACATATTTTTAGCCAAAAGATTCGTTTGGCTGAAACTTACTAGAGAGACATATTTTTTCATTCAGTACCAACATTTCTGCCAAAAGATTGTTCGATCGAAACATCATTCGGTCGAAATGTTTTTTCGTCCAAAAACAACTTTCAACCAAAAAAGGTTTTATGTATTTTTCGCACATCAATCAGTCCACCCTTTTCCGAACTGTTGAGAGTCTGGTGCAGGAGAGGTTGGCGGTCGTTGAGAGTCTGGTGTAGGAGAGGTCGGTGGTTGTTGAGAGTCTGGTGCAGGAGAGTCTTCCAAAAAGTTTTGTACTTCAAGGTATTTTTTGCATAGCCTGGGTATTATTAGCATGGGTAACTGTTCGAACTGAAAACTGCTCCAATGTTTTGTACTTCAAGGTATTTTTCGCATAGCCTGGGTATTATTAGCATGGGGAAATTTATTTTTCGCATAGCCTGGGTATTATTAGCATGGGGAAATTTATTTTTCACATAGCCTGGGTATTATTAGCATGGGGATACCAAAGAAAGTGATCAACCTTGTTGAATTTCAAAAGATGATAAAGTTCCACTTCCAAAATTTCAGATAGGTACTTTGTCAAGCTATTGAAATAGACATCCACATTTTCTTGCTCAACTGCAGAAATAGACATTCACATTTTCTTGCTGAACTGTAGCATATATTATTGGCATATTCTTAACAAGGATGTCGTAGACACTGGGGTATTGATCGTGTATTTATTTTCCTCCTTCGAAATCCTCCATCATTGAATTTATGAATCGTTGTGCTCTATCTTTCCTATCACCTTGGAAAATAGACTCCAAAATGTGTCCTCTGAAAGTTGCAACCATTCTGCTCCCCTCGTCAATGAAGGTAATGGATTCGCCATAGTTGAAAATAATGTAAAAGACTTTTTAGTTCACACAATTGCTTGTCAATTTCGTCCATTCCATTAATTTCTTCTTCCAAATGATCAAGACGCATTGCAAATATCACAGTTTCATGCATTGACAGATTTGACAAAGCCATCCCTTCTGTCTCAGTTGTATTTTCAGTGAATAATCCTTAGAAATATTTTTAGTAAAGCGAATTATAGAGAAGTTATAGCTAATATAAATAATGTAAATGTTGTCCCTGAAGTGATCCATTGCATTCTATATGGAACATGTAACCTCCTCACAATTCTCAGTATACAGGCATATCAATTTTCCTTGAAACATCGGCTTTTTTACCTAGCCAGAAGCAACAACAAAATAAATAAAAAACTTGAAAATCAATGACCATTCATGCATTCATCATTATGATGTTGAAATATATAAATAAAACAAATAAAATTATTGACCTCACATGGGAACTTTCCAAGTGGTTGAAAAGGAACTCTAAATTCGACATATTCTTTAGTTGTTTCCATTCTTATTTTCTTACTTTTTCAATTTTTTCATACATAGTAGGAGAAGCTTTTACTCCCCATCTCACTTGTTATGATTCACTTTCTAAATAATGAAAAATAACCTTAAACACCTCTCCCTTATCTTTAATGCATATAGAAGGTGTATAAATAATTATTCCCCCTTTCTATAATCCAATTTATAGTTGAATACTATTTTTCACATTCATCACCCTCTTCCCATATACAATGTTTAGCGAAAAAGAACTTTACTACACTTGTCATTACCATCCATGAATTTTGGAGGAAAAACCATGGAACTTCCCTTGAAAACTGATGATATACGTCGTGATATATTACATAATATTGATCTTCGGGGTGCAGAAAAGGAATTGATATAATTTGAAGATCAAGGCTCTCTTTCTCCACTTCATACATTTCCTTCAAAGGCTGAAGGTGAATGTCATAAAATGACTTGCATGTGTCATAACTTGACTTGATAGGCCTCATTTCTAAAATAATAATTTTTCCTTCCAATTTGTCAACTCCACAAGCAGTTTTTAGTTCAAAATTTTCCTTTGGATCCTACTTTGGATCCAATTTGTCAACTCCACAAGGTATTATTAGCATGGGTAACTATTTAGTTTGACGACCATATCCTGTTATATATAGTGTATACATATGACTGATATTACATTATGTTCAATCCCTTTTAGTTCTATTGATTCCTGTTAAGCAAATTATAGAATATAGCTTAACAGGAACCAATGGTTCCTATTAACCAGTACTCATACTTAGTACAAGATCGTGTCCATATAGCTCATCTAAGGGATAAGTGAATAAAATCAATGGGATTTGAACCATTTTATCATCTTAGTAGAAAGAAAACATTTACATATAGCTTATATCAGTAATTTATAGTATACCAATCTAATGCAGTATATGATGCTTTACCTAGTGCTTATAATGGTCTGTATTTACCTAATAAATGACAACATCATTTGGTGAGAATATCATGCTAATAAGATTATACAAGTAAGAGTTATTGTCATATCAGTACTCAGTAACAACACATCATGGACTTACTCTTCTATAAATACCCTTGTAATCCCATTAGATTAGTAATCACTTGTATTACACTTAGTATATCGACAACACGTTAGCTATTGCTATTAATTCGTATTCACGTAATCATCATAGTATCATTACTAATGAATCTGTAGTGTCAAATTCTTACTAGTATAATTACGTTCTTTGATTAAGCTCTACCTTATTTCCATAATCTATGTACATGAGTTAGCTAAGTTGATCTTACTAGTACCAATAAAGAGCATAGGTGATGATACTTATTACTCATAGATAGTGTAATCATAGTAACCTAATATGGAAACTGTAACATAAGAAGATAGAGTGGATTAGTACTAAGAGCTTGAACAAGCATGACCTTATATTGTTATATGATAGTAAGTAATCACATATATTTTCTTAAGATGGTGTTATATGTAATATAATCCTATTTGTTACGTATTATGTGTATTCAATAAAGCTTGTTATTATAGAAAGCATACCCTTATTAGTATAATGGAAACAATACTAACCTAACTAATATGGTAAATACAACTACTTATCCTTGTTAGCTATATAAGTATTCCAGTAATTACGTATATGGAATAATGAAACCACATATGATCTACAAAGCACATTGAGATTACACTGGTGACCTTTTGCTCATAAGGATATGGATAGTAATCACACCTTAATTAGGTGAAATACATAGGATAATATTAACCTGTTTCATGAAATATGGAAACACTGACCTAACTAGTAATGATAAGGATCAGTTTAGGAAGCACATATACCTTCCATTCCAATGATTCCATTACAATGATTCCATGATGTTCTGTGTTCCTTGATTGTCGACAGATTTAAATATTCTAATGAAAATTAGCATTATAACCCAAAATCAGATAAAAAAATACATGATAGTTAAGATTTTTGTGGTGAGAGTTTTTTTTTTTTTTCAGAATTCGGAAGAACCATAGTGTTATCGGTTTTTCGTTGACGTTTCAGATGCACAACAGGATCCATCTTCAGGACATAAAATCATGATAAAAATAAAAGAGAAGAGACCTAATAAATACTAAATTAGAGCGGAGGGAACCCTAAAGTCGGCTGGGTGAAACCCTAGGATTTTAATAAAAATAATTAATAATGTATTATATCTTAGAATTAATAACATAATGTAATAAAGTGATGGTTTTTTAATTATTATTAATGTATTGGTTTTTTAAGCTAGTTTAGGTTAAAATAGAATTGATTTTAATAGTGGTAAAATGTTTTTAGGTTAGATAGTTTCATAATGATAAAATTATTAATGGTGTTTATTGGTATTGTTAAGTAGGTCTAGTTATTAAATTAAAATAATTTTTAATTTTAGTAGTTTAAGGGAAAATTATTAGGTAAAAACCCTAAAAAATAAATCATCTTGTTCCCTAGGACCCAAGAACTTGCACCGATTTATTTTTTAGGGTTTTTACCTAATAATTTTCCCTTAAACTACTAAAATTAAAAACTATTTTAATTTAATAACTAGACCTAGTTAACAATATCAATAAAAATCATTAATAATTTTATGATTATGAAACTATCTAACCTAAAAAAAAATTACCACTATTAAAATCAATTCTATTTTAACCTAAACTAGCTTAAAAAACCATCACTTTATTACATTATTTTATTAATTCTCAGATAGAATACATTATTAATTATTTTTATTAAAATCCTAGGGTTTCACCCAACCGACTTTAGGGTTCCCTCCACTCTAATTTAGTATTTATTAGGGATCTTCTCTTTTATTTTTCTCAGGATTTTATGTCCTGAAGATGGATCCTTTTGTGGATCCGAAACATCGACGAAAAACCAATAACACTATGATTCTTCCGAATTCTGAAAAAAAAAATACATATTGAAACGAGTACTAAGTCAAGTCAAGATCTGGCCATGCCCAAAGCAAAAGCTGATGCTAATACCAATACATAAACTTTATGTTATTTTTCCTTGTTTCAATTTTATTAGATGCATTTATTAAAGTTCTTTAAGTAATTTTCAAGTTCATATATCCTATATCTCAATATTCTATAAGGTACTAGTTAAATTAGTTTTCCTTCATATTGCATCACCATCTAGGTTTATAACCTTGGCTTAGAACCATAGGTATAGGAGTTTGATGGTGGTGGAAAAAATTGTTCCCTAGGTGAGGGATAACAAGTACAAAACATATCAGTTTTTACTCATTATTTCCCTCCATCCCTAGTCTCATACTATATTTTACTAATTATTCTTGAAGAGTAGGACACAAGCATTGTCCTATGCTTTGGTACACTAAGGATGAGTCTCCTTATCCAATATATACCACAACAAGTTCACTTTGTTAGGAATATTAAATAATTTAAATAACTCTTTAATACACATTATAAAAACAGTTACCTTCTACATGTTACATGTATAGATTATCTTATAAATTACCTTCTGCAATTTACACATAGATATAGATTATCTTCTACATGTTACATTTTTTTTATATTTAAATATTTTCATGTTCATTATATATAGCATCATAGTAAAAAAATAGTTGTTAGTTTTTTCAATATATGTCTTTGATGCTTTGAAGTTGTTATAAATGCTTAAATGCCTTCAAGTTGTTTTATAAATTATATTTCCATTTTATGTTTCTATAACTTATGAACTTTCATATTCATGGATTTTCAAAGGATATCTAGATTGAGGTGATATGTCAAGACAAGAGTCTTCAAAAATGCCTCACAAATGCTCTAGGATATCCAATGAAGGAGTAAGAGGAACCCCTTCCTTGACTGAGACTCCGAGGACATTGGAGACCCATATCTCAGCAAGGCATGGAAACTTGGGAGGGGAAACTAGTAGTGACCAAAGGCAATCTAGTCAAAGGAGGAGATTATCAATTGAATATGTGAATAGATCATCTAGAGAATGTGCTCAAATTAGTGCTATGGATGCATATTTCTTAGATATGTCGCACATTAATACTCCAACACCAAAGAATGTAGGAAATACATCATGACAAGAAAATGTGTTCGGTATTTTTTTGTGTGTGTATTTATGTTTATGTTTTCTATATATAAG
>ML780622.1:13046-47907 GCA_009831015.1 Picea engelmannii | reverse complement strand
ATGTGTATGTGTAGAGGATGAGTTTATTGAAAGAGAAGATAATGAAAGAGAGAGTGCTTATCATGAAGATTCCAATGTTGGTGAAGAGGGTGAAGGTGGATTCAGGGGGTGTTATCAAGAAACATAAGATTACACACCTATGTCCACCTATCCCTCAGATGTTGGTGATGAGATTCCTTGGGAAGGGTATACTGAAGCGATGACCCTCGAACGATTCTCAAGTGTTAAAAGAAGGATGCAAAATGGTTTGAGGTGCTTGGATCTCCCTCGAGAGAGTAAGCAAATCTTGGAGATTGTTTTGCAGTTATTGCAGAACTGTATGGATGCATATCAAAAGATGAGGCCAATGACCGATAGTTTTATCGATTTGATGAGGAGATGAAAGTTGGAGGTGATGGGCCTCGATAAATGGGAAGTAGTAAAAAATAGAGTTTCAAAAGAAGATGCAATTTCTATGTTCAAATTCAAAGAGGGGCCAAAGCAAAAGATGTTGAAGATGCAATATTTTAAGCACCCGAACATAGTAGGACACCTTTATAATAGCTTTATGGAAGCTTATGGGAAGCTACCGTGGAATGAGGAGGTTCAACATTACTTTTCTAGACTCTTTAATGCAGAGTTTTTCATGGGAATGCGCCTTGATTATACTAGCCTACCATCCAGTTATTATGGGGTTGGTAAAGGACAAACATATGATAGAAAAGGGGCATACTGAAATGCATCATTGTAGAGGCCTCCACGACCTTTGGTATATCGTCCAAAAGGGGAATCTGCCTCGCATTCAGAGATGCGAGATACATCACATGTTGGAAAGGAGTCCAGGAATGCAATCGGGGAAAATTTAGAATCATTTTTTTATGGTGTTGATGTTGGTTTGAACCATCAGAGAGTTGAAGCCAATTCTCGTGTCAATTTTGTTTAAAAAGTAGACGAGGAGATAGATTTGTTGGCACAGGGGAATACCCAGGGTTCAACGCTTCAACAATGCACCAACAAAACCCTAAATACATGCCCTTTAGGAAACACTTGTGAAGTAGATGTTGTCTCACCCGAGGTAGAGGTAGGGGTGGTTGCAGGACTCAAGTGTCTGTAACCTTAGCTGAGACACAGATCTGTGATTGTAACACCTTAACATAACACTTAGTAGCTATAGATCGTTAGTATTCATCCTTAACTTATAATGCAGGTAAACCCTAACAACAGGTTAGCGCAAAATTCACCCAGATCTAGTATATTCAAGCACTAAGCACATTCACATAGGTTAGATATGGAATTCATCCACATTATTAAGAACAAAGCATCACATATCTATCTATCATTCATCTACATCAAAGCATTTAAGAAATTAAATTCATAAACACATCAATACATCACACAAAGCATAGAAAAATAGGATATACGTGGTTCACCCCTAACCTGGGGCTACGTCCACCAACTCTTCTTGTCTTTTATTGTCTTCTGTCAATCTTCTACATGCACAGAGCAACAAGATCCTAATCCACATAGGACAGGAGATCTACATGCACTTTGCTAGATCATCCTTCCCCGAGCTAGATTACAGCACAAAGCCTTTACACTGTCTCTTACAGTCACTTGCACTTAGCTCTGCAAGTTCTCAACATAGCATGCACAAAGCATTTACAATTTGAACTTATCACTTGGCTAGGTACCAAAAACCTCTCCTTACATCACCTATACTTCTATTTATATATCACAAAAAGGGCCTAAACATGGGTAAACCCATGGGATGACATCCCCATACCCATTACATACGCCCAAAAACCAAATATCCCTAAACAAGGGGCCGAGATCCCACGATCTTCGCTTCGACTTGCGCTTCGCCTTCGACAGCCTGTCGAAGTCCCAAAATAGGTCAAATGTGACCAAGGATCCTTAAAACTTTGTCAAGGGATAACAGGCCCCCAAAACTCACATGTGACTCATCCCGAGTCACTCTAGTCTCGGTATCTCGGCTTCAAAAGCCTTGATCTTGGCTTGAGTTGCTTCGACCTGATGTTGCGCCAAGGCCTCCTGCTCGACGAACTCTTGGATAACTGCTTCGTTTACAGGTCCCTCTAAGCACTATTCGACTGTAGTGACTACTTGTTCCAGCTCTTCTCCTCGTCCTTCAATCGCCTCAAATAGATGACACACTTCGTCCTGGACTGGTTGGAGCCTCTGAGTTACCTCCATGACTTTTCTCTGTATGGTGTGGACCTGCTGTTGAGAAGTGCATTGTTCTTGGGATTGCTTCATCCTCTCAACTGTGGATAGGGGCTTCAACTAGGCCTGTACTATTGCTTCTTGTTTCTTTGCCTCCTGGAGCTGTGACTCCAATGGATTTAGTTCAGGGTCTTTAGTAAGTCACTCGTAGGTTTGTGCACTTCTACTGCTAAGTTGTTTACATTCCAGAGTGAATGCTATGATCCTCTCAACTGCGCTCCGGGTAGTGGCTTCTCTTTGATCTCGCATGTCCTGTGGGGTACTTGTCACTGTTCATAGCTCTAGGTCCGTGATTCTCTATTCAAGCTGTTGTATAACTTTTGCAAGTTGTGCTACTTGACGCTCCACTGGTTCTTTTTCCTTTTTCTCTAAGCCGGTCATAGAGAAAAGTGCTTTGCTGACTACTTCTTTGATTCTGATTTACTTTGCGAGAAAATGCTCTTTCTCTTGCTTGTCCTGCACTCTCTCCTCTTCGAAATTGGTGTGGATGTCATCCTTCTCCTACTGCACAACTATACATTTCTCTACCATTTCTTGTTGTGCTTGCTTCAGGGCCACCGTCGCCTGTTATTTCCCTTCTTGCACTCGACGAAGGTGAGCTTCGGTCGTGTCATCTATTCTGTGGAGTTGGGCAGGTTCATCCCCCAAATTTGTTTCTTCTTATGGTGGGGTCGTAGTGGATATTGCGCAGCTATATTGAAGGTCCTATTGTACCCCTCTTAGTTCTGTCTCAATTTTTTCATACATGGTTGCTTGCTTGGCTTCAGTGTTCTGCATAATATCTTGTGAGGTATCTGATACGGATGCGATGATGAAGTCGAAGTTATTAAGCATGAGAACAGTCTGCATCTTAGTCTTGGTGGCTTTGGATTTCTTCTGCGAGGTAGGTTTTGTGGGGGAAACCTTCCTTTTCTTGGAGGGATCAGTCCCATCAATAGGATCCCTAGGTGGTGTTACTTCACCCAGTTCATTTGGAGTCCTTCTACACATTTTCAAGTGAGGTCAACAACGAACCCTATGACCTGCGTAGGTCTGTTCTTTCTCATGAGCTTTCCTGCTATCAACTGGCAAGCCAAGCGCACTGCGCCATTCTGGATGGAAGCTACCTTGTAGCCTCACATCCCCTTTTATACATCACCATATGTGTCTTTAATCCTATTTGCCAATGCGTGATCTGCAACATTCCTTGGGTAGAAGTCATGTGGGTCTGGTCCTTACATGCTCAATCTGGTGATCCTATGGATCAACGTCAGATCGGCTATGATGCGTCTGTCTAGCCATAGATAACGGCCATGGTAGCAAGATAATAGGAGCTTAAGACACGCATTAACCTCCTAGTTCCTTCCAAAATGTGGGATCTTCATCACATTCAAGATGGTGGACTGCGCGAGGTTCATAGTCCATGGTTGGGGGAATATCCTCGAGTTCTTCCCCTTCGTCCTAGTCAAGTATCTGTGAGGGGTGAGCATACTATGGTTCTTGCGGTCCCCTAGGTTGAAGTCGTTGAATTTTAATGTCATGATCTTATCCTGTTGCATTCTAACTGCACGTATCCCCTTCGAGAGGTACGTAGTAACCAAGGTATAATCGAAATCCCTCAGGACACTCTCATGACTCACCATGCTAGCTAAAGGTGGGATGTAGTCGGGCAAGATAGTTGGGATTAACTTCGCGTTCGCCAAGTCATCTCGATGCTTGGTTCTTTTCTCTGTTGCAGCTCGGGATGGTCTGGATCCGTGATCAGTCAATGGGGAGGCTTGCACTCCTCTCGTCGATGAGGCTTGAATACCTACAGACATTACTTTCTCGGCCATTATATCGATTAGAACTTCTTCTACACACTTTTCAGTTGCATTGAGTTCATCCGACATACACGCTCAAGATCAGATAACTTATATTGATGAATGAATGCTTCAATGCAATAGAATAGGTGTCGATCTTAGTAAACACAATGTGGTAAAAATGAGCTCTCTCATTGGCACAGATGCAATTTGCAAAAGTATTCTCGGTGCAACAGTCGATGAAATAAGTAGACACGATGTAACAAATCTCCCCAAAGGACGAGAGGCCTTCATCAATGTGGTTTTGTTTTTTGTGGCGTGGTCCCAACGGTTTGAAGGCGGGATTTCTGGTCATAACTATTGTTCTAATTGTTTGGGGCGTCGGTCTAACGGTTATAATGCTTCCAACGGTCATATCTCTTCACCATGGAGAAGTGCCATGTTGAGCTATTTTGATATCCTGACGAAGTTCCATTTTTGCAAGCCTTCCTTCTATGAAATCCCCTCTGGAACCTTCTGCAACTTCTCTATCTTTGCTCTCTTCTTACTGATCTTTCTAGCCTTCTTCCTTGTCATCTTTGTCTCGGTATTTCTCTTTCCATTCTGATTCTTATCTTCTTTTCACATAGTAACTTCGCGTTGTTGAGATTCTTTCATAGGGTTCAAGGGAAATACTTCTTCTCTGTCTGGGGTAGGTGTTCCACTCTTCTGTGAGTCTTCTTGTGTTCTTTCAACTTCGACATCCAAGTTTCTAGTTCTAAACAACTTTGATCTGTTCCCCTGTTCTTCAATCAAGTGGTCTATCATCCTAGTCATGAACTCTTTTAATTCTTTCTTCTTCTGTTCTAAGAATTCCTCTTCTTTTCTTCTGGCCCAATCCTTCTTAATCCAGGTTTTTCCTAGTAACATAGAAAATGGGGCATTGTTCTCAATAAATTTCATAACCTCAAAATATTTCTCTATCGAAATTCCATGAGCACTCATAGATATTTGGGTGAGTCTTCCACATAGAGTTATCAACTTTCCTCTAAATAATTCTACTTCTCCTAATGAAGGAATCACAATAGGATTTCCTAAAATTTCCCAGGTTATTTCTGTCACGACATTCACCTGTGTTTCCTCATCTATAACACAGTCAATGTCAAAGTCTCCTATTCTTGTTTCTATGCACTCTTTTTCTTTGAAGATCTCTGATAAGTTGACATTTCTGTGATCATTCAGGGTTTCTTTCATTTGTAGCAATACATTCTCTGATCCTTTCTGGGGTTCTGCCATGGTCTTAGTTGCTTGATCTTCCTCAGGGTTTTCTTGTCTCATATTCGTTATGTCAACCTTAGCAATCATTCTAGGTCAGTCCAAAACTTCATGGTCTATAAAGGAAAATAGGACCTCTACCAGGGAATTCCTTAGCAATATGTCCCAGTCTTCTGCAACTAAAGCAAAGAGTTAATCCTCTCTTTCTTTTGAACAATCCCCAACCTTTCCTGTACTGTGCACTAGGATCATAGTAGCTAACCTACAAAAAAATATTTCTAGGGTCCTGCATCCATTTGTTAGTCCAAACATTCTTTCTATGCATAGGAATAACATATCTTTCACTATTGTTATCAGATCTACTCATATAAAACTTCTTTCTTCTAGTTGTACCCTAGTTTTCAAGATAGGACAAAATTTATAAAACATACCTAGATCCACACTTTTGAAACAAAAATTTTCACTTATCTTACCTTTTCAATCAAAACTTTTCACTGTTGTTACCTTTATCAGAGCACAAAGATTTAAGATATTACCTCTTTTCTTCAGATCTGACTTCTCTTCTTAGCACAGAGCTTCACAATTCAAGTATAATACTATGCACTAGGGCAACAGATCTACGAACGAAGCTTTCTCTTTTAGGTAGTTCCCAACAATCACAGTTTCAATCCCAACAACGGAACCATTTATTGGCATAAGGGTAGACCCATGGTTCAACGCTTCAACAATGCACCAACAAAACCCTAACTATTGTCCCTTTCGACAACACCTGCAAAGTAGATGTAGTCTCACCCGAGGTAGAGGCAGGGGTGGTTGCAGGACTCCAGTGTCTGCAACCTTAGCTGAGACACAGATCTATGATTGTAACACCTTAACAGACACTTAGCAGCTATAGATCATTAGTATTTAGCCTTAACTTATAGCGCAAGTAAACCCTAACAACAGGTCAACGCAGTATTCACCCAGATCTAGTATATTTAAGCACTAAGCACATTCACATAGGTTATATCTAGCATTCATCTTCATTATTAAGCACAAAGAATCATAGATCTATCTATCATTCATATACATCAAAGCACTTAACAAAGTAAATACATAAACACATCAATACATCGCACAAAGCATAGCAACACAGGATATACGTGGTTCACCCCCAGCCTGGGGCTATGTCCATCAACTCTTCTTCTCTTTTATTGTCTTTTGTCAATCTTCTACATGCACAGAGCCACAAGATGCTACTCCACATAGGACAAGATATCTACGTGCACTTCGCTAGATCGTCCTTCCCTGAGATAGTTTACAGCACAAATCCTTTACACCGTCTCTTACAGTCACTTGCACTTAGCTCTGCAAGTTCTCAATACAACATGCACAAAGCATTTACAATATTCACTTAGCACTTGGATAGGTTCCAAAAACCTCTCCTTACATCACCTAGACTTCTATTTATATATTACAAAAAGGGCCTAAACATGGGTAAACCCATGTGCCGACATTCCCATACCCGTTACATAAGCCCAAAAACCAAAAATCCCTAAACAAGGGGTCGAGATCCCGTCGTCTCCACTTCGACTTGTGCTCCGCCTTCGACAGCCTGTCGAAGTCCCAAAATAGGTCAAACATGACCAAGGATCCTCAAAACTTGGTCAAGGGCCAACAAGATTCCATGTCCATAGAGGATATATGAGAGTATGAAAAATGATGTTGTAATAGTTTGAAGGAGTTAATTCAAAATGATGAACCAAACATCGGATTGGTATGTGTTAGAGTTAGTAAATTTTTCATTCATTTGAGGATAGTTTTCTTGTAGTTCTAGATATATATCATTGTATCTTTAAAAATAATTGGGATGTTATCATTATTCATTGCAATTTGGTCATTTGTTAAATGAATCTCCAGTAAATAGGGGACTTGATTCATCGAGCTTAAATTTGGAAGGGTTGAATCAAGTACGTGGTTAAAAATATCCACTTTAGTTATCCAAACTTCAAAACTTGTTGAATAATCAACATGCATGATTTTCATTTTTTGTATTAATGTAAACAAAGATTCCTATTCTGTCTCCGACTACTTGGGAAGGCTTGTCCCAATTCTCATTGGGAGATTTTGAGGAGGGTGGGAGTTCACAGGTATCATTGCATGTTGAAAACAAATTTAGTTATATATGAAAATTGCAATGTCATTTAAATTATTAATTTAAAATAAAAATGTCTAAACAATATATAATTTATTGAATCTTATGGTATGGTGGGTAAGGCCATGACTCAATTGACCATGAGAATGCCATCCTCTTCTATGTTTGATGATATTCAGGTTGACACATCACAGGTATTACATGTTTCAAAATTTAAAACTACAATTTAATGTGTTAAAATCATTTAAATTTAATTTTCAAATGTACAGATTTGAAATGTGTTATAGGGCAATGTGGAGAAGAGAGTGTGGGAGATTGGGATTGAGGAGGATGAATCCATACCTAAGAAGGATGCATCTATTCAGGATGTTTCCTAATTAAATGTATGTACATTGCACATTAGTGAGTTTTAGTTTATTTTTATGCCGGACCTTTTATATATAAGTGTTCAATATTATTTGTGTTGAATATGCATATTTTTTTTTATTACTTTTTTCAAATTTATGTTTGATCGACATTTTAACAAAGACTTTCCTATTCATAGAAGGGTTACTCAATTATTGTCTATATAACTTCTCAACTCTTCAATCAATCATTTTGAAATATATAGAACTCCTATATAAGCTTATCGTCATCTAAAATAGTACATTCAATCTTATTTATGTTTAGATCATGATGTAAACCTAATTTTGAAATATAGCATTTTATTATATGAGAACAAAATATAGATATCCCAAATAAAAAAAGAGAGAAGATTCTAAATTCACTTGGATACCGATCTTATTTAAGATTATATCATGATTCAACCCAAACTGTTTTAGATTTAAAAATATGATTACATGATCTTATTTATATATGTTTAAACTTTAGATCATGATGCAGACAATTTTGAACTTGAGCACTTAATTATTTGAGAACAAACTCTATCCCACGTCAGAAAAGGGGAAGATTCCAAATTGTCTTCGATTGCATTCCTTGCCTTCTTGTCCAAGAATGGTGTAATATGGAGATGTGTTTTCTACATACAATGAAGTGAATTCCACTATTCCATCTATTCCACTGCAGAAGAGGAGTTAAGTATTTCCCTTGAAGAATGGATAAGTATTTTCCTTGAAGAATGGCTTAATATGGAGATTTGTGAACTTTCTTCATGTACAAAAGAGAATTTACAAGCACACAATTTTTCTCTTTAAAAATTTGCTAGATATGATCTCACTTTGTTTAGATCATGTAGCCAATGTTGAAAAAGCATTTGGTTATAAGAGAAAATTAAAGATTTATGCAAAGAATGGCTTAATATGGAGAGTAACTATTTTGGAAGTGATGCAAGGTTGGTTTTAAAAAAATGCTAAAAAGTATAATATTTAGAGAGAGCAATAATCTTAGATCTGTGGAACTCCGGTTGGGTATGTTATTCTCGCTCACATGGTTATGTTAATATTGATGATCTGCTTGGGTATGTTATTCTTTCTCATTGTTATTTAATAAAGTTAAATATCTTTAAAATATTTGCTAATAAAGTATATGCTAGTATGTGTTATTGGTTTTTCTTTTTATTGTTACAATGATGTTTAAATTATTGGTAGAAAATGAGCACATGGATTTTGGAAGAGGAAACTGTTGAATCTTAGATCTGTGGAACTCCAGTTGGGTATGTTATTCTTGCTCATATGGTTATGTTAATCTTGATGATGTGCTTGGGTATGTTATTATTTCTCATTGTTATTTAATAAAGTTAAATATCTTTAAAATATTTTCTAATAAAGTATATGCTAATATGTGTTATTGGTTTTTCTTTTTTTTTATTATAGTGATGTTTAAAGTTTTGGTAGAAAATGAGCACTTGGATTTTGGAAGATGAAACTGTTGAATCTTAGATCTGTGGAACTCCAGTTGAGTATGTTATTCTTTCTCACATGGTTATGTTAATCTTGATGATATGCTTGGGTATGTTATTCTTTCTCATTGTTATTTAATAAAGTTAAATATCTTTAAATATTTGCTAATAAAGCATATGCTAATATGTGTTATTGGTTTTTCTTTTTATTGTTACAATGATGTTTAAATTATTGGTAGAAAAGGAGCACATGGATTTTGGAAGATGAAACTTCAACAATTTTTGTATGTCAATTTTTCTTTAATTACAATTTGTTTTATTTATCTAAAATGGTATGTGCACATTTTATTTGAAATTTATAGATATATTTTATTTAAAAAAAATTAATTTTAAATTTGAAAAATGTTTTTTTTTTTTTCCAGGTATGAAGAGATATATCTCAACGATGGTTTAGAGTTGAAGTTTGGAGATAAATGTTAATTGATTCTTAGTTTTTATTAGTTTTTTTTATTTTTGAGACCAACACCACTTAATGGTGATATCATATTTAGATATTGACATGAAGATTGATCATACTTAGATTATATTATTACCCTATATAAGCTTATGGGTATGCACAGGCATGATGTTATGACATTACATTATTGTAATGCAATTTATATATGGAAATCACTCATTACTAAGAAGTAATTGGATTCATGTTATGCATAACAGATCATGGGTTAGTAACTCCATATTGAACACAAAAGCTTACCTTATTTGATTCATTACTAGTATAGAGTATTCATTATGAATATCCAATGCCATTTGAGTTAACATTTCATATGATTTTCCTTGGGGCTTCTGTGCATTCCAAATTGGCATGGAAAACAACCATAGAGTTGTTGTGCATGCCAATTTGGCATGCACAAAATTGTTGGGAAGTGGTGTAAAAGGATTGGTAGTCATGGGAGATTAATATCATATGAACTGATATAAGCTAATTATAATAATAATAATAAAATATACTTATATTATTATCCTCTATAAGCTAATGGGTATGCACATGCATGATGTTATGACTAGACATTAGTGTAATGTAATTTATATATGGAAATCACTCATTACTAAGCAATGATTGGATTCATCTTATGCATAAGAGATCATGGGTTAGTAACTCCATATTGAACACAAAATCTTACCTTATTTGATTCACTACCAATATAGTGTATTCATTATGAATATTCAATGCCATTTGAGTTAACATGTCATATGATTTTCCTTGGGACTTTTGTGCATGCCAAATTGGCATGCACAACAACCATTAACATGTCATATGCTTTTCCTTGGGGCTTCTGTGCATGCCAAATTGGCATGCACAACAGACATAGGGTTGTTATGTCTGTTGTGCATGCCAATTTGGCATGCATAGAAGCCCTACGGCTATTGTGCATGTCAATTTGGCATGCAAAGAACTGTTGGGGCATGCATAGAACTATTGGGAAGTGGTTTAAAAGGATTGGTAGTCATGGGAGACTAATATCATATGAACTGATATAAGCTAATTATAATTATAATAATATATAATTATATTATTACCCTATATAAGATGATGGGTATGTACAGGCATGATGTTATGACTAGACATTATTGTAATGTAATTTATATATGGAAAGAACTCATTACTGAGAAGTCAGTGGATTCATCTTATGCATAAGAGATCATGGGTTAGTAACTCCATATTGAACACAAAAACTTACCTTATTTTATTCATTACTAATATAGTGTATTCATTATGAATATCCAATGCCATTTGAGTTAACATGTCATATGATTTTCCTTGGGGCATCTATGCATGCCAAATTGGCATGAACAATAGCCATAGGGTAGTTTTGCATGCCAATTTGGCATGCACAGAAGTCCTATGGCTGTTGTGCATGTCAATTTGGCATGCACATAACTGTTGGGGTATGCACATAACTATTGGGAAGTAGTTTAAAAGGATTGGTAGTCATGGAAGACTAATATCATATGAACTGATATAAGCTAATAATAATAATAATATATACTTATATTATTACCCTATATAAGTTGATGGGTATGTACAAGCATGATGTTATGACTAGACATTAGTGTAATGTAATTTATATATGGAAAGCATTCATTACTAAGAAGTGATTGGATTCATGTTATGCATAGGAGATCATGTGTTAGTAACTCTATATTGAACACAAAATCGTACCCTATTTGATTCATTACTAGTGTATTCATTATGAATATCCAATGCCATTTGAGTTAACATGTCATATGTTTTTCCTTAGGGTTGTTGTGGCATGCACAAAACTGTTGGGAAGTTGTGTACAAGAATTGGCACAGAACTGTTCCATTTATATTCATGACAACCTGATACAAGACCAATTGAACATATGTCCTTTTAATGAAAGAGCTATATCCACTCAGAAATAATTTTCATACATAGAACTCTGAGTTTCTTTCTTTAGCCAAACCTTATTTCTATAAAGAATGCCATTTTGGATTTTGTCCCAAATTGGGATGGTACTTCATTGACAGTTGTAAATTTTTTTAAGATATCATGTTAAATATGTTGTAATGTTATTCAATCTCTCCTTTTGGTGATGTATTTAGTGTTAGTAAGATGGCATTTCTAGTTGTAAATTGTTTTAAGATATCATGTTAAATTTGTTGTAATGTTATTCAATCTCTCCTTTTGGTGATGTATTTAGTGTTAGTAAGATGACATTTCTATTGGTGATTATTATCAGTGGGGCATTTATGTATATCTAAAGAGTGTAATTAGAATTAATGGGATCTCTTATGTGCTGCCTTTTACTTAAAATAGGCAGCTAAAGGTTCATAGAGAGATCTATGCTTGAGAAGTATTGGAGGTTTATTGTCACATGTTTAAAGATTAATGAAGTGGTTTTTATTTTAAATTAAAATTTTTCGGTATATATAATAAGTGTTCTACCACAATAAATCTTGGTGCTCTTCTTTCTTCTGTTTTCTTATATTTTTTTTCTTATTTTCACTTGTTTATGCTAAAGCTAATGGTAAATGTTCATAGAAAATTAGATGAATATTGATAAATGATTGTTTCCGTTGTATTTTCTTCTTATGATTTTCTTATGTTAATGGTGCCTCTTCATAGAATACTAAAGGAATATTGATAACTATTTTTTTCACTTAAAATAGACAGCTAAATGGTTCTTCAATATAGGTGCCTAAGTTGTTTGGTAGGTGAGATTTCATTTATTCCTCATCCATCATGTGAAGTGGTCTTCTCACTATAGAGGTTCATAGAGAGCTTTATGTTTTTGAGAAGTATTGGAGGTTTATTGTAACATGTTTAAAGATGAATGAAGTGGTTCATATTTTACAATAAATGTTTTTTCCTATGTATAACAAGGGTTCTACCACTAAAAATCTCGGTGCTCTTCTTTCTTGTGTTTTCTTCTTTTCATTTGTTTATGTTAATGGTTAATGTTCATAGAAAATTAGATGAATATTGATCAAATATTTCGTCCCTTGTATTTTATTCCTATGATTTGCTTGTGGTTGATGGTGCATCTTCACTAAAGGATTATTGATAAGTGTTTTTTTTTTCACTAGAGGATTATAGTGTTTTTTTTTCACTAGAAGATTAATAAAGTTGTGTAAAAGGATTGGTAGTCATGGGACACTAATATCATATGAATTGATATAAGCTAATATAATAATAATAATAATAATAATAATATATATTTATATTATTACCCTATATATAATTATAATAATAATATATACTTATATTATTACCCTATATAAGTTGATGGGTATGTACATGTGTGATGTTATGAATAGACATTAGTGTAATGTAATATATATGGAAATCACTCATTACTAAGCAGTGATTAGATTCATGTTATGCATAAGAGATCATGGATTAGTAACTCCATATTGAACAAAAAATATTACCTTATTTGATTCATTACTAGTATAGTGTATTCATTATAAGGAATTTGTGTGATGTTTCAATTATATAGTGAATTACTAAAAATGCATATATTTATTTTGATACATATATCATACATCAACATATAAGTTTTTCACATAATTATACATATAAACAAAAAATAGATTAAATTCTAAAAACTGAGTGATTAATTCAAGTAAAAAATAATGTTGTGAGGGAATTTATCTAACCCATGGACATATGCATTGAACTGCAACCAAATCTCTTGTTCAATTCGACGTGTTATCTTAGTGCATATCACTCTTTAGAAGGATATGTACTAAGATATTCCTCAACTTGAACATGCTCGAGGGTAAGGTGTTAGATTTTATTTTTCTACCATTTTGTAGTATAGAGATTCAAGTCAAAAAAAGATCTTATTTGCATATTATATCAAGAATACATGGAGTAATTGATCAATAAATATATTGTTGCAACTTAATATTGGTATAGATAATCACACATATGATGTTCAATTAGATAAAAAAATATTCTTAATAATTTACCATAAAAAATAACGTTTTTCACATAATCACTACACAAATATAACAATTCGCCCTTGTGCATCTCCACTATTTCTCATACCAAGAATCTAGGGTTTGCCTATTTTTTTCCATGGATTTTTTTTATATTTTTCATTCAAGTTGAAATACAGATACATTTTTAAGATTCCTTAGAGAGATATTATGATTCTTAACATATCGTTTACACTAAAATTATCCCTAATTAATGGACTATCATATATTATATTCATACAAAATATTATCCTATATACTATATCCTATCAACTTAAAACAAATAAGTGTTTAGTGAAAAAAAAATCAGAGCATATGACATAGCATATATTGTATGCTCTCAATTTATACATGTATATAAAAAAAAAAATAGAACAATAATTGATTTTTTGATGCAAACTCGTGTTGTTATTTCTCTTGGTCAATCCATAAGCATCATATGTTTCAAAGATTCAAATATTTGTTTTACTAATTAAAATACTAGAATATACAATATGCCAATGCTTACCATGAGCATGCCAAGGATTGTGAAACTGATCTTCTTGATGATCGATATCGCATTAAATATTGGAATGAATAGAAAGATTGACATGCCTTATAACCAGCTAGTGTAATTTCTACAACCCTGAAACCTTTTAGGTTTAGAAAAGAAAATAAAAACCAACACAAGAATAAGAAGAAAACCCACATATAATCGATATATCTATCAGTCTAAGAATTACAAAAATAGAGCCTATATAGATTTTTCTACACGGTTACTCTAGAAAAATAGGAAAACATTAATACTATATTGTAATGGCTACAACCTTAAACACTCTAGGTCTACAAATTGGTTCTACTAAAAAAAACAAATGCCAATACTAAAATAAAAAGAAAACCTATATGGCAATAATTGACTGTAATGGCAACAACCTTAAACACTCTAGGTATACAAATTGGTTCTACGAAAAAAAAATGCATGCCAGTACTAAAATAACAAGAAAACCCATATGAAAATAATGGAGTGTTTTATTGAAGGATAACACTCCAAGAGAATCCAACCCTAGACCTAGACTTTCAGATCCAAAACTATAATATGAAATTGATTACCTGGGATGAACCGAAATTTTAAATGACATGAAGTCACAATGGAAGGGAGAGGTGTTTAAGAGAAAAATAGAATTGGAAATGTAAATAATAAATTTATCATTAAATTTTAAAATTGAGCTAGTACATAGATGATACGCTAGAAATAGGCATGATTACTTCCAAGTCTCCATGTGGGTAAGATCCAACTTCAAACCATGCCAAATATTTTGAGAATTGATCCCACTAAGTTAGAATTGGAGGTTTCCACTAAGTCAAGTTCATGAATGAGTAAGCAAAATGACATGTTCAAAATTGAGTGAATTAGAAATTTTGAGTTGAGTTGTATGACACCCTGACAAATCATACAATAAGTGGGTGGCATATTAACATAGTGTAAATGGGTGGAATATTGACAAAGACATGTTAGATATTTCTAACATGTTATATCTATGAAAATATAAATGCAAGCATATATTGTGTGTGTTAGCACTAGAAGTCACCTTCATATTGCATATAAAGTAAGCCCAGTACCCATCAATTTATGTAAGTGTAATTGAGTTTTAAGAGGTAAAATGGAGAAGACAAAATAATAATAATGTTCTAACTCATAAATCTAGACTAGCATGCACAAGCAATTGAGGTCTTGGATTAACTTCAGTCAATAAGTTGGAGTAAAGGTGAGTAGAAGGAAGAATTTGGTGAGAAAGGTGTAGAGGTCTGCTATGGACATTAGGTATTCAAGTAGCCTAAGAAGGAAAAACTCAAACACAAGATCCTCTTGGATTCAAATTTCAAGGAAAATGAAAGAAATCATAACATCACTATAATCAAACATTCATCATAATACAGTTACAACAATCCATGTGAAACAATCATTCATGAACTCTATCAATATCAGAGGAAAATAATATGGAGTAAGAAAGTTGACTTAGATTAATCAAGAAATATCAAATCAAGTACATAACCAGAGAACCAATGTTCTTCATCAAAATATTACAATGGCAGGGAGCCTAGCTCAACCATTCGACCTTAACAAAATATCAAAACTAAGCATATATACTCAGAACTACTGCAACTACTAGGAGCATGATCAGACCACTGCATTTAAAGTTTTCATTCGGTGCCTTATCTGTCAGACTATGTAGGTCTTCTCACGTCAGGCACGAGCTCACCTCAGTTATGTGTTTTGCAGGAAAATCTATCCAGAAGGAAACTTTGGATTGCCAATATGCACTCATGACCGTCCTCAACCTGTTTTCCATTTATCGGGTGAGATGAGGTCTCAACCACTACCCCCATTTCCATTAACTACCTTCATCAGTATCGGGACGAGGCCTGACACCCATGAATGTTCCAGGTGGTTCCCACGACTTCTTCGAGTCAATCCCAATACCTCAAAGCGATGAAAATATTCTTCTGTGACCAATACGGGTGATTTCGACACTTCGAAACTTTGGCGTTTTTCTCATTTTAAAACTCCCAAAGTAAAACTCTCAGAGTGACAGATCTGATGAAGTGTGGCATGTTGGATTCGGATGGCCAATATCCCCTTTGGGACTTCGGGACTTCAGACCTTCGTGACGCACTGCCGCTAAGATCAATGAATCCCTACTGATTTTGAGATCAATGGTCCATGATTGCTTCGGGAGTTTGGGATTCAACTCTATGAAATTTTTATGCACTTCTCACTTCGAAACTCCTGCAGCTCATTTCCCCAAACGCTTGGATCAACTGCCACCTATCCCCTTTAAGATCAACGGATCATGATCTCTTTGGGACTTCAACTCTTTGACAAACAACTTTAACAATATTTTGAACCCCCGATTGCTGTGAACCGCTGATCTGTTATTCTCAGGAACGTCCGCCGTTGAAGATGATCTTGACTGTTGCTTGCATTTCGAGCCCAAAATGGACTGCTTTGAACATTGCGCTTTGACGTTTCTTGTGCAGGCCGCACACTTGGACAACCTACTGCCCTTGACAACTATATGTGATAACAACATGGATATTTGAATACACATTCTTTCACAGCTTAAATGTGCTTCTCAAGCTTCCACTAATTCATTTTAAATGCGTATGAATTGCATCAAACTTATCATAAATTTTAAGCATTGTTAATTTAATTTCGTAAATTCTGGAATGTATACATCACTTGTTTAAAGAAATAGTAATGGTATGCCATCTTCAATTATTCGTTCATGATTGGCTTTGGACATTTTCCATTTTCTAACTTTAGTTTTTTTTCTTGATTGAACTTCTATTAACATTATACGCGTTGCACATACCAAATGACTATATTGAAAAATTATGAAAGTGAACATGACTATCGGTTTGATGGGTTTCTTAAAAAAAATAGCCTTTCAATACGATGGATCCTCTTTAATATATAAAACAGTTATCATCAAAATATTCTAATAACCTCATCTTTTTTTATGTGCATCACATCAAATAAGATTTCACGTTTTCAGTGTTATCTATAGGTGCAACCATGACAAAGACATCTCCTGCAAATAATTCAATATGTTCCAACAAGTAGTTTGTGTTAGATTAGCACACATGCACATGCCATTAAACTCATCTACTATATATATAAATTTTATATATCCAACTTACAAGTACATCTACAAGTTGTTTAAATATTTAACAAATATATTTTCAAACAATTGTAACATAAAAATTACCTTCTCTAACAAGATCAAAAACTCTATCACCATCAACTGACACTATAGTTTCATTTGATTCCATCTCTTCTGAGCTTTCAAGTGGCATTTTCCCTTTTATATTAAGTTCAGTATGTCTCCAAGATTTAACATATTCTGCATTTTCATTTTCACAAATCTCTATGGATTTTGTGTCCTCTATGCAAACTAAACAAAAACAAGACTCATTTCTTCTATCAAATGAAAACACATTTTGAAGCATTTTGTTCTAACTGAATGCATTGTTCATGTCCCATGTATTGTACTAGATGTTGGACACACCGACCACACTAATAGGGGGGTGAATCAGAGAGGTGTCTTTTTAAAACTTCCCCTTCACAAAAAATCCTTAGTTAGCAATCACCATTTACTCATTACTTATTGTTTTCATTTATAACATACATCAACAACATATACTGGCAACAAATATCATCAATAAGTCATCACCACAAGGAACACAAAGAAAACAATATGTATGTATAATTTTCTTTTTATTACAGACTACAATCCTTGGGTTATCAACAACAACTGAATAGAATTACAACTCCACAAGAGCACCATCTCTACAATGCAAGACTCAACTTACACAACTCATCACCAACTGAGAAGAGGAATCAATCCTCAAAATATACCAATCTGTTAATAGGTACACGACTTGTCAGTAGTGCAACACGCGTATGCACTACAGCCTGTGTATGCCTTAGGGTTTTATCTCTATGAAAAACTCATATCCTTTGCAGCCTTCAGTCACATCTACTTTTGTATTTCATTTTCCCATGTAAACCATAACCAATCACAACACGTCTATCAATAATAAATAAGCAAGAGTATCTATCAAGACAACTATGTAACCATACCAGAGTTTCTATGGAATGTCTGAGCCCATGGAATGCAGATTTGGAACTTGCTTCAGACTTCAAGAAACTGACATCATCTCACACTCAAGTCTCCATTGGCTTTGTTATAGGAAAATCCCCTTGCGGACAAGTGGATTTCCTCTTGGATACTAGACCCCTATAACCAAGATAGAAAGGTGCTAATGTGGACACTGACATTCCTTTTCATGAAGCTAAACTATTCAAGGAAGAATAAGAAATAAAGGTAAATACCTTTACCGACGACTTTCCTTGCTCGATCCATGATGATATTGATCTCCAAGTTCTTCAGAAGGTCCTGCAATACAATGAGTAGAAACAACGAAACATACTTCCCACTCTACCATGATTAGTTTCATAATAGATCTATTAAAAGGAACAAGTTCATGAAACATACACAAACTTAAAGGAAACAAACCAAGCACATATTTATATTAATGAAAACAAAGAAAATTGATTACAACCATAGATGTAGATGCAACAAATTCTCCAAGCTCTCTTTGTCCAAAACCTTGCTCAAAAGTACCATGATTAGAATGACTATAAATTTCACTGATAAATCTCCCTTATGAGATCATAAGTTTGATGCCTCTAAACTACCATATGCGTTTACCATGAGAAGGCATCCTTATATAATCTTGGAGAGGCCCAACCACCTTAGATACTATTGGGATATGTTGAGGATATTTCTCCATCAGTTGTGGATCCTCCCTAAGATCTAGCCTTGACCTTAGATTCGAATCCAACGAATTTCGAAGATGAAGGGGATTTTTCCCTGATTTTCCTCAACAACCCAAAATTTGCTCAAATAGGCCAGCGCTCCCCCAAAAGGGTACACAGAGCATTGCAATGCTCCCCCAAAGGAGGGTACAGAGCACTCACACTCCCTGAAAGTGGATAGGGGAGAACTGCCCAAAATTCCTTCAAACAATCCCAATGCTCCCCCAAAATGGTGTCCTGAGTGTTACAACGCTCCCACAAAGAGGGGTAGAGAGTGTTGGCACTCCCTGACAATGGGTAGGGGAGTGTTGCCCAAAATTTCCTCAAAAATGCTTGGCGCTCCCCAAGAAGGGTGTCTAGAGTGCTACAACACTCCCCCAAAGGAGGATAGGGAGTGCTAGCACTCCCTGATAGTGAGTAGGGGAGCACTGCTCTTCAAACTTCATTTTTAATTGGTTTTCTCAATGGAAAAATATTTGTACTCCTCATCAGATGATTTATCCTTCTTAAACCGATCTTTGAAGGTGTCTTAAGTGTCCCTATGATGTCATTAGAGACATGACATAGGCAAGATTGCAGTATTATGTTTGCGACACTTCCGACCAAAAATGCGACTAGATCCTCCAATTCCAAGCTATTCTAACACAGTGTAAACAAAGAGATGGAAAGAAGCTGACATTCATAAGGAAAGAAGTCTCAAGTGCCAATACATAACCAGAGAAACCAGTGCTTCATTAAAACTTTACAATTGGGAGCCTAGCTCAACCATCGATAGATTACAAAATGGCGAAAACGCCTACATATACTTCAAAACAAAACAACAACAGTGAAAACGAGACATTGCATTAAAAACATTGCGTCTACATGCCTTTTGGCAGTCTGCGCATGCAGACTCTGGACGATTGTGCGCTTATGACAGACGTAATTAGACTCCTGACTGTCCTACAGATGAATAGACATGCTTTTAATCCATTGCCAGACTTTCCATTTATGGCGGAGACGATGTCTAACCACCTCGAACAACTTCAATAACTGCTTTCTTGGGACCAGGAACAATCCCGGTCAACTCTGCCCTCTGGGACGTGGAGGTATTCTCATGGTGCCACCTGGATCAAATGAACGGTCTAATGGATAGGTCGTGGAGGATATGGCATGCTTGACATGGAACGGGGAAAGGGAGTGATCACGGAAACAACAAGGGTGAGACACATGGCAAGAAGAAGGGGGGAAGGTGACGGGATATGATGGTAATGGGGGACACATTATTTATGGGAGGTTGACGTGGAGGGGAGAAGGACAGATGTCAGAGGATGAAGAGGGGCTAAAAGGGATGGGCCCCGTCACACAGTCAAGTGGAGAACAGATGGAAGGGGAGGAAGTGGTAGAGAAGGCGACATGACAGGAAGGGGGTCCCACGTCAATACCACACCATTCCGGACCCCCCCCCCCTTATTAAAGGTAGAATGGTAGAGGAGGTCTGGAATTGATTGAGCGCTGTTGATCTAGGCGCTTCAATATCAACCATTTGAGATATGCGCACCCAATTCCGGACCCCCCCCCCTCATTAAAGGCAGAATGGCAAGGGGGCTCCAGAATGAAACCTCGGTCGCAGATCTAGGCGGGCAGATCTTGGTTGTCCAAAACTTCCTGCTCATTAAAACGATGTGCCAACCCTCCAAACTTTGGAAAAATGGGTTTTCCGAATCTCTTTCTTTGCCCAAGGGGACACTTCTTTCAGGAGAGCACCCCCTACATGATTATGTGCTAACATTGGGCTCCATGGGGGACGACACGCCCCCTGCGGGCTGCCGAGAACTCTTTTGCAGCTTCATTGCCTTGTTGTTGGGCTATGGAGTCATTATTTAAAACTTAAATATAAAAGAAAAATAATATATACAACCGCAGATGAGCCATGTGCGGATCAAGAAAAACTTCCTTTCAGAAAATGCCCATTCACAAGGCCATTGAAAACTTCTTGATCCTTCAAATCTCACAACCTATAGGTATTATTTGAAAATACTTCAGAGATTTTGAAGGGCCTGACCCACAGGGCTTCAAATTTGTCGTGTTTTCCATTGTCTTGTTTAGGAGCATCCCATCTCAGCACCATGTCTCCTATCTGAAACTCTTCCTTCTTGGCCTTTTTGTTAAAATCCTGCTTGATATTTTGTTGATGGTCCTGAATTCTATTCGTTACCTGCTCTCTGGCCTGCTGGACCTCCACTAGTTGATGAATTCTTCTGATCATATCATCAGGCTCTTCTTGATAATCCTGGAAGAACTTTTCTACAGGAATGGCTAGCTGAGAAGGGAAAACAACTTCTGCTGCATAAACCAAATGGAAATGGGAGATGCCTATAGCTCTCTTTGTGGTCACTCGATCGGCCCATAGAGTGAATTTCAACTTTGAATCCCAGGCCTTTTTGTTGTCCTCCAATAGTCTTTTGATGATTTTTATCAGGATTTTGTTGGAGGACTCTGCTAAACCATTTCCCTGGGGATAGTATGGGGTGAAGAGAATCAGTTTGATCCCGAATTGCTCACAGAACTTGGCTAATACCTCAACCTTGAAAGAGGCTGCGTTATCAGTGACAATTTTGTTTGGGCAGCCGAATCTTGTGATGAGGTCTTCCAGGAATCCAATGATTACCTTGTGGGAAGCACTCCTGGTGGGAATAACTTCTATCCACTTAGTAAATAAATACATGGAAGTTAGGATCCATCTATGCTGCCCACTGGAAGCAGGGTGGATTTATCCAATAAAATCTAGGCCCCATTGCTGGAAAGGTACCGAAACAACTACAAGATTTAAAGGCAGAGATTTAAGTTGTTGCTTTCCTGCAAATCTTTGGCATTTGATGCAGGCTCTAACCTTTCTGTAGGCGTTAGTGAATAAGGTGGTCCAGTAATACCCAGCCTTGAGGATTTTGTAGGCTATGGTCTTCCAGAAATGATGCCCTCCACATAGGCTGCTGTGAAATTCAACAATGATCCTGTCAGCCTCTTGTGGATTCATACATTTCAAAAGCACCCCCAGGGGGTCTTTCCAATATAAAACTTGATTGACAAGGTAGTATCTGACTACTTTGAGCTTCAAAGCTCTTGCCTTGTTTCTTTGCAGGCCATCTGGAGGCCACAACTCTTGCAGAAAATATATGACATCCTTATACCAAGGAAATCAAGCCAACGGGGGTTCTACTTGAGGGTTCACATCAGACAGCTGATCCTACTAATTTCTTGAGCATTCATTGATGAAACCTACCCCCAAAGATTTGTAATTTTCTTCAGTCAACAACTTGGCTAAACCTTGACCTTTGATTAATTTGGTAGGCCTTATTTCCAAGTCAAACTCAAGGATCTTGGCTATCCACTTACTCCTCCTCCCATCTATATTAGGCTGAATAAGAATGTCCTTAACAATGTTCGAGGGGACATAGGCAATGATCTTCGATTACAGGACATAGGTTCTAAATGCTTTGAGAGCCTTTACAAGGGCATAGGCCTTCTTCTCCATAATGTCGTACTTGACCTCAGCATCTCTTAGGGCTTTGCTAAAATAGGTAATAGGCTACTCTAGCCTGGCCTCATTTGTCTATAATAAAACAACAACCACTGTGTCAGATGAGGCAAAGGAGAAAATAAGAAAATCCTTTGAGTAATTGGGACTAATAAGAACATGAGCTTTTGTCAAGGCATTTTTTATCTGCTCAAAGGAATTTCGATATTCAGAGGTCCACCTCACTTCATTTTTCTTTCTCAACATGGCTGTTATAAGATTTACCACCTTAGAAAAGTTAGAAACAAACCTCCTTAGAAAATTAATCTTACCAAGGAAAGACTAGACTTATTTCCTGAATCTTGGGATTGCCAAAGCTTGGATTGCTTCAACTCTGCTAGGATCAATTTTGACTCCTTCTCCTGATACTATGTGGCCCAATAACCTTCCCTCCTTCAAGGCGAACAAAAATTTTTTGGGATTCAATGAGAGGCCAAAATCCTTGCATTTCAGGAAAACTTTCCTGAGATGACAACAGTGTTCTTTATCAGATTTGGAAAAGATTGTTATGTCATCTAGATAGATGACCACAAACTTATCTTTTTCCCCAATGAAAGATATGTCCATGGCACATTGAAATGTTTCCCTTGCATTCATCAACCCAAACGATATTTTAGCATACATGAATGTGCCCCATGGAGTAGTAAAATCCGTCATTTCCCTGTCCTCAGGCAGAAAAGATATTTGATTGTAGCCAGAGATGCCATCAATCATGGAAATCCTGGATGCTCTTGTTACCCTCTGCAATATATGTTCCATCTTTTGTAAGGGGTAATTGTCCTTTCGTGAGCTCTTGTTCAGGTTTCTAAAATATACACAGAGTCTAATTTCTCCACCCTTCTTCCTTATAGGGACCAAGTTGGCCACCCACTCTGAATATCTCAATTGCATAATGATCTGGGCATGTAGCATCTTCTTCACTTCTCTCTCCATGATAGGCAACAACATAGGATTGATCTGTCTTAGCTTCTGCCTAAATGGCTTTGCCTCCTTTTTCAACGGGATTTTATGCTCAATGAAATAAGTTTCATAAGTTTTGAGATCTTCATAAGTCCAGGCAAAAACATCAGCAAACTCCCTTAATAGTTCAACGTATTCAACCCTCTATTCCTTTGTCAGACTTCTTGACAATCTGACAAAATTGGGTTCATTCTCGGTGCCAATGTTGCACTGAGTTGTATCAGCATCATCCTCTGAGATTTTCCCTTTTAATGCCACATCATTTCTATCAAAAAGCATTTCCAAAGGAACCAGTCCTCTTGGAATATGATTGTTGGGAAGCTGCACAATGTCACACTCTGCAATCTTACTTAGAAAATTACCACCATCAAGCCTGTCTTCAGAAACAGAGTCTTGGTCAATATGCATCTTTGAAAATTCGTCAACAGTCTCCAAGAATCTTCTGATCTCAAGATCATCCTCGAACACCTTCCAATGTTTGACATTGTCAGGTATGGAGGGCCTGTATTTTACTTCTACATCATATCTGAATTTGGGTGGCAAGGGCACTTTGAAATTTCTTGCTGATGTAGCCAAGGAATCTGCCACTGTGTTCTTCTCTCTTGGAACGAAGGAATTTTAAATGTTGAGAAGAAAATGTCGATTAGGTCCCATACCTCATTATTGTAACTCCTGAGTCGAGGATGCTTGGCCTGATAAGAGTTTTTGATCTGCTGGACTATCAATTCTGCATCCCCAAACACTGCTACCTCTTGAATTCCCATTTCCTTTGCAACTCTTAATCCTAGAACAAGAGCTTCATATTCTGCCACATTGTTGGTTGTTTCAAATTCTAGCTTGTATGACAGAGATATGGTTTCTTGAGCAGGTTCCACAAAAAATACTCCGACACTAGCACCTTCCTTGGAAGAGGCTCCATCAAAAAAAAATTTCCAGACGGAGGTGATGGAGGAAGAAAATTCATGAGAAGTGGTGGGATTCTTTCTGATTTTTAGAAGAGGCTCGAGGACATTAGTGAGTTGCAACAGATTGGAACCTAAATCAGTATCAAGGTCAAAGATAGGATGGTTGGTAGGATTGGATTCATCACTAATTATATAGGCCAGTTGGGCTTCTCTGTATAGTCTCATGTGTTCTCCTCTGAATGCAGGGATAGTAGCATAGGTTAGGTCCATCTGCAGAGTTCCCCCCAGTATTTTTATCCAAGATCTTGATAACAACATACCAAACTTGGGGGGGACATTGGCCACTACAATGTCCATGACCACACTTTTCATGGGAAATTGAAACAAGGTTACGACCAGGTCTTTGATGACTCCTAGGCATTGAACATTCCTAGAGTCAAAGTAATAGAGGTCATGATAGGCTCTGGTGACTTCTAGTCCTAATTCTTCCATGACAGTTTTGGGCATGAGGTTGTGGGAAGCCCCTGAATCCATCAAACAGTTATGAAGTACCTTGTCATGTATGTTCAAGGATGTGTAGAAGGGAGGGGATGAATCATTCATGTTTTCTACCATAGGACCTAGAATGACTGCAGGCTTTTCATATTGCAAATTGATGGAGTCTGTGGGAAGGCATGATGCTTCAGACTGTAAAAGCTCGAAGAGGCATTTTTTGAACGCTTCATGTTTCATGCTCAAAGTTAAAAGAAGATGTAATCTTTGGGATTTCCCTTACTTCAGGAACATGAATCTGGACTATTGGAGAGAGGGGTTGGGCCTTCTTACCTTCATTGTTGTCTGCTACTTCATTAACAAGTTTCTCTATTCTATTGAGTTGTTCAGGAACATCAGGGGCTCCTATATTTTTCTTGGACCTCAGGTTGTACCTGCTTTGGCTGCTGCTAGCCTTGTCTCCCTTGCTAAGTTCATTTAGCTGACTGTCCATGAGATATTCCTCATATGCTACTTGAGTGAGATGAGGAAAAGGAGGAATTTCTCCGAAGCAGTGGATTTTAGGATCAAGCCTGTTTGTTTCCCCTTCTTCTTCATCAGCCATAAAATTATTTTGAAGAGGGGCCTGAATTTTCTGGTCTTCACTATCTCTTCCTCTCTGGTCTCTCTGCATAGTCAGGGGAGCAATATTGTTTGGCCTCCTGAAGCTTCCTTTGTTTTCAGCATTTTGAGGATTTCTGTATGCTTGCTTCCCCTCCACCTTCATTTTCTCCATCTCTGCAGACAGAGACTTCACTATCTTGGTCAGTTCATCCACTTGAGGGTGAGGCAGAGAGGTGCGAGAAGTTGAGGCTTCAAATCTTCCCTTTCTCCTGTCTGCATCAGTCTTATTCCTCAGTCTGTCAATTTCCAATACATTATATTCCACCTCTATGGACGCATCTTGCATTTGAGCTAGGGTGGTAGCTCTTCTTTCTCTCAATAGAAGACAAAAGTCAGGGTCGAATGCACTAGCATAAGAAATTTTTGTAGAGGCCTCTGTGGGATTTATCTCAGCAGGGATCTTATTATACATCTTATTGAATCTTTTGGAGAAGTCTGAGACAGACTCTCCCATTTTCTTCAAAGACCCGAACTCTGTCATGTAATACATGAAATCCTTCTTATCTTCCCATTGCCTTAGGAAAGCACTATCTATAGCTTCAATCCCAGCAATAGATCTGGGGGCCAATCTCCTAAACCACTTCCTCACCTCACCGTCTAGGCTCTGGACGGAGACTCTCATCCAGACATCTTCATTTTCAATATTCAGGTTGTCTGCATAACTGTAGAAAGAAACCAGGTGCTCTTCCACAGTTATGTCCTCTTCCCCAGTGAAATTGGGCATATATTTCAGGTAATCTCCAACAGGCAGATGATTCACAGGTTGAGGTAGGACTAAGGGAGCATATCTGGCAGCTACTATGGCATCCATTCTATTTAGAGGGGGATTAGCACCAGCCATAGGAACAACAGGTATGGGGGAACTAGGAGGAGAAGAGGTTTGAAGCGGAAATACAGGAGCTGAGCTTACAGAATGGGAGGGGAACTGTAGAAAATATGGAGAATAGGCTTGCGGGCTCAAAGGAACAACAATTTCCCTTCCCTTAACAACAGTAATAACAAGAGGAAGGGTAGTAAAACCTGGGGTAGGAGTATATTCAGAGGCATTAGGTCTGAACCAGGGTACCACTTCGGGGGAAAGGGGAGTGACAAGAGTTTCTCCTACTAATTCAAGACCAAGAGGAGAAAATCCAGCAGGAATACTCCCGAAATTTAGACTTCGAGAAACTCCGACAGAAGGTAATAAAGCAGGACGAAATGAAGGGGTTGGAGTTTCTACAAAATCATGAAAATCACCAGAAATATCTTTTTTAGCAGCAGAAGTACCGCCTTCAGAGGACTTTCCCTTTCTGATGATATTCTCTGGGTCAGCTTCAGGTGGTGCTAATGACAACTGAGGATTAGAACTTGTGTGTCTGCCTCTAGAAGCCACGACTGAAACAATGGAGTCGCTTATGGGTTGGAACTAGTGGGGTCACCCAACGGAGTCACATCAGTGGAGTCGCCAGGTGCACGGTAGAAATCTTGATAGTTTTGATATCTGATGCACCTTCAGAATCAGTTAATCATTGTTGTTCAATCTCGGGGAAAATATTCAACTTCATCCCCGACAACGGCACCAGAAATGTTAGCGTTAGAAGTCACTCTTGGATTTCTACAAAAGCAGAGCCCAACGCCCATCAGTTAATGTGACGAATAAATTTAATGGGTGATCAAATGGGTAGAGACCCAGGAAGGTATCACTCTAACTCAGGGACCAGGCCTGGTATGTAAAGAACAAAGGAGGTCTTGATCTAACTTCCGTCGGTGAGTTGATTGTAAAATGAGCAGGTGGAAGACTTGGTGAGGAGAGTGAGAAAGACTGCCTTAGGAATCCGGCCTTTCAATAGCTTGAGGAAGAAAAGCTCAGAATACAAGATCCTCTTGGTTTTGAGTTTCGGGCAACTAAAAGGTGACTTGACTGGATCCTCCAATTCCAAATCATTCAACGTTGAGAAAATACAAGAACTGATTAGAGACAATGCAAGTATTACAGTGATCCAACCTACATCATCCTATAATAATGCAACTCGACTGGATCCTCCAATTCCAAGCTGTTCTAACACAGTGTAAACAAAGAGATGGAAAGAAGCTGACATTCATAAGGCAAGAAGTCTCAAGTGCCAATACATAACCAGAGAAACTAGTGCTTCATTAAAACCTTACAATTGGGAGCCTAGCTCAACCATCGATAGATTACAAAATGGCGAAAATGCCTACATATACTTCAAAACAAAACAACAACAGCAAAAACGAGACACTGCATTAAAAACATTGTGTCTGCATGTCTTCTGGAAGTCTGTGCATGCAGACTCTGGATGATCGTGTGCTTATGACAGACACAATCAGACTCCTGACTGTCCTGCAGATAAATCGACATGCTTTTAATCCAATGCTAGACTTTCCATTTATGGCGGAGACGATGTCTAACCACCTCCAACAACTTAAATAACTGCTTTATTGGGATCAAGAACAATCCCGGTCAACTCCGCCCTCTAGGACATGGAGGTCTTCTCATGGCACCACCTGGATCAACTGAATGTTCTAATGGATAGGTCGTGGAGGATATAGCGTGCTTGACATGGAACAGGGAAAGGGAGTGATCACGGAAACAACAGGGGTGAGACACATGGAAAGAAGAAGGGGGGAAGCTGATGGGATATGATGGTAATGGGGGTCACATTATTTATGGGAGGCTGACATGGAGGGGAGCGGGACAGATGTCGGAGGACGAAGAGGGGCCAAAAGGGACGGGCCCCATAACGCGGTCAATTGGAATACATATGGCAGGGGAGGAAGCGGTAGAGAAGGAAACATGACAAGAAGGGGGCCCCACGTCAATACCACACCATTTCGGAACCCCCCCCCCCCCTTATTAAAGGTAGAATGGCAGAGGGGGTCCAGAATCGCTTGAGCGCCATTGATCTAGTTGCTTCAATCTCGACTATTTGAGGATGCACGCCCAATTCCGGACCCCCACCCCCCATTAAAGGAAGAATGGCGAGGGGGCTCCGGAATGAAACCTCAGTCACAGATCTAGGCGGGCAGATCTTGGCCGTCCGAAACTACCTGCTCATTAAAACGACGCACCCACCCTCCAAACTTTTGAAAAATGGGTTTTCCGAATCTCTTTCTTTGCCCAAGGGGATGCTTCTTTCAGGAGAGCACCCCCTACATGATTATGTGCTAACACATTGCGGATCCATAATTATATTAACAAAAAGGTATAACCACCAAAGACACAATGTGGATCTATACTCCCATGACATGAACTGATCATAGCCACAAAAAATACACAGTGGATCTACGAGATGACAAGACATAGCCACAGACCAATATAAAGTGGATCTATGTAACAATATATGTGTCAATATTCAAAACAAACTCTGTCGCAACTTGGGAAAAGTATATATAAAAGTGATCACTCAACCCAGTGTATTCTTACTGATCTCGATGCGGTACGAGCCTAACCATGTGAATAGATGTTTTGATGTCAAACATGGTAGAAACCACTTGATTATCGGTCGATGAGGTAAACTATTAACAAGCACGAGGGAAATCACCATTGATGTCGATGATTCCCAAGGTACCCTAGTACATTCCAGTGAATGTGAACAAATGAGCTGAAGTATAACATCCGTGGAATCATTTGATCAAGGGTCAATGATGTTAGCCCACTGTCGAAAGTGAGGAGGCCTGCCATTGGGGCATGCAGGTCCCAAGGTACTAATTGGTTTCTAAGTCAAGTTCCTAGATAATGTGTTGAAGTCGAAAGGAACAGACTCGTTGAAGGAGGGCCTTGATGTATCCCCCATCAACAACACGAAACAGACACAAAGATGTAAATTAGTGGATCACATGAACATGGATTGACATAGGTATTGAAACAGGAAATTTGTGATGGTTGACTCTCTAGGCAGATACTTCCCTTGAACACTGAGGCAGAACAACATAAACATGACATGGAACAAAACACGTTGATGCAATGGATACTTTGAATTTCATCAGGTGACCCAAAGGAGTAAGAAAACTCAAAGGATTGGTTAAGTGTAGAGGTTCAATAGATTAAAATGCGTGCAAAGACAAAGTGTCGTGTTCAAGGGAGACCGTAAGAGTTATTGGTACTGTTCTCAAAAACTGATTGGATTGCTTCCTTCAATTTTTCCCCCATCCAGATAGATGAGTACCTATTTTTGATTTAACGAGCTTGAGGAGGGTAACACATGCTCGATATAACTCACCTTCGGTAAGTCCCTCTTCCTTTATTTAACGAACTGGAAGAAGTAAGGGTTCGGTCTCATATGGTACCTTCAATTTATAATTGTTTAACGAGTCCAAAGAAGGTAAACTCGATGGTTTTTCATATTTAGAGAGTCTGAAAATGACTTAAAGATGACTCTGGTGTTGCCATTTTTTCGTAATGTTAGTCTCGCGAGGACGAAAAAGAGATAAATTATCACTCGAAAGACACCCTTTCAAACCTTTTAACGATTGGGAAAGGAAGCAAGATCACTTGACAATCTTTTCATGTTTAGAGAGTTTGAAAAGAGATTAAAGAAGATTCCAGGGGGTTCCTTTTTTCTGTATCCATGCGAGTCCAAAAAAGATATAAAAGTTTACTTGCTGCGTTCTTATGTTTTTCTGAGCATGAGAACAAAATAAGACTATGCTCGTTACTCTGCCCCCAGCTTGAAATCTAGTGTCTTAACTCAAGAATGATCATCAAAGGCTGGAGACATGCCCCCCAAGCTTCAATTCATTCACTGACTTTGAGGTTTTCACCAATTTCTTTACTAGATGGAGAAAAAGGATAAGGGTGGATGAAATGAAGGTTCAAATATGAGACCTAAAAAAAGACTCGAATCGACATCTACGAGATCTAGCAAAAGACTTGACCTGACAGGAGAGGTGATTGTTTCATTTTTTAACAAGATTGACACAGGAAAAGAACTATGCTCATGGATCTAGGTTTAATCCCTAGAGTTCTGTTTCATTTTTTAATGAGCTTGCCACAAAGAAGATAAAATATTCTCGTGGCCTCTGTTTCATTTTGAAATGAGCTTGCCACAAATAATATGAACTATGCTTGTATCTTTTGTTTCATTTTTTAATGAGCTTTCCATAGAGAAAAGAAACTATGCTCGTAACCTATTCTTGATCATGGTTTCCAAGAGGATAACGCTCTGGAAGGACACCATGTCAAGGGACAAAACTCGGTCATGGCTTCCAAGATATCGTCACTGGATGGAAGAATAATTCTTTGGAAGGAACACATTATGTTACAGTGGAGTTGCCAATTTCTATTACAGGAAAATCCCCCTGTGGACAAGTGGATTCCTCTTGGATACTAGACCCCTATAACCAAGACAGAAAGGTGCTAATGTGGACACTGAAATTCCTTTTCATGAAGCTAAACTATTCAAGGAAGAAGAAGAAAGAAAGGTAAATACCTTTACTGACGTTTTTCCTTGCTCGATCCAGGATGATATTGATCTCCAAGTTCTTCATAAGGTCCTGCAATACAATGAGCAACAACAATGAAACATACTTCCTACTCTACAATGATTAGCTTCACAATAGATCTATCAAAAGAAACAAGTTCATGAAACATACACAAACTTAAAGGAAACAGGCCAAGCACATATTTATATTAATGAAAACAAAGCAAAGTGCTTACAACCATAGATGTAGATGCAACAACTTCACCAAGCTCTCTTTGTCCAGACCCTTGCTCAAAAATTCCACGATTATAATGACTGTAAATTTCACTGATAAATCTCCCTTATGAGATCATAAGTTTGATGGCTCTAAACTTCCATATGCTTTTACCATGAGAAGGCCTCCTTATATAAGCTTGGAGAGGCCTAACCACCTTAGAGATTCTTGGGATAGGTTGAGGATATTTATCCATCAATTGTGGATCCTCCCTAAGATCCAACCTTGACCTCAGATTCAAATCCAACTGATTTCCAAGATGAAGGGGATTTTTCCCTAATTTTTCTCAACAACCCAAAATTTACTCAAACAGGCCAGTGCTCCCCCAAAAGGGTGCACAGAGCATTGCAACACTCCCCCAAAAGAGGGTACAAAGCGCTGACACTCCCTAATAGTGGAAAGGGGAACACTGTCCAAAATTCCTTCAAAAAATCCCAACACTCCCCCAAAATGGTGTCTTGAGTGTTGCAACGCTCCCCCAAAGAGGGGTAGGGAGCATTGGCACTCCCTCACAGTGGGTAGGGGAGTGCTACCCAAAATTTTCTCAAAAATGCCTGGCACTCCCCCATAAGGGTGTCTAGAGTGCTACAATGTTCCCCCAAAGGAGGCTAGGGAGCGCTAGAACTCCCTGACAGTGGGTAGGGGAGAGCTTCTCTTCAAACTTCATTCTTAAGTGGTTTTCTCAATGGAAAAATATTTGTACTCCTCATGAGATGATTTTTCCTTCTTAAACCGGTGTTTGAAGGTGTATTGAGTTTCCTTATGATGTCGTTAGAGACACGACATAGGTAAGATGGCAGTATGATGTTTGTGACACTTGCGACCAAAAATGCGACACTAGTAATGACAACAATGGGTCATCATTGAAGTGAGTAATTTTGATGTGTAACAGGCATCCATGAGAACTTTCAATCCCTCTCTTACTCAGAATAGATCTTCAATCTATTCTCAAAAGATGATTTTCAAAAGAGACCTTTGCTTCTTATTTATACTCTCCAAGTAGCTTCCTTAGAAGCATCTTCTAGACCACTTTGTCCACATAGCCACTTTGTTCACATAGTCACCTATGTCCAACTTTGCCCAATTTTCCACTTGTCCATGTATCCAATAGCCACTTGACCACTTAAGTCATTTTCCTCATTTTAGGGTTAACCTTCCTATAACCACTTTCCATAATTAGAAAGTTCTCCATTTAATTTATTATTTAAATAGTCCTCCTTGACTTTGTCACTTCACTTTATTATTTAAATAATCCTCTTTGATTTTGTCACTTCACTTTAATATTTAAATAATCCTCTTTAACTTTGTCACTTTATTATTTAAATAATCCTCTTTGACTTTGTCACTTCACTTTATTATTTAAATAATCCTCTTTGATTTTGTCACTACACTTTATTATTTAAATAATCCTCCTTGACTTGGTTACTTCACTTTATTATTTAAATAATCCTCTTTGATTTTGTCACTTCACTTTAATATTTAAATAATCCTCTTTGACTTTGTCACTTTATTATTTAAATAATCCTCCTTGACTTTGTCACTTCACTTTATTATTTAAATAATCCTCTTTGATTTTGTCAATTCACTTTATTATTTAAATAATCCTCTTTGACTTTGTCACTTCACTTTATTGTTTAAATAATCCTCTTTGATTTTGTCACTTCACTTTATTATTTAAATAATCTTTTCTTTGCAATCACTTTGACTTATTTGACCTTTTGGGGCTTCAAGCCAACATATGAGCATCCTCCAACTTCGTAAGACCATAACTCTCAAACCAAGAGGCATTATATGGTGTTCCAGATACCACCAGAAATGGCTTGACAAGAACTATCCATCTAGGATAGTTTCACTGAAAAATTCATTGATCTTTATCTCATTATTCCACAATTAAGAATGGGTTCTCTAACCATACTACTAGGATAACTCAACTGCAAAGTGTCTTCCCATGAGGGCTTTCACCATAAGGGGACCACTTTGGAGTTCACTGCAAAGTGTCTTCCTGTGAGGGATTTCACCATAAGGAGACCACTTTGGAGTTCATCCATTTGTACAACCATGACCTTTGGATTTCACTGCAAAGTGTCTTCCCATGAGGGATTTCACCATAAGGGGACCACTTTGGAGTTCATCCATTTGTACAACCATGAAAAGACAATAACGAGTCATCTTTACATCAATCCAACTACAACTCATTGATCCATCTTCATATATGGATACGATTATGACTCCTCTTGACATCAATACATTGACTTCAAGGTCAATACAAGATCCACCAATCAAGGTCAATACATGATCCATCAATCACTGCATCAATATACTATGAAAATACATTGTTCCTTTGACATCAATCCTTTGGCATAAATGACAACATGATCCAACAATCTCCCCCTTTGGAATTGATGGAAATACCAACATTGATGTCAACACCAATCATTGATGGAAACATGTATGGAAGGCATTGATATACATCAATAGGCATCTCAATCACATCAATGTGACTATCTCTCCCCCTTTGACATCAATGGAAAAGGTTCATTATCCCCTTGGGGATGCTCCCCCTATCTGAATGCCTTTGATCTTCCTCTAAATAATCGTTCCCTTTTTTAGCAAGGGATATCACTCTGATGTAATGCTGAATATATATAGCTCATGCTCCCCTTGTGACCATATCTCCCCCTGGAACTATTCCTCTGTGCTCTTTCTCCAAGTATAGGTCTCTTTTTCAAGTATTTATCTTTGCATCTGATAAATATCTCCTCCTAGAATCATGGGAAGAAGAATGACTCCCCCTATGGGTATGTCTCCCCCTATCTTCTCTGTAATATGAACAATATGCTACCACTACAATATGATTTTGTTGCAAATGCTACTGCTCAATCGGAACATAGACCAACTGCTCTTTCTATGGTGATCCTTGGACCTTTCCATGCATCAAACTCGTTCCATACCATACATCATGAAGAAAACGATATGTCAACAATGAATATAGAATCATGAACAAAACATCAACCAAGTACATCCTATGCCAACAATGCACAATACCCATGTACATCAATACCATATCATATGCCATAAGATATCATCAATGGAATGCATCAACCATATGCCTCTACCAATCATGTCAACCATGTGCCTCAAACAAGTGTCATATCACTCATGATATGCCTCTACCAAGAACCAAGTGCCACAATCATGTATCTTAGTCAATGAAGTGTCTCAAGTATATCATCCATACATCAACTAGTGCACCAGACATGTATCACCACTTGTACCAAGCAAGTGAATCAACCATGCACCAATACCACAACAAGATGAACTACAATCAAGATGTGTCCTCATGCATGTATTCCATATCCACCATAAAACATGTGTCAATCATACTGCTAGTAGGTGCCTCTAACAATGTACCAAAAGTGTACCAATCATGCATCTAAGATAGTCTTTCAACACTCAACCATATATCACCACCATACATACAACAATTATGTATG